>CM030185.1:7975211-8231375 GCA_017639675.1 Aplochiton taeniatus | reverse complement strand
GAAGCAGAAGGCGAAGAATACTCTCTCTCTCACTCACAATCTCACTCAACAATCAATACCATGTGTGCATGAGGGGAATCATAAACGGCAAGGAAAGAATTCACACCTCACTCTGTCAGCCTCACTACTTTTTCCTGAGTTTTGATTGTAGTCTCAAAACAATCTAGTCTACGTGGCTGTGTCATCAAGTTATCGTTGCCTTATTATATGAAAAATTATTTACAAAAATTATATTATATGAAAATTATATTATATGAAAAAAAAAACAAAAAAACATTGAAAGCTGACTAGATAGGAACCGTAGACCAAAGTGTCAGTTCACAACAAATTGGTATGTGCTGTAATACCTGTTACTGTTGTTCCTTTTCTGGCTGGCTGACTTGTGTAAAACGTAAAGGTCAACATGACCCGGCCTTTGTAAAAGAAAAAAAAAAAAACACAATCTAATTAGCATACTGTAATGTTTTGTGAGGTGTTACCAGCTGTTGAAGCAGCATACTGGAACAGACGCTGAAATGGGGCACACAGCGCAAAGCAACATTTAGAATGTGAATTCAAAAGACTTATCTAACATTGGTCATCATTTTACGATCGATGTAGTTGCACTATTTTATTCAGCATACAGATTTCACTCAGCAACTCCTCACTTGCCTGAATCAGAATGCTCAGATAGTTTTACCCAATTTTTTTCCCTCCGCTTCATCTGAATTCTCCATCAGTGGTGTAGTGTCTTCTTCAGCTGGCTCTAAAGTAGTCCTGGTCCCGGTTCTCATCTCGACTAAAAGCCCATTAAGACAAGGCCCTGGCCAGACAGATCATGGCTTAGCTGAAAGAGCGAGTAGTTAAGAGCTTGTGTGGAATAATGGGAGAGTTGTAAATAACCTCTAATCCTCAAAATCTATCGCCAGCTTCAAATACAATCATATACTGTCAGTCTGCCAGACTATCTAACCCCCAGCAGCAGTCCAACCTCCTAAATGTGCTAGTAAAGCCTATCTGTCTGTCTGAACAAAGGCCCACTGTGAAAACAATCGTCTGTGCATTGTTCAATGGGACTAAAAAGAAAACACGCAGTAATCACTCTTCGTCGCAGATAAAGCATGGCAGACTTTGTAGTGGGACTGAACCCAATGAAACACTAATGATTGAATTATTCAGGGAGAACATAGAACCCGTCTGGTTGTTACCCATAAATGTACAAATGTACTCAGAGCTGTACATCCACTGCAGTCACCCATCAGTACCATGCAGGTATTATACTGACACTGCATTGCATTAACGTGCTGTGTGTGTTGAAGATAATAGGAAAAACCTTCAAATACTACAGGCATAATTAGTGGTTTAATTGGAGCAATATATTATACCAGCTAGAGCCTCCGTGACCTTCAGTATTTGTTTTTATATTACCTTTATTTTCCTCCTCTGCTGTCTCAGATCACAGCAATAGATTTGATTGTGCTCATTGCAGCATTCGAAAGTAAGATATCGCGCAGCGATCCGCTGAAAGATAGAACACTGATAAGAGAATCTCTCAGGGTAATCTAAGAAAATCCAGTAAATTCCACAGTTATCAGAATATAGCAGATGTGATCTATGTATAAATGTATATGTAAACGCACAAAAAAACACACATCTACATGTGCAGATAACTTGAATGTATTTCTGGTATGTGTCAATAATATTTGTGACTCTAGCATCTCCGGATTTTGATGAAATCCAAAATGGATATTGTGGGACAAACACAATCCATATAACTGATGACACCAAAGCATTATACAACACATGTGCCAATGATGTAATGTGTAATGTATGTCATGTGGGCATTATCAGCAAATAGCTTGGATGTTCAGCGTCCAGGTCTACAAAACCAGCCCGAAGACCAGGAAAGACAAGGGGAGAGAGTCAGCTGACTCTCTCCCACCATCAAACACCATCTGCCACTTCAGAGAGGAAACCCAGGCCCTCTCTACTGCACGCCGCTTTAACCTGTCGGCGTGGCCATCCACAGATGTGAATGTTACAGACAGATCTATGCCTCTGTGGAATAGAGATGCTTCAGATACACGAAGGACACCGCCGTCAAAAGCTCAATATGCCCTGGAATCTACCAGCATGGTCCACCAGGAGAAAAGCTGGGTCTAGCAATAGAATGACATCATATGTTTATCCATCATATAGAAGGCCACCCTCCCCCTTTATCTCATCAGCTTTGAAGGGGATTAAAGGCAAGGTTACATTGAAGGGGACATTACGACATCTGAATCTGTACGATGATTGAACGACCGGAAGAGGATGGTGCACTGCAAGTCTATTTAGGTGTCAAAGGACCTTGCAAAGTGAAATTGGTATATTTCGTTTCTTTCTCTGTGTACTGACTAGTTTCTCTCCCAACTACTTCTCTGGGCTAGATGGGTCTCACTGCTCAATGCTCCCAGTTGAACCACACAAATTAATTGGCTTTGGCTCAGCGTTCATGTGTTATTGATGCTGACTAAGAGTCTACCACTGGCAAAGCACACCGTGCTACTGCATGCCTGCAAACAACCGTACCTGGCAACTCACAGCGGAGATAAACAGCGAGTGAAAAAGAGAAAACATAACGACAGGAACAGGGAGGGAGAGAGAGAGAGAGAGAGAGAGAGAGAGAGAGAGAGAGAGAGAGAGAGAGAGAGAGAGAAGGGAGAAGAGAGTGAGATAGAGACTATGTGACAGTGTTAGACGCTGGAGAGATAGGAAGTGATATTAGTAAGTGGTGGTGGAGCTGATCCAACCAACTTTGCATTTACTGTGCACTTAACTCACAAATACATGGCCAGTGTACAGCAATAGCAATAGATGGGAGGCTCCTCCCCAATGAGAGGGGTGACATTTTATGTTATCTAAATATGACTGACCGCTGATTACACTAACTCCCATGGCGGAAATACTGACTTCTGAGCCCATAAGGGACTTTAATCGTCTCAAATTGAGTGATTAGACATGATTAAAAGGCAGCTACTATTTGTTGTAAGCCAGCTGTCAGCAGTGTCTAACTCAACAGTGAGGTTTACAATTATTCTACCCTCAATCCTGACCCAGTCTAGCGTGTGATCGTTACAGTTATATCACAGTGATATACCCATATTAATTCCATCTATGTATGTATTAAATACAATTTTAGTATAGATAACTTAGCTGGCCTAGTGGTAAATAGATCATAACATCATGTTAGCACCAAGAGAGGGTGTATGACCTCAAGCACTAATAAAAATATGGTTGCTCTTGTAATATCTGTCAGCTTGACCCACAACAAAAGCAATTAGCAGACACTCGGTTGCAGTTGAGTATGCATGCTGTTCCAACAGGCTTCATTAGCAATTTCACCGCCTTCTCATGAAGGCCTGCCGCTGTATTTCACCATCTATCTCCAGTTTCTGTTGTTTTAAAAAGGGAAATGCATATGGCATGTGATTTTACTGAATCTATCAGTGGTACAGACCTTTACCAGACATTATTTCCCCAAAAGTTATGGTAGAGTTGGGAGAAACACTTGAGAGGTGCTTGTCAATGCTGTGGCAGTGCCGTCTCCATCTTTTTTAATAGACTCCTCCATTCCTTTAACCACTTCAACTGACTGAACCTTGAAAGCACATGTGCACATCCTCTCACAAGATAGTGTCTGCCTGCGCGTTGAGCGTCTACCTTAAGAAATGCTCTTCACCAAACCGCTGAGACACAGACAAGCCGCAGTGTGTGCCGCCAAGCTGGGGTACTGCACAAGGTAGATGGCACTTCTCTGACACCACTCTCTCGTATCCTTCTCACGCCATGAATAGTGGATGACAGCCCCTAGAGCGGAGTGGTCCCTGAGAAGTCCGTCTGACAGCTGCAGTCGTCTGTCGGATTCATATCCACTCTGATCTGCAGCTCTGCTAATCCCTTCACATCTGGATCAACTCCACTGTCTGTAATGAGTCTGGCTCCGTCTCCCTATCTGTCTGTCTTTTCAGGTCCACGTGCTAAACAATTGGAATGTAAAAAAAAATGTGTATCATGATTTATTTCATAATACGGCGCTCCGCCAAATGCAATATTTAAGACAACCTGGGATGGACTGCTAGGATTTTGCATGCTAGACTGGGTTTGCTGTCAGGGGGAGGCAGAGGGAACTAACTACGTTGTTAGGTTCAAGAAAGGGACAGACACCATTTGTCACCAGCGTTCTGATGAGGTCAACGGACATGCAGGCCAAGGCCGCTTTGGAACGCCACGGAGCAGCAGCGAAAGTTATTCCGTTTTAGACACACATACAATCTGGGATTTCACTGACGTCTCTGTCATATTTACTCTCCTAAATGCCCTTGGCTGGACCACTGTGGCTTTGACAAAGCCAGCGCATTTATCAGGGTCGTGGACTTTTTACTGAATGAACACTATGTCCCCCCCAAAATGCAATTAACTGCAGCAATACATATTAATCATAACAACTAAGAAGTGCGGCCGAGGGACTCGATGCGTCTTGTTCAGGCAGCCCAATCTTTCTGCTAATGAATATAGATGATGCTTATTCATGCATTCATGTAGTAGGTATTAGGACATAATGAAGTCCGCCAGGCAGTCTGACAGAGTCACATAAGCCCTTCTTCACATTCCCCAAAGATATTGAACCATATCCTCTCAGTTCTATCAATTCCCCAAAGATATTGAACCATGTCCTCTCAGTTCTGGCAAGACCAGGAATGATCTCATATGTAAATAGGCATGCACGTTAATAGTCTAAAAGTGTGTGGGGCCCAATTGTAATGAGCAATTTGCTACCAACAACGGAGACATGAGTCATGTCATTAGGTTGTGTGGGATCATTCTAAATTGTTTAGCTATTAGTGAACAGGAGTTCTCCTGGCCTGCAAAACATGCAGTATTACAGAAAAATGCTTTGCAATCCGTATTGATATGGGTATTGACATGGGCTTTGTACAATCCCGCCAGCCACTGGTTTTATGTTAATATTGAATGGAATTTTATTTTAAAGCGTAGTATTGCAGATACAGTATGTGCATTCATTGAAAAATCAAAAAGTGCTTGAGAAGATGGGAGGGAATATGATCAACATTCCGCAATGACAGAAGGCCAGAGGGAAGAAAATATGAATGCCTAATGTGATGCGGACTATTGAGGAAGAGGGACTCTTAAAAGCTCATTGCCAAACTTAATGGGGACATAAAGACCTTTTTCATTAAAAAAAAAAACCGTTGTCAGCTGACTTTTTTGTGCTGGCTCTCACAAATCCTTTTCCTTAACTCTTACATTTTTTTGTTACCTATGTTCTTATACACGTAATGTCTTTTAACAAGTACTTGAGAAGGTGTTTTGTTCTCTCTTTGTGAGATGAACAGCAAGTAATAAGGTAACTGGCCACGTCCGTGTCCAAGCCTGGGAAGCTGGTTTGATTTTCCTACAGAATGTGTTCTGGAGACAGCCTATTTACTGGAAGGAGTTCTCTACCAGCCTGTCACCATCAAAATAAATGAACTTTTCGCTGGCCAATCCTGGAGCCTCTCGGCCCCATCCACCACTGAAAATCAAGAAACAATCACTGGCGGCTTGACAGTAGAGGGCTTCATAAAGCAAAAGAAATGTGTGGTGATCAAATCTAACCTTTCAAACGGCCAAAAAAATAAATAAAAGGAACAGCTCAACCTTCTTTGTCTTTCTTTTGCTGAATCCTTCCCAATCAAACCACCACCTCAGGGTAAAAAGAGACTTTGTGTCTGTCCTTCACAGGCCAATTGATAAAAGGATGACAACAGTGGCTAAGCAGGTGTCAATCTTCTTCGTTTGATTGTGCGTGTATTTTTGGCCCCATGTCAGATCAATAGCTACACTTTTCCTGAGCAATCATTGGTGTAAATCACAACCTTTTTAACATTAGATGGACTCGAACTTTGGTGCAAACACTGCAGAGGAATGGATTTAACAAAAGTAGCCTCAATCAACAAACACAAACATACTTAACTAACCATATCCTAAATGATAAGTCTCTCAGTGTACACAAAAACGCCCCCACAGCTATGATAAACAGCGGCTGTCAATTTCTTCCAGGAGTATATGTCGGACAAAGAAGATAATCATAGTGCAAGCAAATGTGAACCTGAACCTCCAAAAACATTCCATTATTTGTGTCAAGGTGCGAGCTGTTCGTTGTTGGGACAGATGTTGTTTTCACTCTGGCACCATAGAATAAATCAACACAAAGAGGCAGGGAGACAAAGAAAGGATTGGAACCAATTTGCTCTGCAGCTTTCATTTACAGATTTTTTTACATGGTAAGGGTTCCTATGCTTGCTCTCCCTTTGGCATTTTCCATATAAGTCGCCTCCTTTTTTAATAACTTGCTTATCTGGCAAGTATTCTCTCTCAGGTGAAAACGTAACAGCTGTCCACAAAAATGTAATAATTGCATCATCAAATGAGGGAAGAACACATGGAATCCAGTAAGGCAATTACAGGCTTTCAGTTCTTTCAAGCTCGACCTAGTTCCAACCGACTCCCCTCCCCCTCAACTTCAATCACACTTGGTCAAGGGCACCTGGGTCTTCTCATCAGCTCTGACCCCGGCCCACCAATGGGATCAATTGTTTGCAGTCGATTCTCTCGTCATGCTCGCTCTGCCACAGGAGTATATGGCCCCCTCTCACCTGTGCACTGTCTCTGTTTATTGATCCCCATCTGCTGTGTCAATACCGGGAGAGGCCAGATAAGACCAGGGCCAGCTCATAAACACTAGTTGGCTGTTGCAGCAGGTGGGCCGATAAGACCACAGAGAACCGTAAACACCCAGAGGTCTGTAGACCATGGTGTGACGGCGGCTGACTTTCCGCCTGCGCAGGTTATGCCTCACCCGAAGCCTTCTGATTTGTCAGGGCACATCGTTGTGAAATTGCACTCGATTTAAACGCTATTGGCACCCGCTGTCCTTTCTAATTGCGGCGTTATGAATTTATTGCTGTTTGGTTGCGGAGACTGGGCCGAGGATGTAATTCTTCCTCCCCCATTCTGTTATTATGTAGACAAATCTTCTTAAGATTGGCTGAACGCTTGGGTAAGTAGGAAGGTAATGAGTGCCACCCAGTCTACCACATATCTCTCCAAATTATTCACATAAAACTCATTCGGCCACTGGGTCAAACTCGAGAGGTGTGTGTGTGGGTCCACACAGCCAGTACTTGACTGGACCTTTGACCTGTGTCATGTTATTTGCCCCCCCTCGAGATTACAATCAGGAGTTCATAGCCGTGGTTTATGGCATCCATTCCAGACAGGTCATCGACTCCGACCTTTCCCGATCACCAGCGCTGCACCATCTCCTCTCTAGGTCTCATAATCTTTGTCTTTCGTTCAACGAGGATGTATGGCTGTCATCGTCGCCAACAACTTGAAGTTTCACATTATTATTCAAATCGACCAGTCAAGCCGGGGATTTCTAAAGGCAGCGAATTACCCTGACAGGAAACTGTAGCTACAGTGGAAACCAACGTGACTGATTCATTATAAAATATTCAGAATATTCTGCTTTAGACCATTTGATGTGGGAAGCAGCGTGCTTTTGCCAAACACGGTGCTTTGGCAATTGAAAAGCAGAGGGTTGATGTGACATTTAGAAATTCTCTAGCCAGGTTTCGAGGCCTGACAAGGCATGCGATTGTCAAGGCCTGCCTTTCATCGAACTGGATGAACACAAAAGCACCACACGTGTTCTCTCTTACTCTCCGTGATAGTGGACATTACTGCTTCGCTTTACCTTTTTGGTTTAAGTTTGTCACCTTTTACAAAGCACACACCAGTAGATAGACATGCACAAACAGACACACACATAAACACACACCAACACACAGACTCAGAGCCAGCTATCTAAACCTTGTCTCTTGCGGTTTTCCCTTTGCCCAACACATAGATGTACAGTTTGAATATTTTATGGGCAACATTTGATAGTAAACTCAGACTTTTAAAATAATCATGCCTTTGGTCGCTTCTGCACTGCAATACGGAGCCCAGCTGATTCCCATTTTACATAAGACTATGTTTTACCAATTTGATACTTGTTTTCCTGATATTGGTTATTTATGTCTCATAAAACCACAAAGGGCAATATTGCACACACATATCTTATGGGTACGTGTTGGTTTAATACCCCTGTTTTATCAACGCTATATACCAAATAAATTCAGCCATTTAGTTGATCACAGCCTCTCCCCTGGCCCTACCAGTCAAAACAAGAGGATGAGCGTTTGTGCAGAATATTAATGATGCACTGCAGTTTGGCCAGGGTTTGGTCAACAGCCTTGACAAATGTGTCACTATAATTCCAAACAGACACATATATTTAATGTCAATCTCAATGGATCCGAGTGTCCACATCATTTCTTCTACGATTTTCATTTTACAATGCGCTGCAATGACAGATCAAAATGATGAAAATAAAAGAGCCTGTGCCAATACTACAGTTGTGTAGCTTATACAACAAAAGACATATTGTTCCATATTGTTGCACAATGTTGACCCCCTTGTTATTTATTAATAGCCTGTCACCCCAAAAGTGCACACTGCAGTGAGTCTCCTAACCGCACAGTAATTCAGCCACACTGCATTGGGACCGGTCAGCCTTGCGTCCGAGCAGCACAGAGCCTGCTTTCCCCAGGCTGGCAGAGAGAGAGAGAGAGAGAGAGAGAGAGAGAGAGAGAGAGAGAGAGAGAGAGAGAGAGAGAGAGAGAGAGAGAGAGAGAGAGAGAGAGAGAGAGAGAGAGAGAGAGAGAGAGAGAGAGAGAGAGAGAGAGAGAGAGAGAGAGAGAGAGAGAGAGAGAGAGAGAGAGAGAGAGAGAGAGAGAGAGAGAGAGAGAGAGAGAGAGTGAGAGAGGGAGAGAGGGGGGGGGGGGTTCTGATTGCCATAGCCAGACCAGGGGTGGGGCCGGTCCCATTAACCTCTGTCAGAGCGCCACCACAGCTGCCAGACTCTTTCGTCTCGCTGAGACCTGCTCACGCGTTTCTACGGGCACTTAAAAGTCTGGATCCACAGAGCAGAAAGGTGAAGGAATAAGTAGAGTGAACAACAGCCGTGCCGTCGGAGCAGATGAAATAAAGCAATTGCACAGGCATTTTGGAGAGGACTCAATTTTGACGGAAGCCTTCTCTATGATATCACTGGCAAGTGCGCGCCCTCGCTCGGCGCTCAGCCTTTGCAGGCCGATACTCGATGGATGATATCCGATCTCCATGACACTGACGTGGTTCACAGCTAACGCTATTAGCCTCCTGCTGATTGGGCCCACGGGCTTTGCCAACAGCCACGACGCTGCCTGTGATCTCCCCTCAACAGGAACGGCATCTACAGCATCGCCGCGAGACTCAGAAGCACACAGCGCAGCGCCACCACATACTTCCAAAGGCGAAGTGTTGATTGCCCCTACGGCTCATGTTTAATTCAGTTATAAATTAGACGAACCATAATTCATCACAACAGCTACTGATCAAACCTAAACAACTGACATCCATAACATAATCAGGCTATTAGTTCTTGTTTTGAGGGATGTTTGGAACTCTGAAGAGCTGGGAGCTAATGCTCTCAAGCCATTAGCTGGTTCTCTTATAGCGCGACAGGCCATGCCTATGGCCATGGCGTTAAGGGAAATGGAAGGTGTGAGATGCGCTGAGGCAAAGTGCAAATTAATTAGCTTTCCAAAGCATGCATTATCAGGCTCTCCCTTTGGTGGAACACAATAGCTCAGTACTTAATTGATCTCCCAGCCTATTCATTCTAGAACAATCCCCCCTCCCTTTTTTCCCTTCCGGCCCGCTGAGCATAGCTGGTGTTCTTTTGTCTCTCGTGGATAAGAGCCGCCGCCGTGCTGTGGTACCGGCATGAGCGACGCGGCTGAATTTTTTTTTTATTATCGGATGTGAAATCTGAGGTAGGCCTGCGGGCTCAGGACGGCGGATGGAGGGAAGTGGGGATAGGGAATGGGGGATGGGGGGAGACGGGAGAAGGATAGGGGGGAGACGCGTGGAGGATGGGGGATGGGGGGTAGTATGTCCAGCATCATCACCACCTCGCTGCCGTGACTCTTCGCAGCAGCCAAGGGGCAAGCATTTATCCTCCTTATCCCTTGTTGGCCCCCATCTCCTCCCTGGCCGGTGGCTCGTGGCGACAGGACGACTAGGCGTAGGCCCGCGAAAGCAAGCCCACGGGGCCATGCTGCTATGACCGCTGTCACGGAGAGGGGGAGTGGTCGTCTCTGAGCGCCGCAACCATGATTTAATGGCTCATCATGACCTCTGACCTGTGCGGAGATCTCTGCTGGGTCGAGACGGCGGTGTCGTGACAGGCAGAGCAGCTCAATACAATAAGGTGTCTGTTGCCATGGGCCTTGACAGCGTCCTTTGAGGAACTGTGAACCAGAGGCAGTCGCCACGGATATTTCCAGCATAAGAAGGTATCATCACATCTCACTATCTGTGCACATTGGCGACTGCTGTGAAATACTGAATACTGATACTGTTCAGCTACTGACTGTCTACACCTGATTGCTATTACGTTTTTGTATACATACCCATATTTTCATGGAGTCGGTGACCCTGTTAGGAATATACAACCAGGCAAGAAAGAAAGAGGGTTGCACTGTAATACATTCTGGACCACGCTTCAGCCCTATTTGGCTAACCCGAGCATGGATGCTCAGGGGAACAGCAGCGCGGCAGCGAGCGTTCCATACTGCCAACTCTAAACGAACGCAGACACTTCATCCAGAGAGAGAGAGAGCCATATAGTGGGCTAACCCCGTGTCAAGGGCACTATGGAAATTCAACGCAAACACACTCAGCCACACAGCCTGGCTCCTCCTTTATTTACTCCTCCGGTGAGGAAGGCTTATATTCCCCCTTCAATTGTCTATCGGGTTGGAATAAGCAAGGCCTGAGAGACAACCCACAAAGACACATCATTACGCTTTTCCCAGTAGGGGTCCTCTTCCTATTCGATTGCTTTTGTTTCCTGAGATATGCCGGTGTCCATATGGATGGCGTTGGACTGTCCTTGGACCTGAGAGTTGTCAGAGTTCATGCAAAGCCTACAGATAGTGGCGTGAATAGAGCAATGCTATCTCACCACACACACACACACAAATTCCTTGAAAAAAGCTAGCATCCTCATAAAGTATTGACACAAAATCCCCCCACATTCCCATCCTTATGACTATTTCATTTCCCCTGTAAACAAGCTCAGCAATTGCTTTTAACTACGTCCCGGCATCATTACTGTGGCCTTTGGAATACTTAACCATGACAACGCGGCACCCCTTTGGCCTGTCTCTCCACCGCTAGCCTTCTGCCTTGGTGTTGATAGCCGAGCTAGCGCACCAAGAGGCCAGGCTGAGGAAGCGCGCTGTGGCCCAGGACAGGCTAGCGATTAGAGCTGGTTAGGCGGACGGCCCTTCACCAGGGCCTCTGTGCATGAAAGATTTACCACAGCACTAGGACTAACAATACATTAGGCTGATGTTATTCACAATGGTCACATCCATCTTTCATAAGGATATTTATAACGACGAGAACTCATTTAAGAGCTTAGCATGTCTTTCTTTGCTGCTGCAGCACAGCCTCCACAGAAATAACCCTGCTGGTGTCTTCCTTCTCACACTACACGGGTGGACCACCACATACGTGGTCAGCTCGATACTGTAGACGGAAATACAATTCATCTTTAGAAGGACCTGGATTGGAAAGGCTTTGGAATTAAAGTTTTTGTTTGATGAACTATTCTTGCTGGTCCCTTTGGAACTAAGGGGCAAACTAGCTGATACGCACTGTAGTAGGCAGTCGTCAAAAGAACTTGCAGAGGATTCCGAGACAAGTATCGGGCCAAGTTTTATTCTCTGTCTCACAAATTCAATGGAAAGCATCTTGAATTTGCTTTTCTAAATCCATATTTGATCCCCCCCAAAAACATTGAGCAGCTTGTGCTGTTTCCTAAGATATGCATGATGAGCTTACAGACCTTATCCATAAAAGCTCATCTACTTCAAATCCATGAAGGCTAGAAGGTGAACGGCCTTAACTGTGTAGAATATTATCTACTCCTAGGTTGCTGTTGATCTTTTTTTGGGGGGGGGGGGGGGGGGGGGATTAAATGAGTGCATGAAAGCTCTCCAAGCTAAAAACCACAGTAAGCCTGACTTTTCAGCTTAACATGGTCATATGTGGCCACATTTGGTTTAAATAAAATATGGTTAAAGTTGTTAACTACGTAGTGGTTACATCACTATCACTATGTAGCAGTATTACTTTCTGAAAAATTAATAACCTTTTTGTCTCTTGGTTAGTTCCTAAAAATAGGAATGGTACCGTCAACAATGTAAATACATGTGCAGTTTGTTGACTGCAGAACAGTTTGCAGTTTTGAGCCTTTCGCAATCTTATTAACAGGAATGCATGCTTTAAGGTTCACAAAGTAATACACAGTCATGCTGAACACACTAAGATTATGAGCACACATTGTATCACAGCTCAGGGTTTCAGAGCAGCCCACAAATATGGGAAGAACAAGATGTCCTTGCTGCCAGTATAGTCCTCATGGGTAAGTTATACCTACCCTCCCCTTCCCTCTCTCTCTCTCTCTCTCTCTCTCTCTCTCTCTCTCTCTCTCTCTCTCTCTCTCTCTATCTATGTTGTTTACATCCTCCCACAATGAGTATGCTGCAAATCCCACAGATATCAGCCTGTATGTGAAGCTCCTTCGTAGGACCACATGCAGCCCAAATCATTTCATCTGTTTTCCCCCTAATCGGATCATCTGGGGCTCTCCATTGGGCATTATGGGATTATTAATGCTCAATCCAATTTCCACCCTTCACCACAAAAGCATAACTCATCAAATATTTGATAAGTGTAATGATGGCTAAATGCCGACGGTCCTTGAACCCGGGAAAATAATAATAGGAATGAACGGGAAAAAGGAACGTTCCCCAGCATGACATCCAATTCAGTTCAGCTGAAAAGTCATGTTCTTGGTACGGAACACAGATGGGGCAAATTAGCCCCACTATATAAATCAAATTGATTGCACATTGAGAAAGATTGGTAGGCTGTCATGGCGATGAGCAGCTTTTTTAATGTGCAATAAAGGAACCAGCTTCATGGGATAACATGATGAGCTGTTCAACAACAAAGCTCTGTTAACGCCAGAGCTCACACTTGCAGTATTCTCATCAGGGTGCCACGTAGAACACTGTGCTTGGTTGGCACTGAAATTGTGTTAAAGGAAGTGTAAGATTGTTTGTGATGCATGTGTCTGTGTGTGTATTCACGTGTGTGTGTGGATTAATTCCACTGGGAAGATTAGAGGTTGGGCAAATATTGATGAGTAAAACCCCCAAAATGCAGAGAATTACAGGCATCATCAGTTATGCATCAGAAAACCTGAAGAGAGCTGATTGCCTCTTTTAGATTGTGCATACATGTGTGTCAGCGGTTATGTGCGTGTGTGTTTCAGCATGCACGCCTGCATGCGTGCATTCATATTAAAGAGGCGGTGCTGGAAGCCTGCTGTACAAAGCTTCAAAACAAGTAATTCCTACACCCCCCTCCCACCCCCTCTCTTCTCTTTCTCTCTCTCTAAGAAAAAGGATTTGCTACTGTGAAGGAGAAAAGCAAGAGTGATGGGTGATGTTATTGCAATGAACCACTGGCCCTCCTCTGCACCTAAACCTTCATTAATGAAGTCAGATTAAGGGGGTGGAGGCTGGAAGGGTGCTCCGCTCTCCAATGAGCAGCTAATGGCACATGCCGCCGGGGAGATGGACTCATCGCTGTGCATTTACAGTTAGCCCATAAACAACCAACATCAAGGACAGACAATTGAAATAGGCCAGTGTAAACTTCTGCGTTGAATAGTGTCGATCAATGGTCACACTCTCTTCTTTCACGAAAGAAAATGGATCTGCTTGGAAATGCAAGCGATTCAAACGCAATTCACACATGTCTATATCATCGAAATGCCTCATACAAGTTTCCCCCTTTCCGTTATAGCAATACTGGAATTTATAAGCTTGTTAGTGCAGGGCTCGGGCAGAAAAGCACATTTAAACAAGGTTCACCTTGTTTTCGTTACTGTATGGGGAAACACAAACCCGTTCTTGAGTAGGCCACAAAGTATCTGTGAACGTGGAGATTGAAGTCGGTGCTCCATTAGGCAGGCTTCTATTACAGCGGCTCGCCTTGCACGTCTCTCCATCTGCGGAGATGTCAGGGAACTTCAGTCAAGAGCACCCTATCAAAACATCACACTGAAACCTCCCCGAGCCCTTTGGAACTGGAAGTCAGAGACCAGCTAGACATATTAAATGACATCTCAAGAGGATCACAGAGGGAAAGAGAGAACATCCCAAGATCCCAAGTGCAGCGAGCAACCTTTTGCTTGTCCAAAACTGAATAATTTCTGGGACGGGGGCAGGGGATCTATCGAAAACTCTTTAACACAATGGGAGTTGACTGCTCTGGCATGGGGATACATGGAAGACAATCAACCATGCCAACCACAGACACTGTTTAGCCAGTGTTAATATGTTTATTCACCAGCATATAGTGTAGTGACACTGGCTCCAGTCCAATGGCCAGCATACAGTATAGTATGCACATGCTAGGCCGCATTTGGATGAAAGGCAGGCTATTAGATGGGTTTACTTGCATGACCTGCACATAAGCCAAACTTCACAACACACTAGCTACCAAACACATACACACACACACACACACACAAACACATATTGAAGAACTTATCAGCGTAGCGAAGCTGTGTCAGTAAATGGGGTCGCGAGATCAATGCTGCGTGGCAGTAAAATGGAACCCGATACTCGTGTAATCTCTTGACCTTTCCTCAGTGACGCTCCACAACATCTTTAAAAACTATCGCCAAAGAACATTACATTCTGTTTAAAATCGATGAAGGTGGGGCCCCTTGGGAAGAAGTCCGGCCTCAGAAATGGAGAGATGCCCGTGTCATGAGTCGTCATGACACGTCACTATCTAATGGCAGCGGGGACAGAAGGGCACCCTCTTATTCAATCAGCCGAAATTGTGGAGCTCCGGGAAGCAGGCGGAAAATCACTGTTCCCTATGTGACAGAGCAGTGTGGCGCTGTGAAGAGCAAATAGACAGAGAGAGTGCCGATTAAGACTGTGATTACCATAGAAATGCCCCAGTAGTGCGTTAGCCCAGCGTAGCTGCCTTACCCCTGGGGGAAGAGGAATAGTTTAACCCTGAACTCTTGTCAAACGGCTGTATGGTTAAACAGCATATACTGCTGAGTCTGGTTTCTCTCCCGCAGACCACCTGCTGCCTATCATTGTCACTTAAGTAACTTTCACTGGAACTTTCTATTCGACTGCCTTTAAAGCACATAATGGTTCAGTCAATGACAGCCTTTCATTCCCTGCTACATGTCCTTGAAGACTACAAAAAAAAACTTCATCCATTGAACATTGTGTCTTATCATCATGATTACTGTACGGCACAGTTTTTTATGCAATCCATAAAGGCAGTATTATCGTCATTATTAAAATACAGTCCTTCAATCAGTTGTGTTCATGTGAGAGACAAAACAAGCATGTCGGTGGGTGTCACGTGTCACTTTCCTCATTTTATTTTTCATGTCGGTTAGAATTCCATTAAACATTATTGTTTGTAATCCCCCTGGCTGAAAATTACACTCTTCAGAAAAATAATTGGATTTGAACACTATTGAATTGCTAATAGCTATCTATTTGTACAGCCGTTTCAGTTTGGTGCTCCCACTTCTTTTGCAGTTAGCTAAAATATTTAGAGTTCAGTAATTCCAGTATTAGGTTAAAGACCTCTCAATTTTTCATGTGCACTTGATTAATGGAGGGGGAAGATAAGGGGTGCAGACCTCTTCTTAGTTAATGCCAGTTTTATCTTCAACGCAAAGCCATCCACTTTTTCTGGACTAATTCAATGATGGGATTTGAATGAACCCTTGAGGCACCCTCAAGGAAATCTGTGGTGTAGTATACTTATAAGATGAAAGATTGGGTGGGGTGGGTGGGGGGATAAGGTGCAATCTCGACTCTCCAACAGATACAATTTCCTATTCAGCGAGGCATTTGCAATATTGTACTGTTTTAGTGCTTGAGTGTTCCATTTGAAGGTTATATTTCAAGACCCTGAGACAAAAATAACACGCCCTGTAAGGTCTGGAATTGGAAAGAGAAATGAAGCCATTATGACAGTATTTCCATGTGTGGTAGCGAAATGGTTAAATGGGTGATGAATGTGCTGCAAAAGAAATAACCAGTCCCCCCACCTGAGCTGATGCAGAGAAGATGACAGGCCTCACACAGATTCAATCATTGTTTTCCTTTTTGATTACACAGTGTCTGGGGTCATATTCATCACGCCTGGGTTTGATGGATTGCTAAATCTTCATCTTATTTCCTTGCACCCTTGCTTGGCCTGAAAACGTCATCTTTGATTTTAACAGCAAAATGTGATGAGAATTAACAATGCAAAGCATGTAGAATAAGAGAAAAGAGGCTTCAAACTTCCTCCTGAAATTAAATTAAACACAGTCAAATAAGGATTTAAGTGAAAAAAGGCACTTTTGCCCTTGGCTGATTAGAAAGATCAGTCAGAATATCTGTTCCCTCTTCTAAGGCTCAGTGAGGGTCATTGTTAACAAAAGGTTGCTCTTGGACGGCAGTGTGCCACAGTGCGGATTACAGCCTATTAAATGTGCTCATCAGCAGGGGTCAGGAGATCAAACATAAACGTGCCGTAATTCAAGAGAACGTACGATACCCCTGATTTTCTCTCTTCCTCCGCTATTCTATCCCCTTCTGTTTCCATTTTGTCCTTCCTGAGTCTGTGAACAAGTCTGTTCTCCAAAATGATCAACTACTTTTTTTAAATGTTCCGGTGTCAGAAATGCAGTAGAATTTGAAGCGGTAATCGAACACCATGGATACAGGGTCTACAGTACACCTACTTTAACAGCTGCAGTGTGGTGCAGATGGAATAGTTTTTCCTATGGTCTTCTCACGCATCCATGCTTTAGTATTATTGACATCAGGATATGGGGGTTGAGCAGAAAATAAATGCCGTCCGCGTGGCAGCTCATGTTTGATGTTGTGGGGCTGATGGGGAGAAGTATAGCAGGGGCTGCCTGGGTCAAGGCTGAACACCCATTTCAGAGCACATCACGAGGCTGTGAGCACCATCATCCATCCCTATGGAACACCGCCATGAGTAATGCTCTATCACCGTAGGAACGTATAGCTGGAGCCTCCTTTATAGCCTGCCTCAGTTACTGCCTGCTGAACTCTTCCCCTTTAACTAAACACATACATTCACAGATACATAGATAAACAGACAGACAGACAGGCAGACAAGGGACCACTGAGCGTTTGCTCATGCCCACATACTCAAACACCCACTCACAAACACACTTCCATATCTAATCAAATCAATGCAATCTGGTTTCTTACCAATTTCTTTTTATTTTTTTGCTGCAAAAATTGCACAATTGCATTAGACAACTTTCCAGATGACTCAGCTGTAATTCACGAAGTCTAAATGGGGCCACACAACCAACAGAGCATTAATCTTGAGTGTGACCCGATTCCAAGTGTCTCGCAAATCTCCTGTTCCTGTATTTCAGTATCCAGACAACCATGCCTGCCAGACATTTATCATCAGCGTCTACCAGAGAGTTCCCACTGTCCCCACGGAGAGTCAATTGACCGTAAAGGGTTGTAGTTCCTCTCTTCGGCTCCCATTTGGCCATTAGTCTTGGGTTTAGACTTACATGGGAGTATTGACAACATTTGTAAGCGGTGTTCTTGCTGTTGCCATGCTTTTTTCACACTAATCGGATGTTCGACCTCTAATAATTAGAGCAGGTATGTACATTGCAATCCCACAGGGAAAAGTCTAAAACACTGCTTAAAACAATCACATGCTTCACTAGCACTAATCATTAGTGGTTCTCTGTCTGGGAAAAGGGTCATTGACAGGCCTCTTCTAATTGTGTTCTTTGATCATGGTGCAAATGTGCGCACAGTCCTCTCACAAGCCTATTTATTTTCATCATTGCCAAATCCTGGGGTGAGCAGTGGCGACCTAATTGCCGTCAGCTCAATAATTATTGAGTTTTGTCTTATCTTCTGTTTGGCTAAGCTATTACATCAGGCTGCTGCATTGATTTCTTTAAGCTTAACGCAAAATTACAAAAAAACTGGTTTACAGGGGCCTTGTGGAGTGTCAGGTATAAACCCTCGTTATTTAGCTGTTTATGCTGTGATGGCAATGAACTGCAGCCTGTAGAACAGTGGACCATTTTCTTCAGTGATTGTTTCAAGTAAGCGGGCCGCTTACTTAGAAACGTTTATATTTTCTTAAAAATTAGTTTTTCTTTCCGAATGTAGCCAGCTACCATGCACTTAAAGACAATGAGCCATAGCATTCCTCCTTGCGGTTATCTTCACCGAGGGGGTCTGTGAAACAACACAAGTTGCTGTTCCCCAACATGTGAATCCCCTCTTAAAGCACAGTCATCGCGGTATCTGGGGCTGTGTCGTCTACGAACACAGAAATTACTTTAAATCCATGTTTTCTGGTGCTCACCGGCTCTGCTGCATTGGGTGGACTTGGGCCAAGAGCAAAAGGGCGTGATATGAAGAGTGCAGCAGACAGACCCCAGAGGAAAAAGAAAGCAGCACATTTTTACAGCAGTACAAGCACCCAGGACTGTGTAAAGCAGCCTTCAAACCCACCCCCCCCCCAAAAAAAAAAGAAATGACAGCCACGAGCATCTCATGTGATCTTTTAGCCTCCTTTAAACACTTTTTTTCTTTGTCTGAAGGTAAAATTCATCTTTGTCTAATGAAATAAAAGCCAGGCCTTGAGGCTTTCTAATGTCATTGAAAATAACCACAGGTTAGCATGTGACAACAATTCCTCTGAATGACAACACAAATAAACCCTTGGGTGCATTATTTCTCTCTTCTCCGTGGTTGTCTTCCCTGTCCGCCTACTCTGCTACCTTGATTTATTCTTTCAATCCCTGTGGATTCGTTTCCGCTCGATGGAAAACAAAAACACAACTTCCCCATTTCAGATCCTTGTCTCTTGTCCAAATGACAAGTTGTTCAGGCCTGTTACAACATGTGCATTATTGGTTCAATTACAACTGTTCCCGAAGCAACAGGGCGAGGGTCCTCGGGGGGCCAGGGCTAGGCCAGGGCTCTCCAGAGCACGATAATGACATCGGCTGTCCAGGGCAACGTGATTAACACCTGACCTCAAGGCTTTAGCTGTGTTAACTGTTCTACTCAATAGCCTGAAATTGAGTTTAAAAGACTATTGTCGTCCGGCGATGCAGGGGGTTATGGTTTGGCTCTCAGGACCTTTGCACATGTCTAAACAAAGTAACACATCACAGGAGAGGATTATGGCAGCAGATGTTTTAGTTTTTTTACTAATGGATGTTGTAAGCTCCGATGATATAGAATATGGTCATGTCGCTGTTTGTGTGCTCTTAACTTGGGCGATACCCTGTAAAGGCTGAGTAATAGTGAATGCTGTTTGTATATCAGTCTGCAATAACTGTAAGCAATGCCTAATTATATGTGAAGCTACTTTCCCCTGAATAGCATTTCCACTTCTGATGGCCTACCTATTAGGAGTCTGTTTACTTCTCAAAATTATTTTTATTATTTATAGCACTTGGAATATGAGATTATGTGTAAGGGATTCAAAGAAAATGGGAGAGCTTACCACTTCTTCAAAGAACAATTTTAGGATTGTTTAAAGTTCAAATGCATTGCACCATTGAATGGAATTAAACTAACATATGTTAGCAAGATAAAAAACAAAAGGAGTGTAGTTGTGTTGCTACTTATTAATGTAGCAATATGGTAGCCTGTCCTTTACAGATGTGGATCCATTTCCACAGCTTTAGAATTAATAAGATTAAGGATTTTTATTGAATCATTTGCTAAAGTTGTGCTTATAAGACTATATTTCATAAGGGAATATACTGAGGGTTATCATATTGCTTTGTAAAGCATGTCATATGTCAGCTTAATGGCCGAGCTAAAATACCGCTGCCATCTAGCAGACAGGCCGAGAACATTCAATCCTTGTGACATTTAACCAACTGCAATTTCTATCCAAACAGCAGCTACTTAATAAGCAATGCTGAGATCCAAGGCTGAGCTGATCTAAGGAGTAAATTACACAGGGACCGAATGAAAGGCACATGCTTTCATACAACATCCAAGTTGTGTCGGTGGTTTGAGTCATCCATTATTGCAATGGAAGTAAACTAATAAGCAGGGAAGTTTCTGGACGTGTTCCTGTATTGAGACCGGAGATTGTGGCCCGCGACACCAAACCCGGGCTGTGATTGGCCTAAGTGCTGAGTCGGCTGGCATTGCCGTCGTGTCCCATCATGCAGTGCCTGAGTCAGGACCATCAGTCTCCACCGGCCATTTGTCCGTTTGGTCTGCCGGACCTGCCAGGTTCCAAAAGGTGCAACAGCCATCTCCGACCATTCCACCCAGCTGGGGATGTCACATGCCGAGCCCCAGGGGCAGGCCTGGACAAGATAAAGACAAGGAAGTGGAGCGATAGATAGAGAGGGACAGGGATAGGGTGAGGGGGGACAAACACATCAGGGCCCTGTCCACAGACAAATGAACGGTGACAGTGATAATGCTGTCCTTAATTGCATCCTATATCCTCCTTTAAGGCCCTCTGAAAAATAGATTGCCTGGAGCTGCCTTGCCCATTATGTCTTCCTTGCTGTAGCGGACAATACAGGCTTTGATGGGATCACTAATGCAAGAGCCACAAGGGCAAGGATTGGTAAACAATGATTCTCCCCCCACAAACTGTAGGACTAATTGGTCAGTGCTAGAGTTAAAGAACATAAACAAATGTTTTCCTGGTCAATTATTCAATGCGGCCCTGCTGGGAGGGAGCCGAATGTGGGAATACGGTTATCACTGGAGGAAACCATCAGTGCTTAGTGCTGAGGTGCAAGGGAAATCACCTTCTTTGTAGCCTGCTTTCACTGTCCCCCATCCACAGAAAGACGCAGGAAATTTATTTAGAATAGAATTAAATTACTTCCTCCAGGTATTCTTTCTTGGAAAGACGTTTTGGCAATTATGTTTTCCTCGAACACTACCTGTCATTGAACGCCAAATAAACAGCAGGCCTAACAAAATCAGTGATCATAAATTGAAAAAGTAATTTTCAATGCATTTCACACTGTGTACTGGTTATTTTCCACGTACACACACACACACACACACACGCACGCACGCACACGCACGCACGCACGCACGCACTCACACACACACACACACACACACACACACACACACACACACACACACACACACATACACGCACACACGCATACAGGCATGACATCTCAGCGGTGAGAAGACAAGAACATGCTAGGTTTACTGCCAAAATGAAATATAAATATTCCGTTTGTGTTCATGGTAATTGACAAATCTAGATCATTTATAAATATTCATCCATTGTTCATTTTTTAATATTGGAAGTACATTGTTAGAATATACAGCACTATAAAGTTTGACGCATAGAGCCATGTAGAGCCATTGTATTCTTTTCAAAAACAAAACAGGTGATTTTTTGTCAAAGTTTACAGAGCACAACAACTTTTTTTTTTGGTAAACCCAGAAGACACCCGTGTAACAAAAACTTCTTTATGAAGAAGAACTTAATTTGCCAATATTTGTCTTAGAGAACTGTACCGAAAAAAGACAATAGAATGAGGATTAAACTTGCATGCGGATTGGCGCATTTCCTTGGATCAAAGGATTTCAAACTGTTCCAGCAGTGACGAGCTGTGACAGGCAGATACAAGGATGAATATACATGACTCAGCACCAATTAGCTGAGGGATAGGGGCCAGACCCGTATAAATATTCATCAGGTCTTTGTCACCCATTGCCAGTCACGCTGCATCTATGCAATTTTTCACAACGAACTGCACCGAGCAATGATTCCAGACTTTACCACCTTAGCGCTCCCACACAATTCACACACATGGAAACACACCCTCTAACACACACAACACACAATGAACAGTATGTACTGTACCATGGTGAACACGTCAACCAGGTTATTCTGTGCTAGCCGATTCATGACTCTTGCGCCAGAAAAGCTTATCGCTTATTTTAATTTTAAAAACAATCCTTTTGGTGAGCAAAACATTTAACAACTCCAGTGACATCTATGTTCAAGTACACACTATGAGCTTAAGAAAATTGTTGGAAAACAGCACTTCTGAGATGAGATGACATTAAACTGTTTGTTTTCGACAATCAGAGAACGATGATAATGTTTGTTTGGCTGCATCAGAACCTTTAGCACAGCAGGACAGCTGACAGTCCCATGTGGTTTCCCCATCCGCTCCATTGATTGTTTTAATTGAAAAGCAGGTCTTGAAATTGGCCATAAGCGGGGGGAAGTGATCTTATCGCCTGCAGCGCTCTTCGAGGCTTGACCTATGTTTCTGTTTTGGGCCCGCACCTGCCCTGTGCCTGTCAATCCCAACAGACAGGACATGTAGACCGGAAGCAACTTTATTTCCTCAACGGATGGCTTTCCAAGTAAACTCAC
Source organism: Aplochiton taeniatus (assembly GCA_017639675.1). Lineage (NCBI taxonomy): Eukaryota > Metazoa > Chordata > Actinopteri > Galaxiiformes > Galaxiidae > Aplochiton > Aplochiton taeniatus. The sequence continues at coordinate 8,208,671 of CM030185.1, read as the reverse complement.
TTTACATGACTTCAGACAGTTCTGAAAGATTCCCATAACTTTGATGGAAACAGATAATTAACTGAAGCAAAACATGCAGCAATGCTTGAGCACCAATTAGATTGAGCAGAGGGATATTAACTCGGAGAATGTGCTGCGGGACATGTGGCGGATTTTTTAGGGTGTTACGCTTATTAGTTTGTTTACCATATCCTTCCTTAACCAGTGGGCTTCCATGAGTCCAAGGACACAGTGTGTTCATTGCTCCTGCCGCCATCTCGAGTTTGTTTATATTCTGAAGTGCAAACACAGTAAATGCCGTTGAATGCAAATATCCTATTTAATCACTGCGGCCACCGCTTCTCGTACTTCCCTATGAATAAATAACACCGTAAATTGGGATAAATTGGGTGCAGGGCTTGGATAAAGCCCTGGAGTGTATGGCATTCTGCTCCAAAAGGGTCACCGCTAATAGCGGCATAATGAGAAAATCCTAACACATTGGAACAGAGAGGGTGTGTTAGTGCAGCGTGACACAAACAACAGCAAAGAGACCCTGTACGTGGCTAGAACTTTACAGAGCATGGTCCAGACATATACAATTACTAGCTTTTTCGCTGTCAAACAACCGCTTTTGTTCCTAATGGACTTGGACATGGCTCTTCCTCCCGCCTGTCGTTGAGTCCCATAGGATGCCTTCCCTGCTCCTCTGGCAGCACAAAGGCCACCAAGGTGTCACCATGCCCCCCACAAAACTCTCCCCAGTCCCCACGCCAGATAATGCTCCTGCAGCCCCAGTCCCACCCACCATTTCAGGTCCACACGTGAAATCAATATGCACACAGCCACTGAGGGATGGGAGGTGGGGGGATGGGGTGGGGGGTGAGAATGACAAATCCATACCGACTGTTCACGGTGGAAGCGCAGCTAAATGAGGAGCCATCGATTTTGCACGAGTGAGGCTGATTACACTTGTAAAATTCCCACTCTCTTTTTTTACTCGCTCACTGTAATGTCTAATATTAGATGTTACTTTATGGCTGTGGGGATGCTCGTGGCGTTTAAAAAGTCTGGTGCTTTAAAGAATACGACCCATTCTCCCCTCGGAGGAGAATATAAGCTCATGTCTCACCTGTGTCGTGCTGGACAGCCAGTGAGTTACTGTTGCAGCCCTAGCCATGCTGCTGCTACCTTCCCTGTCAATCTCCATCCCTGTCTCAGAACCTGCGGTGCCCTTTTGCAGCTCTCCCAGAAAACACTCCAAGCAAACCGTGCCGTTTCGGCATTCGGTGCTTGGATAACTTCCCGAAGTGCAGGAGGGCCCCTCATCTATTTCTTCCACGGCAGCTTGGAGTGCCTGCCCAGTGTGCGGTGTACTGTACCATGTATGTAATCTACGTCCGTGATTGGCGAAAGAGCGAGGCGGCGGAGTGCAGCTAGGCGTGAGCGCAGCTCTCAGAGAGTGCAGGGCAGAATCTCCCCATGGAACTCGAGCTAATTCATTGCCCAGTGTCAAGACAGGCAAAGCCAATGCAATAGGGCCGCTCCTGCTGGTGCAACAGGAGATCTAGCCTGGATCCTCTGTTATGGCAGTTTTGTATTATCACCTCTATACTTTTTATCTCCCTTGCAGCAGCCATCATTTATTCAGTTGATGCCCTCATCCAGGCGACTTACCAGCCCTTACATTTTTCATAAGCTGTTGTTTTCACCAGCAGGTTGAGGTGAATCAGCTGGCCTGAGGGCAGGACAGAGCTGGTCTGGAATGGATGTCAGGGAAGGTTGGCCAGCCGGCCACTGCCTCGCCACTCGCTGTTCACATTCTGTAGAGGATGAAGCACAGACATATCCCATAGCCCCTGAGGCAGTGTGAGTTTCTCTGTGTCCATGTATGTGTGTGCATGTGTTTGTTTGTGTGTGTTTACCGTGTGTGTGTGTGTGTGTGTGTGTGTGTGTGTGTGTTTGTGTGTGTGTGTGTGTGTGTGTGTTTGTGTTTGCACGCACGTGCGTGTTTATATGAGCACAAGCTAGTGATGCTACTGCAGAGCAGAGGACAGGAGAGTGAATCCCTTTAACAGGTCTCCATGGAGTACCGTTGGGCTTATGTTATGAACAGGGAAGATAATGACACACAGGGAGCTAGAAAGTTTCCTCCTGGAATTGAACATACAGTATGTCTGTGGTATTACAGAAAGCTTCACAATGCATCAATTGTTAAAAAAAAGTATCGAGCTGACATTCCTCAAAACTACATATATCTCCCTCCAGTGTTGACAGATAGTTTATGATTGGTGGTTTGATTCATTTAGGTAATTAGACCAGGGGCAGGTATGTTTTACGCCTATTCCTCGTGACACACTCTCAAAGGCCTGACGAGCTGTCACAATCTCGGTGGGAGACAATACCAGCGGGCCAACTGGGCTCCCTTCTCGCCAAGCCGACGCTCCGCCCTGCTGTCCCCGCGGTCTGCATCATCACAGCCTTCTGCGTCAGGCAGACATACTGTACGGTAATTGCGTTCATAACAACATGTGGCTTAGCGAACAGGAGCTGTCGTTTTGGATGCCACTCTGTTGCAGCAGGGCCAGCTTTCGGCTCCGGCGCTGTCGTCCAAATGAGAACAGAGCAGGATGGTGCGCGCCTCTGGAGGTCCCCCTGGCTTTGTTCTCTGTCTACTTACAACCTAATTGTGGGGAAACGCGGCCAGAGTGCCAACACACTGATTCCCCTGATACGGGTAAATTAGTTTGTATGGATTCCAATAGGATTGGACAGTTTTTGCATCCGAGAATTTGTATTTTGGTGGCGGTGGGATGGGTAAAAAAAAGGGCTTGCTACTTATAAAGTGCTCCTGAGCCTAATGCTTTGCGTCGCTGTGGATGCAGCCCTATTTCTGTCTTCCAACCCCATGAGAATACAAGAGACTTAAGCCCAGTCAGAGTGGCCCACATTGGCCTCCCTCTCTGGGCTGTGTGTGCGGATTAGCCATTAGACGGGGAGGGAAGAGCTGGATCATGGCATGAGCTTCATCCAGCCCACAGCGGTAATTATCTGGGCCCATTGTGGCGGCCCCGTAGATGAAACAGAGAAAGGCTTACAGCGGCCTCTCCGAGGTGTAAAGTGACGGCTTTCTCACCGGGGTACGAAAATGGATCCCGGAGAACCTGAGAAGCACACATTATAAAGCATCACCTGAGGTGGTAACATGACTTTTCTCATGACGCCGCAGCTTTTTGATCCACTCGTTTTTTGTGTTTCTTCTCTATTTATTCCTCTTTTTTTCCCCCTTGACATGCATTTCTCCCTGTCTCTTAATCCAGCTTCTGTTTGACATGACTGCTGAGATGTGCTGTCTTTTTCCTCATGTCGAACAACATGTTCCCACTCTAGGTAGGACTAAGGATCTAGATTACTTGGATCAAGAGTGTTTTTCAGGCCGACAGGCAAAGACAGTAACTGTGATTTGGTGCTATGTCAGGTCGGCCAACGTATGTATAGTAGCAAAGCCCTTGTTCACTGTGAAAGGCTGTAAAGTAAATCCCGGCCTGACCTCAAGTATGGTAGCTTGACCTGGCTCAAGATTGGGGTTTAATCCCTGCATCTTTCAATTCATTTATGCGTTCTTTGCTGCCAGTTGACACTTTGGTAGATTTCAACAAAAAAAAACATCCTTGAAAAAGCGTTTGTTCTTACTCTACAGTACATCCAGTTACAGGATTATAACAACTTGAAGGATAAAAATAACAAAGAATCAAACCACGAGGGTCTTCTAAGGTGGAAACAGAAATTTGTAATGAGGAAAACAACAACTTAATGTATGAGACATTTTTTGGTTTATTCCTCCAGCAAAACTGGTGCAAACATCCCAGCTGGAAATAATTAACCAAACAGGATCCTACAGATGGCAATGAGGGCTGGCAGGACGGAGGAAACTAATTGAAGAACTGAAGGGCAGTCTCCATAGGGGTCCCTGTGGGTGGCAGTTCTGCAGTGAATCAGACGCCGCCGGCTACACTACGTCCTTAAAGCGGGATTTGCCGCTGTATAATGGCGGCCACAACCGTGGTGTGCCACTGCTGTGCACGGGCAGCAAGCTCCAAGCCACGCAGCTCCATCCCTCACTGCTAAGTAGATACCGCAGTGTCGTGTGGGGAGTGCAACAACATGAGACAAATACGGCTTTTAAGGCATGTCACTTCATCACCTCCCACGGGCCCATTAAGGTCCTCTGTTGTTCAAAGTAGACACAAACTCACAGCCGTGGAAGGCATTTACCCCCCCGGTAAAACATATGTCAATGAAGCACTGTTTGATCTTTGTGTTGAGCAAGCTACAAGTCCTTCATTCAATCACAGAAGCAATACAATGCCTTGGCTGAGGTAATCATAGTGTATAAAAAGGTACTGCCTCCTCAACAAACCCCCTAGTCCTTCTCAGATCCCCAGTCTGGCAGTAAGATGGAGGGAGGGGTTTCCCGGGAGGAGCGGGAGAAGGGGGAAAAGAGGCAAGGGGAAATGATGTCCATCTCTGTCGGTCGGGCTAGTTAGCCGGAGGTACTGAGATACATTAACATTCCAAGTCACAGCCTTCCTGGGCTCCCTGTGCGCTCACACTGGCTGATTATCTGCAGCATCCTGTGTACACGGACAGAGCTAGGCTCAGCGGACGTACTCTTTATTCAACGGAGGCCACTGCTGCTGAAATGTACTCGCCGTGTAAAGTGCACTCGCTGCTCCCTGAGCGATGCTGTTTTTGCTGTCGCCAACTGGGTAGGAGGACAGGTCGAGCTGTCGACAGCAGGCTCTGGTAAACAGGCCGTCTGAAGGCTCGATACCACAGGCTGCCTGACACTGCTGGCAGTTGACGCATTTAATTTTTTATTTTTGGGGATGTGACTGAATGACAATTTCGGAATCTCTCTGAAATTAGTTTGAATTATTTTGACTTTAGACAAATTTGTGTTGTCCTTTGGGCTAACCGTGTTCATCAGAAAAATAATGATTCACTGAAACACAGCAGAGCAGATGTCTGCTGGCGGCCAGTCTTGGTAATAATGGCTAAAATGTGTTTAAATTGAAATGTCCTGCCGAGCACTCCATATGGTGGCATTTCAAACCGTGATTTTATATTTCCGTTGAGTCCAACTAAATGTTTTGACAATTGAATAACTCTGAATTTCTTAGGTTTAGCAGCTGTGTTTTAGGTTGCCACAGTAATAATAAACCATTTGCAGATTGTAAGTGGAGACAGTGTGCATTTCTTTCATTAGATAAATTACTACCATGACAAATGCATTTTTTGAGCAGTGGGTCGTCAATTTTTATTTGTACAAAAGCTCTTTTGTCACGCCTGGAAAACATATTCCTCATTAGCTGTGACTTGTAGGGCCAACAACAAAATAGCAACTTTCCACATGAAGCCAATGGATGTGCGTTTCGTTACGGATCAATGGCTGCGAGTGGGAGAGCACCCGCTCCAGTTGGCTCTGGGTCGATGTCCATCACAGATGGGGCTTTAATGGGAGAAACTAGGGATGATTATCTTAGGAGGGGTACCTGGCAGGCCCGCAATGGATCTCTGCAAAGACACACTTCCAGCAACACAGAGAGGTAGCATGGCCACGTTTCAGGGGTAACACTCTACAGGACCGTAGGTGTCAAGGCTGTGGATGTGACCCCCCGCCCCCACCTTATGTTTACCTCCACAGCCCCCTAGTGGAACTGGGACTGAACTCGGTGCAGGGAGTCAACGGAGGTGCTGGGCAAGAATACACATGTTCCAAGTATACTTGGTGTGATTCACACCTTGCCTCTATGTGTCGGGTTGAACCCGCCCTCCGTACGTGGCTGCCGATTTCTGGATCCGTGTTATTGCGCTGGTGCATCCGCCTCCCTTGCGGTGGAAATGAGATGGACGGGAGAGGAGTACCAGCAGTGTCAAGGTCTAACTGTGCTCGGCCTCTGATCAAAGCACCTGTGCCGCAGGACTGTGCCAGGGAGAGACAGAATATAAATCAGCTCCTGTACGTAGCAGGTCTGTAAAAGAAATGAACTCTCCGCTCCGCCCAAAGCAACCACTGTGATACTAATGCCAATGAGTAGCTAACTGTTACCCACTGCCAAATTGCCAAAGGTTTCTCGGACAACGTGGAGCCTTTTGTGTGCCAGACTCCTCTCCTGCCTGGCTATCCCATGCAGAAAAGACGAATGGAGTGTGAACCGTGTTCCGTTGGGGAGAGATGGCTGACGGGGCAGCGGAGGTCTACTGGAAAATCCCGTCTTCTCACACAGCATATCCCCAGGGGTAGTGAGAGAGAAAGCGCCTGGCATCTGCCTAACAGTGAAAGCGCAAATCCCTCCCTCGCTACCTGTTGTGTAGTTGTGTAGAATTAACAAGACAGGGGTGTCGGCCTGGATGAGCCAAAGCACTCGGGGGATCCAAAATCCCCACAGCAAAGATAGTCTGTCCTGTCGGGTACTGTTCTCGATCTGGGCTGTGAAAACTGCCGTTGATCTTATAATACCGTCAGCCGTGAATGAGAAACGCCTGTGTGCTCTGCCTTCTCCCATGCCACCGATTTGAGTTGTGGTATTGACACAAGGTACTCCGCCAAGACGGAGCTGCGAATTCTTGGGAGACGGAGCAATGCTGAAGTGATGAGATTCCCCAATTAGTCACCTAATTAAGCTGATTTAGACATCACGGGCTTAGTCAAACCCCAAACATATGACGGCGCTTTGGGTGGCCTCAGGCACTGCTCAGGAAACCTTTAGAGATTCAAGCTAATGAGACCAAAAAAATATATAAAGTTCTCTATCTTGCCTTATGTAAGAGTTGACAACCACAGGCTAAGTGATGCTCATTCTGGAAGAAGACAGTGTAGAGGGCTATATACAGATGCGTCGTCTGCAGGTAAAACCAACAGGGCAGCCCGCAAGGCCAACCTGAAATCTTTTGATCCGTTTTTTTTCCTTGGCTCCAGCAGGCTGGTAAAAACCTTTATCAAAGATTTATTTGATGTCTTTAATCTCGCTGCCTCCCCTTTATGAGCGGTAAGAGTGCAGGGGAGCCCGAGGGTGCTGGCTGGTGCAGAACAGCTATGTGTCATTGTTTGGGGCCTGTAGGCGATGTGCCTGGCTGTCATTCACCGCTGCTCATTAAAGCCTGGGACTTCTAAGTTTATCCCAGAAAGGAACAAGGACTCATAAAGGCTGACTGTCTGGCTCCTGGGACAGGATCCATTAAAGAGACCCTTTCATGTTTGGAAGAACTTTTTAGTGGACTGTGCGGCATTCATTTTCCCACTTGATACCTTTTTGGGGGTTAACCATCTATTTGATGATCTGCTCGACAAAGTAGCGCGCAGAAAGAAAGTAACGTACTTCAGTTACAGGTCCGTGCAGTCAAAGTAGCTACACTCCTGTCTCCCCAAAAACACAAGCTCATCTGTATGACAACTGTGTCGGCTCAACAGCTTGAGTGGGAGCCTGGCTAACTAGGCTAGGGGTTGGCAGGGAGACCCCAGATGTATCCACAGCTGTCGTATCCCGCAGCCTGGCCACGGGGAGGGAGTAACAACCGCCTTCTGCATGACTGCGATCGCACAGGCAGCCACTGAGCCCCAGCTGCCTGGTAGATAAAGGGGGCATCTGCTTAGTGCTGCCAAGGTGTAATAAATCACCTGGCTACTGTACTGGGTGCTCGGCTTTGCCACCAGAGGGCAGAGTAGGCAATCCAGATTGACCACAGCCCCTATGAGCTTCACAAGGTTTAAGAGGGATGCCTGCGGACTATCCTCTCGTAGAGAGCACATCTGGAGTGTTTAAGGTGCTGGTGCAGCATGCCTTAGTGCTCGGCATCAGCCTTATCAATACTCTACGGCATGCCACCCTCAGACTGCACTCAGACCAGACTGTGTGAGGGCGACAGTAGCACCACACTGCCTCTCAGTGCTCCAACGGATACATTGCATTAAAACATCTGGATGAGACCTTGTGTATAGTCTGAAATATGTGCGTGTGTGCTTGTGTTCCCGTGTGTGTGTGTGTGTATGTTTGTGCGTGTGTGTGTAAGCGTGTGTGTCACTCCTTATTTCACGCACTCTTTGTGTATGGGTGTACCAATGGGTTTGTTGAAGAATTGCAACACAAGAACATTGCACACAGCACCGAGTGGACTACAGCAAAAGGCAGAGAAAGAATATTTCACATCAGGGTGAAATAAGGAATGCCACCTTGGATTCCATTTCAAAAGCGTGTTCTCAACCCATGTGTGCACGTGTCTGTACTTTGTAAAAGTGCTCTTTGTGCACTCTCTGTGCTGAATGCTGCAATATAACAGATGCCTTGACATGGGCCAACTAAGGTGTGTGCAAGGGAAAGCTGAGCATAATACACGGCTCTACATAGTGGGCTTGGAAAATACATTTCTGTAGAGGTCTTTTGGTGACCTTCTTTTTAACAGTCTTTTCCCATGGCAACAGAGGCCTACCTGAATACTCCAGTAAATGCAAATGCACTGTGTGGGAATACACTGCCACCTGCTGTAATGTAACACCACGTTCTATGTGAATTATTACTTCTTCTAGGAGCTTGTTTTTTAAGGGCATGAGCAATTCATGTAAATTTTGGGCAAATTTCAGTTTTCTTTCATTTATATTTCTGTATTTCCTGGCTTAAATCTTTGTATAGGGAATACTAAAAGCAATAGAGTAACCATGTGGATGCTAACTGTATTTTTGTTGGCCATAATGTGCGGAAGTGGGTATATCAAACATAACAATTCGAATAAAACAGAGGGGGGCAGGAGTGGTGTGTGTGTGTGTGTGTGTGTGTGTGTGTGTGTGTGTGTGTGTGTGTGTGTGTGAGAGAGAGAGTGAGAGAGAGAGAGAGAGAGAGAGAGAGAGAGAGAGAGTGAGAGAGAGAGAGAGAGAGAGAGAGAGAGAGAGAGAGAGAGAGAGAGAGAGAGAGAGAGAGAGAGAGTGAGTGAGAGGGTTGCCAGGTTACCACATTGGATGGCACCCTAACTAGGTTGCCAGGTGACAGACAGATTGTAGATGTCGTCACAGGTTACGTCAGAGTCTGATTTATGAAATGATAGGCTGAGCCAATAGAATCCACAGGAAATGGATTAGGGCTCCAAATATAGACAATGCCACCAGAGAGGTGCAGTGGGCAGAAGCAGAGCCGGAAGTAAGGCTAGATAATGATAGAGGAGGTATGAATTGAAAATGCTTTGACTCGATCTCCCTTTTCCCCCTGAAGGTATATAACAGCCCTCCTAACAGATTCGCTCTGACGCTCTCACAACTGGCTTTCACTGAAAATGACTTATTCTATAAACTCCTACTTTAACTTCCTCCCCGCTTCACCCTTTACTCCCACTCTTCCAAATGCATTGTGGTCTTACATCATTCACTCCCTCCCCTGTCTGAACATACAGTGCAGGGATCAAGCGGTAGTACAAACAAACGCCCGATTGAAACAGAAACATTGGGACTAGTTAACAAAATGTTTATGAAGAGGTTTGTGTGTAGAATATACAAATATTTATCCTGACACGTGTGACAGGTGCATTTTGTGAAAAATGTAAATCTGTACACCAAGACATCGGTACATGGCTTTAAATACTGCCTAGATTTCTGTATATGTTCCCCGGATGAGCCTCAGTGGTCTGGGGTGCAGGCTTCAAACCTGTGGCTGATGAGAGTCAGAGGGATTCACTTCCATCTTCTGGGTGGCAATATCTGCTGCCTTAGCATGATGCGAAAAAAGAGTGGACAGAATGGTCTAACAATATAGATTAGACCATACATATTAGTTAATTAGTCAATAAGGGTGCAGCACAATGTGATCATCACATCATATGGGTATAATGAAACAGTAAGAGTGTGGTATCTAAATAAGTTCACCATACCTGTATAGTCAATTTCTTGTAGCAGTTTTAATTATCTATTGTGGAGATCTTAAATCTGCAGCGGATGTCCTGAATGTAATTGTGTTTGTGCTATCTTCCATTTAAGGCTTCCAACACAACATTATCTGCCTCGGCACAGATGGGATCTTAAGTAGTCAATAAAAAGGCACCATTCTGTATTAGAAATGATCCAAAACACTAGCAGAATATGTTGTATTAAAGCTGTGAGACACCGCTGACTGCATCACTAATGTGTTGTGGTCGATCAGGGAACAGTGTGTTAACTCTCACGGCTGGGCTCAGAGCCTTGTTTGTGGAATATGTAATAGAAAAATATAGCCATTCGGTCACTGAAATTAGAGATGCCCATCACTATCAAAACAACAACAAATGTAGGCTGTTTTATTTGGTCCTGTGAGCAAACTGTTTTGATTGATTGATTGATTGATGAATGTTTTGATAATTTGGCTCTTGTTTTCAAGGTGTGTGTTTATGTTTGTTTGTGTGTGACTAATAATTATTAAAGACACATTAATTGTACTCATTCTTCAGGCTGCTCTTTCCAGTCAGTTTCCTACTTCCTGGGTACTTATTAATATATTTAAGCCCCCACTTGCTAACAATAACACTCTCTGCTCTGCCCTGGACGGAAACATAGTTTTCTTTGACGTCATTTTAACCAAGGTAACCCACACGCCTCAGCTCTGACGCAATTGTCCTTTTTAGGATGCGTGCGTCAACGGACAGAGTAGTAGATCTTTTAAAAATCCCCACAATCTGCTATGAAGTCAGTAGACCGTTTGTTAGCGAGGGGTGGAAATACGTTCACAGTTAGAAAATAGTGAAGAATTTGCTTAATCATTTCCATTGAATTGACCTAACTTGTACGTTTAGATGATGACGTGCACACAAGCCATTGGAACCAAAAACATTTAATTTCGCGTTTTACTGTTAGTGATTAGAATTATTTGCAAGATTATCCATAGCGCACATACACTATAGTTGTTCTAAAATGGAAATCGACAAGTGATTGAACGAATTCGATCGACGGACGTAACTCCGTTTTCGAAGTAGGGCACTTGTTTGTAAGGCTTATCCGAACTTTTACCAGCCTAAAAGAGCGATGTATCAGGACCTCTCTACGGATTCTTCTGACACCTGTCGGAGCGCGAAGTGGGACAAAATGGAACACTCCCCGGAGTCCATCAATAGTTGGATCCCGTCAGAATCTGAGCAGGTACTATAGTTGATGTTATTTTATTATTATTATTATTACATTTAAAATGAATTGCTTGGAAAAAAAGTAACATTACGTAACTTTTAAATGTTGGCATATATTGACGTGCTTCTCACTCACCGCGCCACTACCTTCTTCCCTTGTCATGTTGCTCTTTAGTGTTCATCCAAAATGCGGTTGACCAGTGGACCTTTTGTCCCCACCGTCAACGCCATTACATCTAGTCAGGAGCTGCAGTGGATGGTCCAGCCTGCGGGTTTAACTGCCATGCCAGGCGCCTCTATGCGCTCTCACCCCTATGACACCCTTGACATGGGCTGTCAGGGACCCCATGGTCATAAACGCCAAGGGGTCATACGCTCAGTGGGCAACACACATGGACGGCACAAACGTCACGATCAGGTATTATGAAGTATGACCCCTCAAATTGGTTACTGCCAACTTTACAGTGGTATATTATTGTGGCTTTCCAAATCACATTAGTCTTGCATGTCAAGCTAAATAATAAATATATCCTAAAAATGTTACGCTTGTCCAGCTTAGCCCAGATGAGGAGGAGAAGAGGAAGCAGAGAAGAGAAAGAAACAAACTGGCAGCTGCCAAATGTCGCAATCGGAGGAGAGAACTGACTGATCAACTGCAAGAAGTATGTCATGTTGGCTACTTTTTTTAAAATTCTCTGGTGATGTTTGTTTAGCCCAAAACACAATAATACAAAATCATACAGTATTATTATTATATCTTGACTTGACCTTATTTTATTCTGTGTTTCTTGTCCCAGGAGACAGAAGAACTGGAGAAAGAACAGGCCAGCCTGCAGAGCCAAGTTGAGGAGCTCCATGCTGAGCGACAGAAACTGGAGCTCCTGCTGGTCTCCCATGCATCCGTGTGTGGCCTTAGCCCTGGTGATGACCAACCCCAGCTCCATCAGCATCAGGCCCACGCCCAGCCAGCCATCCCTCTCCAGCTAACCATGCACCCTGCCGAGGGCTCCCTCCAAGCCCCCAGCCCTCCTAAGGTGAAGGGGGAGCCGCAGGAGGACATCCAGTTTTCCCTCCATCTTGATCACCCCAATATGAAACCCAGCTACATTCATGCTGACGAGTACTGTCCTGGTGCCAAGTGTTTTAGTGTGGAAGGGTGTACCCCACGGAATCAGGTCAGGGCTTCACCCAAGGAGGAAAGCCTTCACAACGGCCTACTGTCCAAGCAACACTCGGTCAGCAGTATCATAACTCTAGAGGAGGGGCCCGTCGGCACATTGCTGACTCTTTAGAGCCAGCAGACATAAGGCCTACTGAACACTACCTACACCTAGGCTACCTCTAAAACATGTCCGTCATGCTGTCTTAATGTGGGAAGTTGACCACAGCCTATTCCTATCCCTGTTCACCAGCAATGGGAACCAAAGGACCCATGGGCTATGGATTCCTAGGGATGGAGATATCCATATTAGTACTTATCCTTTTGAATCAGTAGATGGTGCTGCAACACGTTGCCTGGGCATTTCAGTTCTCCTCTGTATCGGTTACACGTTCTTTGATCTGTTCTGGAATAGATATTTCACATTGTCCATTGTAAATTCCTTACTTGTTCTGTTATTAATTGTGTTTACCGTTATTTATCTGGGGGGTGACATAGCAATGAATGTGAGTCACCACACACACCAATTCTGAAGAGAAAGCCGCTGTCCACTACAGCAGCATCTTACAATGCGTAACTGTAATCTGTATAAAAGCAATTCGCCGACAGCCATATGAAGGAATGTTAGACCATACATGTGCTATTTTCAGGTCATAATATTTATGTTGTTCCTTATGACTTGGTTTTCAACTCTATTAAAGGCCAGACAGCGTGTCTCTTTATTCATTGCGTCACTGTTATTTCCCTTGAACAGTAGTACACCGGCATAGAGCAGGCAAGGCCTTAATTGTGTGAAAAATGAAATGAAATCTTTTGTTTGAGTGTTGAATCTCTGGTGCTGGTTGCTAAGAAACCACATGTATTTTTTTGGGCTTGTATCCCCCTAGCTGGCAGCACTGTTCTCTATGAGGATTAAACACACTATGAATAAGGACAGTTTACCCAGTGTGTAGGAGGTGGCCTACATGTCCTCGCAGCAGAGACAACGATTCTACACCAGAGTTATTGGAACCCACTGGATCTCTGGAATCCCAAAAAACAGTCTCTTCCAGCCCATTGCTCCTCATTACAGTTAGGGCTTGTTGGTGTTTGGTCTTAAAAGTGTGAATACTAGGCAGATTCCTATTTTACACTCTTTCTGTAAACAAAAGGGGGGAAAGAAAAGACAGGGGGCTGACTCCAGAGGACTATGTATTCAGATTTCAACCATTCCCGTTTGGCTCGACTTGAAAGAACACACAAGAGCACCTTCGGCTGCCCCCTCTTTTGAGACCTTGGGAAACCTTGAAGAACATTCCACTCCTCTTCTTCCGACTGTTCCACCATCTCTTCACTCGCTTCACTCTCTTCCCTTACTCGTTATCCCTTTGCTGCTCCTATCCTCACACCTCTTCAATTCTACTCGAAGCTCATTATCCTAGCCTCATCCCACCTCAGAAACTTTTGAATTTCCTTTCAGCTCCCTTGGGTTAATCTTCTCACTCCCTCACCTTTACTCTAAATCATACTTCTTCTCTTCCTCCCTCCTTTCTCTTCCTGGAGTGAAAGGCCTAAGGTTACTGATACATGATATTTGGGTACAATAATGTCATACCAAACTTTCATGTCTGACTCTAAAACACGATTCGTCTGATTCTGCATGAGGTAAGTCGTGAAAAAAACATTTACTTTTCAATATTGGCATTCAGGGGGAAGTGTATATTTTGATATGTTTGTCTATACCTATAGAGAATATCATTTTTAATATAAATATATGGATTTTACCTGTTTTGTGTGCAGCCGGAATTAAGAGAAATAAAGTCTATCCAAATGGATCAAATGATGCCCCATGACAGAGTTACCCCAAATGAGGACAATGGACCATGCAAGAAGGAGAGTAAAGAAGAGTACATTCTAGCTGCATTGGGAATTGCAGGAACTATACTTAATCTGGTTGTCATCATATTGGTTTATTTTTATTCAGCAATATGAAAATGGAAAAATGCACAGGGACGTCCCCTGCTCAGGATCTTCAACCAACCAGGCCCTGAGAGGAGCTCAATGGACCACTCATTTCAATAAATGAAAGATACTGTAAAGTTGCTGCAATGTAAATCTAGGGATTAGTATGACCACGCAACGGAGCAGTTAACGGTGCGCAAGATCTAATGAGCCATGATCAAATCATCGAGCCCCATCACGTATGTAATCTCTGCTATGAATTTAGCATTTTTTGGTCCAGCTTTACACTGAAAATGGATGACTACCATCAGAAGAAAACTTGTCACTGGGATTTTTATTTGTTTTACCATTTAACCATTTACCATTCTCAATAATACCGCTAGTCTCTCCTAAAACATCTAGTCAGTAATTTGCCTGACTGTTCAGTGTAAATCTAATGTGATGGAAGCTCTTTTCTACTGTGAAAGTCCCAGACTTAGTTTCTCAGACCCAGTCAAGATGAATATGTTTCCTCCTCGTTATGTACCAAACAGACCATTATATTGCTCCAATGTCCTTTCACTGTCCAAAGCAAATAAACTCAGAGCAGGCAGACAGATGATTCCACAAATCTTTTCAAAAGTGCATTTGGATTGATGTGTCTTCCGAAATATTTACATTGTTGTCTTTCATGTTTCTTTAGGATGGCAAAACTGAAGAGGAAAAAACTATTTTTGCTTGTTCAAATAATGCTTTAAAAGATGCAAGTGATGATCAGAGAGACAGTGGACTGTTGCCCTGTTTTCCTGAAATTACTGAGAAGTTTCTGGACTTCATGTGACTGAAATACATTCTCCCTGATCTTTGGCAGGCACATGATGTGTAAAATGTGCAGCTGGATATCTTTTTGTCTCTGATCTAGTTCCCTTCCCTCTTGTCACTGTTCTGTATTATTTCCCAGGCACCCATTTGCTTGCATGCATTAATGATTTAGTGGACAAGCGTGGTTTATGTACTCATAAGCTTTCAATAATGACTTCCTTCTTGGAAAATGAACATCAACATTGTATACAAAGAAAGTGAATGCAATATGAACCCAAAGAATGTGAAAACCGTAGTGCAACATTTATAAGCTATATTCATGTGAGTACATGGGGCCTCTTTCGCTTTGCAGCATTAATATTCATAAAAGTATTTTGACAACCACACCAGGACTTCTTTGTCATTATTGATTCCTTGCCAACAGCACTTTCTCTCCTCCTGTCAGGCTGAAAAGAGAATGCACATCTATTGGTGTCAGACAGAACACAGAACAATCAAGCCAGACAGACAGAAAAGACAGGAAAGAATGAGACTTAGCATTGCTGTTCTGGGTGTATATCCCTATATAAAAGTCTTACTCCCGCAAAATCAAGACACATATATGGTGAATTCACACAGCCTGTGTGTGTGTGTGTGTCTTTGCTGCATTCCGATAAAAAATGTATGATATTCTGTGAATCCCATAAGAAATACCAACCCATTCCTTGGAAACCTGAGTGTATTTGCCACCTGCTGCTGGGTATAGAAATTATTAAATGAATCTAGTAAGTTTCAAGTAAGCATTATGTTTGCTCAGAATTTTGAGAAGGAAATGTGAACATTTAACTGACCATCATATATAATAAATGTGCAAGCAGGGAAAATAAATAAAAACTGTATACATAATACTAGGAAGACATTGAAAACTCAGTAAACCCACCACTGCCCTCTTGTGTTGGCCTGGGATGCAAACCCTAACACCCCTCCCATTGTTCTTTTCTAAATATAGAGAAAAAGATTGTATCGAGTCACATATCTGGATCAACATGCCAGGCAACTCTTGAGCTCATATTAACCTAGAACCGGACCATACTATATATACTATAAATAAAGTGTTTTATTTTGTATTATTTCAATTATTAATCATGCAACTCAAGGATTATGATCGATTTGGAATGTTTAAAGCATGCTGGAGGCATTCAAGAAAAATAGTGAATATTAAATTACGTTTGGCTTTATTAAATGCTTTCTATTTAAAGTTCTCACCGGTTCAGATACAGTATTATGCGCTTCATATTTGGGAGATATTAAATGTTACTTTTAGAATCGTTTTTAAGATAATGCGTACACGTGGGTACACTGCTGGAACAGTGATCAGATATCTGCAATGACCAGGGCCTGCATTTAAAATTGATCACATTAAATAGCAACATGAATCTTTCACCGCAGAAATTGGGAGAATGTTTCTTGGAGAATGTTAATCTCAATGTAACGATACATACATCACATGTAATCATGTGAGATTTATTTCTGTTCACAGTGTCATTAAATGAGTCACAGAGTCTGAATACTACCCCAGTGAATGTTGGCTTAAACGTGTGTGGGAATCGGGTGTGGGAATGCTGCAGCTCAAGAAACACCACCGAGGTAATTAGAAAAAAAGGAAGGACATTACCATCAAGCTAATGAGGTCGTGAAGTGAGTGGGACTTATCCTGTCCACCTCCATATTCATTAGCAAACTGATGAGCCTTAAGGTCACATATCATAGAGCGGCATACTGGAGAGATCTGACTGTTTGTCAGCAGCGCCAGACGTGAGCATCACAGAGGAGCTGCAACACAATACCAGCAAGTACAATACATGTTTACATCACCAGCCATAAGAGCTTCCTACCCCACGCCTCTATGGACACACTGTTGTATGTCAACTTCCATTCTGTATGGGGTTCTTAATTACCTTTTGGGAATTGGAGTGACTTTTATGAAAGACAGACGAGCAAATTCACAGCACACAATTACCTAGACAGTAGCATACAAGTAGGGTTTTGTCAGCTTCGTAATTGGGCACGAATCAAACGGAATGTGCCCTGCTCTTTAGAACACCCCAAGGCAAACAACCCATCTGTTTTGCTGAAGTGTATCGGGGCACATTGGTATTGACACCAGTTGGATTCATTCGCTAAACGCTCGTCCAGGCAGCTCAGCATTTCAGTATGAATGCAAACACTAACTGGCCATGAGCACATCCAAGTTATGAGGGCTGCAAGAACTGTGTTTCTGTTTATAGGCCATTGTGGTAGCCAGCAGAGCACATCTGGCCACCGGCAGCGGTACAATGTAGGTTAGCTCAGGCTGCCGTTGTCAGCTATCTCCCCCGATAGTGAATGTGACACGGTGTGTTTCCCAGATGCTCTGTCAGAGCACTGTTTGCTGAGAGGGTTCCTGGCACTGGCCTATTCAGTATGCTTTCGAGCATGGAGCACCGCACCGAAAATAATACCGCAGAAGAAGACACAGACTCTCTGGCAAGTCTGTGGGTAAAGGCAGTGAAGACCATGTCTGATAGTCCACATTATCTACTATTGTTTCTAAATGGAAGATCCGGTCTACAGGAGCAGCTTAATTGTAATACTTGTGTAAAATGGAATTAATACAGGCAAAGTGGAGAGCTCTCACACATTTGCATCCAAATTGGTTCAGCCCACACAAACTAAAGCATCACTTGTCTCCTATTCTTCTCTTCCTCCTCCATGTTGTCATCAGACTCGCTCAGCTGTTTATTGATGTGTGAAGTTTGCCATTAAAAGCGATGTGTGGCACCACGCTGGGATGTGTAATATCTCACAGCTAGACTCAGAAACAAACGGTGAGAGAGAGAGAGAGAGCGAGAGAGAGAGAGAGAGAGAGAGAGAGAGAGAGAGAGAGAGAGAGAGAGAGAGAGAGAGAGAGAGAGAGAGAGAAAGCGAGGCTGTGTTTGGGTGTGTTCCAGGTGTCGCACGGGCCTCATGGGGTTTGCTGTTGTTGGTTGTCACCCCTGCTGTTTTTATCAACGCAAAATCATTCCATCAGACGGCTAGCTTTTATTTAGCAGAGCCGTGAAGTCACCTGAGAGAATGCATTGGACACCTGCCCAGTCTCTCGGACTCTAAATCACAGTCCCGGCTCCTCTCTGTCACTTCTCAAACAGTCTCGCCCTGCAGGCAGCAGAACGAAGCATCGGGTCTCAGTCTAAAAAGCCTACCTCATGTTAGTATTTCCCCTTACCTTAATGTTCTTGAACTGTGGTATTTGTGGGTGAAATGAATACATGCAAAGCACTGTAAATCAATGATCTACTCCTCTTAACTGCATTGTGAGGAGCTACCGTGTTACTGTGCAAACCTGTTCATTAGACAATGCACCCTGAGCAGCTGGGCGACTCTATTCCTTTGTTTTCCTTGTTTATTACTATCAGCCGCCTCAGGGATAAGACTGTAATGGCACGCAAGCTCAGGTCACCTTATGGAAATAGTACTAATCAAGTGCACACTAGATGGTTTTGGCCTGATATTTGCTCTTGTGCAGTGCTCCCCTATTGTTCGGGCATTGCACGGGTAAAGGCCATACATTAACTGGACTGGATTCCATGCCCAATCTATTTGCGCAATACTATGCCGTAGACTGAAGAATATCGGTCTACTGGCCCCAGGGCCTTGTCAGGAATAATGATAATGTATGCATTTAATGAAATTATCAATAACAAACCTCCACTGTAAGTACGTAGTTTTACATTTTGTTTTACACTAATCTTATACTAAAGTAAAGACGTCCCAGGTTGCTAAAACATTTATTAAAATGTGACCCTGGATTGACACCCCTGAATTAATAAAAAGCTCAGAGAATCTCCCATCTGGTCGTTGCGTGACAACAACCTATGCTTCTGATGTAAGAGAAGTGAGAGGATATAGGAAGTGAAAGGTCTGGTCACACCATCGATTTTCATCAGAAGAGGGAGTATGATTGCTCTTGGCAAGGGAATGCCACAGACGTTTACTCCTCTGCTTCACAGTCTTTGCAGAGATGAATTCCCAAGAAAATATCTCCGATTAGTATTCATGAGTATCCTGTCTGATTTCCTTAACTTTGTAGGTACTGAAAAGAGGCCAAAAAAAGAATGAGCAAATCGAATTTTGGGACTATTTGGATGATTATAGTTTGCAGGGAACCACCTGAAGGGGGATTGCTCAATGGTTTCCTCCACATAGCTGTAATTGTTGCCATACCTTAATTTTGAAGAACACTTCATTACAGTACATTAAAAGGTCACCCTAAAACAATGGTTTTATTATAAATGTTACCGATGCTCGATTGCTGACCTGACTGAGTTGTCCTGTTTTTGTCTGCCGGTCTAAATATATATATAGGGTCTGTATATATATAGATACTGTACTTTGAAAGTGTCTCCGGGCAATAAGAGATCAAACACACTCACAAACACACTTTTCCATTCATTGACTAGGAGATGGTGGCCATTGTCCATGGTGTTTAGTTGGAGTTATTTGATATGTCAAAGCCCATTTCATTGTTGACTAGAACAAAGAAAGACCCAGTAGCTGTGCTATTTCAGGAGCAATCCTTAAGCTCACCTATGTACAAAAAAAATACCTGCCTGAGAGTACCTGCCTTAGAATAAACAGGCATGAGATAGAGAAGCACTCTAAACAAAAAGTCTCAGAAACTTGTCAGTAAAAAAATAACTTTATAAACAATTCTATTAAGATTTGTAGTGGAGCATTTCAGTTGCCTCACCAAAGGGAAAAGCTAGCACACTTTGCATGATGCATAAGGGTAATTGATTTATTTACCCGCGGGAGAATCCATTCCATGAGCCATTGTATTTACTGGGGAGCTTGGTAGAAATTAATTTCCTTTTGCTTACACACATCATTGCTTCGTATCTTAGAGCTAGTACAAGAATGACATCCTTTGGTGTGTGTTATGCAACAGGCAATATCCCACCCAGGCACACAGCAGTATGTCATCAATGGTTCGTTTGACCTAGAGAGAGGGAGGGGTTAACCCTTATCACATCGGATTGCTGGGAGGATGGGAAGTATACCCTGCTTAGCTCCAGTCGCAAGTGGGTGTTAAACTGACTGTTAATGGTATTTATGCTGCAATCATGTTTGTTGATTGTTACTTCATGTATGTTTTATATCAGGACACAGCAAATGGTCTGATGCAGTTTCCCATTTATTTCTATTAACCTACAGTGTCTAATGTATGTATGCATAGGAGCAAATCTACTTGGCAAGGCAGGATATCCCTTTTGTCATGATGACTGGCATACAATCTCCAACCAATTTCACATTGAACTGCCGCCGACAAAGAAATCACCCTTTTATTGTCTGGCCCCCAATTCCTCGGCTGTGATTGTTATCTCACTGGGTGATCTAGCTGTTGATGGCGCAGAGATGCACAGCGAGCTTCCTTTGCCTCTCAAGGTCGCTGTTAAAAAACATGTAATGTTACTCCTTGCTGCAGCTGTGAAACCAGAGACTCCATGTCTGGCAACTCGGCACACTGCAGACAGGATACACCGAGCTGTCTCCATGGGTAGACAGTGGCTTTTAAAGCCACGTTGAATAAAGGAAGTACTGTGTGCAGGTGAAGAAATCTACATGAATGTAAACCTCAAGTTTTGATCCATTAGAATGGTCAAGGGTTGAAGGTGAAGGCTCATACCCATAGGTTCCTGAACAGGTATTCCCTTTCAGTCCAGCTCTCTTGCACAGTAACCATTGTCTATGGGAAGGTATCTTTTGTATTCACACGTCCATGCGGTGGGGTGGGGGTGGGTGGGTGGGTGTGTGGGGTGTTTGTGTGTGTGTGTGTGTGTGGGGGGGGGTTGTTGTGTGGCAGCAGCTGAGCTCCCAAAGCACAGGTCAGCCTAACGTGATAGAGGAACAACCGGGGCAGAAAATCCAAACCCATAGAGTCCTTAAATAGACACAGACACGCACATATGCGCGTGCTGAGCTGTAGAAGAAAAGATATTTTCATATTTAGAGGACTGACTTGCCTGATGAAAAGCCTGGGTCTATTTCTGCAAGGGGCTTGTGTGGAGCTGGAGCAAGAGCTGTCTGGAGCTGTCTGGAGTGAGGAGGGTTGCAGCAGAATGGGGTCAGGCTCCTGCACAAGCATGACACTTAAGAAACCTCAGTTTTGTCCCATTCTGATCTCAAGCACTCTAATGAGTTAATTGTTTCTGTTTGCAGGAATCACAATGTCCTTCAGGGACGCGGCCACATGCTCTGTAATACTCTCATCCTATAAAAGTCAATGCTTTTCCACCCAGCACTCTAAATCAAACTCTTCTCTTTCTTATGAAACCCTACTAAACATTTCCCTTTTTCTCTACATAGATGGTGATTCAGTCTATTAACCATGCTTGTTAACTGAGGACCCCCTTTAATCTTCAAGAGAGACTTTAATGAGACCCAACACAATGGGGCCCCAGAAGGCTTGTTTTGAAACAGGTCCACAAGTTCGGTACTGGACAAAGGGGAATGAGAAAAGGCAAGAGCCCCGAACCGAAACTTTGGCAATTCCGCTAGTCTCAGCAAACAGCTTCATTTGCCCATGGCCACTGAGTCAGACACTTGGTTCCCAAGTGTACAAGGTCTATGACTACTCTGGACCAACAAAATGCTTCAGAGTTAACATACCATAAAACTGTAGTGTTGCTGCGGGGACCCTTGACTATAAAAGAGCGACAGGGATCCGTTTCACTCTGCAGTGCGGATGAGAACAGCCACGAGGGAACTTTGTCTTATCCCAACCACCTTAATTATGGTTCCAGTGATTGCCCACTTTAAATGCCGGAGGCAAGCCTTGTGCAGAGCATTTAATAGGCATGGGCAGTGACACACGCAGGTTATAAGTTTGCTCGGCTGATTTGGCCTGAAAGTGGGGTCTCTGCATATGGTCACAGAGTATCCAAATGCCCTCGGAAGAATGCTAACAGGGTTTTAGTGAGGCTTTAGAGGTCTTCAATAGGTTCTACACACTGGGTTCTCTAGGTTAAACGCAAAGCAATATAGAGAGCACAATTAGAAAAAGAAAAGAACCCTTGCACTTCAGGCACCAGGAAGGCATTGAGATTTCAGCTGCACTCTCATCTCTAAGGATCAATTTATGTTTCTAACATATGGTATTGAGTGTGTCTCTGCTGGCTAATGCTGTTGTTTGTGGGCTATCTTCCAAACAGCTGCCACAGTCTAATGACCAGCACAATCAGCTGGAAAAAAGATGATCCCTGTTTACAAGGAGCAGTTGCCATGGTGTCAGTACCACAGACGAAGGTTGATATATATCAAGCGCAATATAGCAAGTGTAAGTCTTCGCAAGGAAAAAGCAAGCCTGGCACTAACTGTATGATATTATCGCCCCAGGCAACAATCCAGTGGCAGGTTAAGATTACCTGTGTTCAGGCCTATCTGTCTGACAGATGAGAAATGTGTGGGATCAGGAAATAGTAAGCCTACGGTTCTGCAAAGTTCTGCAAACAACATTCCCCCCACGAAGTAACTACTGTCTCACACTGACCTGAGGTGCGAGTCGGTGCGACAAATGCCCAGGACCTCAGAGAGCTGGGACAGCTACTGCATTCAGTAGCCCTCCAGTAACAGGAGAAACGTATAGTGGGATTCATCACTGTCATATTCCTTTCTTTCGCTATTTTTTCTATACATTTGTTCTTCCGTTTGGCACGTGGTTGGTACCTCAGCAGGTTATTTGCTCACAGCTAAGATTATTCCTGAGAGCCTGGGATAAGTTGCTGATTAAATATTGATGAGCATAAGAGAGGTGTCAATGCAATTGTTCTGGTAAATGAATGTCCTTTTGCACTAAAATTCAGCGGGCAATTTTCATAAGGGTACTCCAGGGGGCACTCATTATAAACTATCAATAGATGATCATTACTCAAATATTCATACCATGCATAGTATATATAATGCAAGCTCTACTATATGCACTGTACATTCATAAGTACAGCAAAGTGTACTTGAATGGCTCTTTGTTCAAATACCAAACATAAACTTAATGCTGCAAATAGCTACAATTTAATGTTATTCTATTGATAATTACCATGGTTTTAACTTATTTGCATTGTCTTGTTTTAAAATAGTTCACAAGATTGAATCTGCTCGTCTTTAAAACCCCATCTTGGTCACCTGTGTCTGCCTTAATCACTGGCATCATGACAAAGCTGGAGCAATACAAAGATCAATATCTGGTGAGTAACAGGCCCTAGTAAATTATGCCAATGGGGCTGTTGAATGAACAATGAAAGCAGAGACCTTTAGACAGTCGACAAGAGAAGGCCTATGGAGAATGCCACCCTGCTTCAGTTGGCTACTTTGGATTCTTGAAAAGAGACGGTATTATAGGCCTATTAGCTGATACATAACTTCATCCCAAAAACGTATTTGATAAAAAAAAAAAAAAACGATACGATACGATAATAATTTCCTGCCATTACTACTTGGAGGATGACAAACTACTTGGTATAAGGAACTACTGCACTACATTTTATGTTCTAACTAAAGTGATGGGAACTACGTGAAAATTCGATCGTTTCCAGGACAGATCTGGTCAGCAGTTCAGCTTCTAGCGTTCTATAGTCTCATACGTCTCTCTCTCTCTATCTCTCTCTCTCTCGAACGCTGTTGCGCTCGTTCACAAACAGCGTCTCGCCTGGTCTCGCCTTGGTTGCCTAATACGTAGCCTACTACCTTTATCACAGTCAGACTATATTGAGCGTGGAGTGAATATATGCATGACATTTTGATAGAAACAAGGTGAATACCCTTTTGAGACGTATAGTGTTTAACAGTTTGACATTATTTCAGGATATCACTATAGTGTCTTCAATCGTCTCATTATGGATCTTTCATTTATGGCTGCGCAGGTAAGTCTTCTATTTTTTGCAATTATTGAAAATGTGTTGATGTTACATTCTAGCAGACCCCGTTTGGCCTTCGGGAATGTAATAGAAAATTAACTTCAACACATGCCAGTAGACAAGGCAGCTTTAGAATTCCTCAACGCCACGAATTCTTGTAAACTTGTAAAGTTTACCTTAAAATCTTGCTCATAGGCTCATGTATTCTATTATTAGGTCTATGGAAACGAAATATCGTTGATACCTTGATATCATTTATACGCCAGTTGCCAGTTCCATTGCTTCCACACTTGTTGATGAGTCAATGAGACAGTGACCGTCTGGAAATTGACCTGGCTACACATTGAGATTAATCAGATAAATGTTTCGCGCGTACCGCATAACCCAAAAACATCCACGTCTGTCCCAAACGATATTTACTGTTCACCTTACCCAATACTTTTTTTTATTGATCATGCTACTTTGAAATGATGAGGATTTGTCTGTCTTGTCAAACTACTTTCAAAAACAGGTTGAATGATCAAGGCAGATCTATAGGCAATTAGAAAGATGTTAAAGTTGACCAATAGCTATCAAGAACCACTAATGAAGGCAAGAATTCTGAAACAATGGGATTGCACCTTTTTGTGTAAACTAGTGCAATTATTTAAAGGAAGCGATGCAATGCATGGTTATAGTCTAACATCGCTGTTTACAATCATGTATCATATGGGCAGTAGTGTGGTAATTAAGATACATCAATAATTTAGGTAAAACCATATTTAGCATTGGAATGCCAATATTTTCTGTCACCACCCAACTTTTGCTTTACATTTGGGAATTGAATTATAAAAAAATATGAATTGGAAGGTTTCTATCTATGAAAGAAAATACATTTGTGACTGACTTCTCGAATAGCTCTGTATTGAATAACAGCAAATTTGTTGTCTTTGATGTCTTTTATTGCCCTTTTAAAAAGTTTAACATTTTACATGCATCTCCTCTGGCCTCCATGTATAGGAATGAGGATTGCAATGTCTCCCTAAATTGTACCTTTTTATAAGATAGAAAGAGACCATTTTATGGTAACTTCAGCATTTCTGAAGTTAATTTAGAGATGTAATGGACTAAAGCAGTCCTTAATAATTTTTTTTCTTCACAGTGGATCTCAGATAAAATGATGTACAGTCCACCCACTGCTTTGGTTTTGTGTTTTAGCATTTTGACAGTTAGGTCAGTGTTTTTAGCCCCGAAACCTGAACTGTAGTGGGCTTTGTATAAAAAACATTTTTTTTTAATATTTAAAATATGTTATAATATGATACACTTAGTGAGACTGTCAACCAGACAGGCTTTGATCTACATCTAATGATCATATCTAATTTGAAGTTCAACGGCCACCGTTGTATGTTATTTTGAAATCTTATACGGCAGGTATTGCCCTCTGGTCTTTAGGGTCCCCAACAAGTACAAGGAAGTTTCTCCGTAACCTGGGTCATGGTTGTACTGTGGGGAAGGGATCAGATTGGACCTAGCCAGGGGTATTGAGGACACCAGTCTGTGTGCTGCTGTCACACAGCTCTCTATTAGCGCGTGCCTGCCAGCAGCCCCTCTGCCCGCTGTTCGCCTCCCCTCTTCCTGACCAATGTTTCATAGCCTTGACAGGCAGGAGTTGAAGGCACTCCCTTTAATATTAAAGCTGAAAAGGCTGCCTCACCCAACTAGGACGGATCTGATATGGCGCAGTCCATCAGTAAAACCTGGGACATAATCTTTCTCTGAAAAAGTAATTTTCTTTGGTCCAGATGTTTAGAAACTGAGTCTAGTTGGGATCAATGAAAGTGGTTAACCAAGCCCTGTCAGACATTTCTCCTGGTAGAAGATGTAGTGGACACCCACTGACCCTTCTCCATCCAAACATAATGAACAGACTAATGGTAACTTTGCAGAGCTGTGAACTTGCTTTGGAGGACTTTCCTCTCCTAAAAGAGGAGCAAACCTTTAATGAGACCCGATACTCAGCCAAATTGTGTATTATCATGCCCTTTATACAAATGAGTGCCGGCAGTATTCCTTCTGACAGATAAATGATGGTTTAAGTTTACATCATTTCTTTGTGTTCATAATGCTCTAATTGTAATCAGTTATTTTCCGTATTACTTTCTACGTTCTTTTCGTAATCTCATGTAAAGGATACTCTATAATTAATTTCTGTTTTATGCTTTAGACCAATGTATTTTTTTACTTCCTTCAGACCCTGCAAATAAGAGCAGATTTAGTTTGTGATAATATCCAAGCATGGTAAAATGGCCTATTTTCTTAATATATATTAAAGACAGGTGAGTTCCGCGTGTGCTGGCATTAAGCTATGAGGCTTGAGTAGCCGAGACAGCTCTTGCCGCAGGTGATTTGGCTCCATTTAAACTTCCAGTCAGCTAGGCAACCGACCAACCAGTAGATGTTCAGACACTAAAATGTCCTCAGGAAGTGACTTAAGGCAGGGAGATCCAGTAATTTCTCACAGACTACAGCGCACATATCTCAAATCTTAAATCCCCCAGCCCAGAACCGTCCAGTGAATCTCTCTAACTTTAAGTTCTTGGCACCCATGATTCAGGCAGTAAATCGCCCTAATTATTTCCTATCAAGGGCTCATTTGCCTTGGCTTATCCTGGGGTGATTCAGTGAATGTGGTCCATAATTAGCAATGAGAAAAAGTTGGCCTCTGGCTATGGTTCTGTCAAGTAATAACTTGCCTGGTTAAAGCTGCTTGTCTTGTCTGAGTGCTTAAACTGCAGACATGCACAGGAAAACAACGGCTGATGGCTTCAAAGAAAGAGGACACATAAAGGAAGAGCTACTTTCGTGGTGTTCTTCCAAGGTAAAGTCGCCTGTACGGAAAGCCCTAACAAAGTGAAAGAAAGCGCTAGATCAAATTATGCCTATCTGACCGGATTCGACTGCCGCCACGGCTAGCAGATGCGGCCTCTCAGGGAGGTGGCGGCAGAAGACATTGAATGCAATACCCTTGTGTTCAAAAGAATTACAAAGTTGTGAGGCTTTAGGCACCAAGGAGAACGAAAATGGGGAGGGAGCAAATTGAAATGGCAGCATGTTGTAGGGAGCAACACTGAGTTAGTGAGTCACGTGGAGCCGGAGAGGGCCATTGACAGAGCTACGCCATGAAACCGACTAAGCAGGACAGCCTTGTTCCAGACTTAACCATGAATAATAATAAAAAGTTTGGCCTTCTGCTCAGGGATGACCAAATAAAAAAAGAAAAATAGACAATTGTTTCAAATGACACACACACACACACACACATACACACACATAGACACACACACACACACACACACACACACCTTTTTCCAACTACTGCTACCCATTGGTTTTACAAATGTCTATTGACATATGTCACTGCTTAGTAAAAGTGGTTTCATCCGGTAGAGCATTTCCCATGGAGGGTGCAAATGGAAGCCAGTAGGGAAGTAGGGATGGCCATTCTCATCAAAGATTCTGCAATGTGTGATTACACCGATTAGTATACTGATTTACAGTGTAGGCAATACACATGTTGGTCCTTTACACTTGAATCTTATTAGTATGTAGATGGAAATTGCATGTTCAAGTGTTCCCGAGTGACATGCAAATTGTTCACGTGAAAAACTGATTTGATTATAAATGTTTTCCCTTTCTATATATTACTGAATGGTGGAGTAATAGATCATCTCTCCAATTGTGTACGAATTGTTTATGTATGATGTTTTATTAAAACATACACAAATAATTGATTGTGATACTGTACAGTATGTGGGCATTACTCAACTATTGTAATTCAAACTTAGTAGGGAAGAGGAGAATATTTTTCTTTGTTTCATTTAGTTTTTTGCGTCTTTATGTACGTATACTATTTCTTTGCTTGTGTTAGGGGAGCAGGAATACGGAATCTACTGAACGTAAGACACCGAACATAGTTCCACACACTGGACATACATTTAATGTGTAGTTATACTGGTACATGCTCTATTTCCCCCCTTCACGCTATCTCTTCAGAGCTTTATCCTCTTGACATGGTGACATGCTGAGAGTCACAGCATCCCAAGTAACACTGATGATGTCACGTTACAGCGGGCTGCTGCTGTGAAGACCAGTGTCACGTGGTGTGTCATCATGACCATCATCACCACCACCAGGGCAGCAGCGGGGGATCTGTCAGTACCTGGACCAAAGGCAGACTCGGACAGACCGGACAGTATAACGTACATAACGCACGGTGTAGCCCCCCTCTCCTGCCCCACACAGAGTCTGTCCTCTGGCCTGAGACACTAATGGAACAACCATGCAGTAGAACAAAGTGGTGGGGACTCCTGAGAGGGCGTCCATCTGCTCGGCGACCCGGCTTTTGATGGATGGAGGTCAAGGGCACAGGGACTAGATCATTTCTTTTGCCTGCCCTTCTGGAGATCGCTGTCCGGTTCTTCTATATAACTGCAAGAGCAAGGAACTGATCTTGCCTGGGTTCTGTTTTTTTATAAGGAAAGGCTGACTGTTATTTCACAACATGCAAGGCAAAATAATTTGAACAGTGCCTTTTGACAGAACCTATTTATCTCAGCATTTAGCACGGTTTGCAACTAATATTACAAGCAAATTGTGTTATATCTGTGTAGACCAGCTGCAGTGCCACTTTCCTGCAACACCTTGCTCCACAGGGAAAATAAATGAGATGAGCCGTTGTGGTTATGGAACAGTGCTCCAAATCTGTGGCTGCCACTTGTTCACTGCTGCCAAAGCTTTCCGTCATCCATCATGTGTGCACACTAGTTAAGAAGCAACTGAAAAGTGGACAAGGTGTGAAAGGATGTCAATTTCTGAATCCCAAAATAAGGTGTAAAGTGATCTCAATGTCCTGTCCCCAAAAAACAAAGTGGGTGGGTTAACAAAAGGTTATAGAAAAGGGAAAGTAATTCATAGTATCTCAAATTGTTCTTAACAAGATAATTACAAGATTATTCTTATAAGGTATAACTAGGGACATTTTACAACTTGTAGGACATCTTCAAACTGAACTAGTTTTTTCCCCACAGGCAATAGTCCTATAGCATTTATATTTATGCTTTTCTGTTTGCTTGACACTGGTTCATATGTATCAAATTATTCTCCCAAGGCTGTTGTTAATAGTTCATAGTTGTATGAAATTATATGTGTAAAATGGGGTTACTAGTCACCTATAATAGTTAATCTACTGTAGAAGTAGAAAGACTGTCCCTCGCTCCACTTTGCAGTCATTTAAATAATAACTATGGTTAGTCATGGCTCTCCATTTTGAGTGACTTTACTTGCCAAGAAGGAGCATGCATATAATTGCAATCTTCCCAAGGTACCTGCACTCAACTTCTGTGAAATGTTGAAATGTACCTATTTGTAGTGTTCTGACTCAGGGAAAAGGTCTCATTATGACATCTTTGAGATACACCTTTCTGCTTTTACAAAGGGGATGCTTCTATGTAATGTAAAACTTTTCCATCTGTATAATATGCTTTAAAGATTCCTTTAACTTTGGAAACTTTAAGTTCACATGTAGTTTACATATTCACTTCAGTGGCGTTTGTATTAAACAGCAAATATTTGACAAAGTTTAGGAGACAGCTCATGAGAGCCTTGATGAATTTTTCAGAAGAAGACATGGAACAACGATAGGCCTTTTAGTGCAATGCTGGGTAATATTTCTTGAGCCCATTGAGAGCATGAGAGAGAAGCTGGAATCCTAGCAGCTGCATCGTTATAACCGACATATAATGATTAATTTGGAACAAGGGATAGAGAAAAATTGCCAGCTGACTCTTTGATGTGAGTGTTCTCATATTCAGTTATGTGACAACACTCATCTCCACTGGCCTAGGAAATGGTAATTTGCCATATATAGCAGATTGAAATAATTTCCCCCCCAATATGAATAAGAATTGAAGGCCGTTTCTTGGCATTAATGTGAATGTTGGAAATGCCCTCCCTGCTCTTTATGCTGAGACTCTTGTCTTATGACCTGTTAAAAATGGCCGTGCGCAGTGTGTATAGATTGTATGGTAAGAAATTAAATAATTGCGGCACATCTTCAAAATGAGTCCTTGGAAGAGGAATATAATGAAATGTTCCCCGCTTGCCTGGTGTATTGTGTGTGAGTGTATCGATGGATGGATTGCAGCATCGTTGAGGAACAGGGATGAAGTGATCCACTGTAGGATAATTGCACACCGGAGGGTCATATTCATTTACATTACTGTTTTCACAGAGATTGCGGAAGATGAGATTACTTCAAAATGAGTGATTCAATTCTTTACTGCATTTCTACATTTCAAAATGAGTCGGTTCAACTGTGTTCTAATTTTAAGAGTCCGAGAGCAGGAACAGTATACGCAAAAGAGTGTTCATATTTGGCCATGCTGTTGTTTGCAAATGGTTCAAGAATTGAAAACATCTTTCAGCTAAAGTTTTCAGCACATTTTAGCCATTGGATCCCTCAAAGCTTTGCCAGTGCAATGCCATTACAAGTGCTCCGTGTTGAAGAACAAAGAGGGAAAGAGTGCTTATTTTGCTCCCAGGGAACAAACACAAAAGTGTCTTTGAACTTTTTTTTCTTTTTTTCTTGTTGTCTGTAGAATACTGTGCATCATGATTTCTCTTGTGTAACTGCCGCGAGCTACAGGACTGGAAATCATCAAAGCACTCAAAGCCTCATGACGGGCATGTAACTGGAGGCTCATTGTAGGAACAGCCTGAAACAACGGGACAACGTTGACCTTTTGTGACAGTTGCTCTGCAAAGTGCACCTCTGGCACGTCCATCTGGCTGTGTGGTTAGAAAGTCATATGGACAGTGTTTGGTTAGAAAGCCAAACAAGCAAAAGACTTTCAAACACATCAATGTGTTCCTTTTTATGAACAGTGAAAATTGCAAATGTGCTTTAATGTGGTGTTTCACTACTCAACAAGTTGTATATCCTACTTTTATTTGGAGTAAATAATCCATAGTGGTAATTTTACTTTTTTATGACTGTAAAACAGGGAATGATAAACAGCACATTTCTTTGATGGAAATTACTTTTTCATCTTGCCTTTGCATCAGCCTCAAGGGGCCAGTGTAGTAATTCAATTGAGTAAGTGTTTCTAACCAAGTTTAAACTGTGGCTTTGACAGTGACAAAGAGGGAATGTGTAAAAGGACGGATAATCAACAAAATTGAGTTAATAAATTAAGGTCGTATAATATACGGGCTCTTGTAAGTCTAAGCCAAGTCTTTCTAGCTTGTTGATGTCTCTTAATTATTGGCTCGGCTGAGGGTTTGCAAGGCTTTCCATTGGGGAGCCAACAGCCAAAGTCCATTTGTCCTCCAGAAACTAACAGGCATCTCTGTTAGCCACTTTGTTGGCTAGTTGAAATGAAATGCATGTAATCAGATGCATAGGTAAATAAAGTTCCATGTGCTGTCTGTTTCATTAAAAAAATTGACTTAAATACTGGCTTGTCACTGCAGAGTAGATTTGTTTTTAATGATATTATATTTCAAGCAGAAATATATTCCAATTCTCAAGAAGCTGAAACATTCTGGATTTTTACAAAAGTATAGCAGAATACATTTTTTCTCAGATGCTTTTTGACCGAGAATGTGTGTTTAGACAATTGCAAAGTGTTTCTTTTTCTAGTGACACACTCATGGCATAGTTGAGAATTATGGGATATTCAAATTCTGTCAGAGATTTTTTGCACCCTAACTGTTATTCAAAGTTATTGAAATGTTCGTTCATTGCATGTGATTGGGGTGAGCTGTTCCTTTACTCTGTATTGATTGTGTGTGAGGTGTAAGGGAAGCCACCAGGTGGAAGAAGGAAAACCAGGCACCTGGAGTGTGCCTGTCACAGTGGCTTCCTTGATCAGGCCTTCAGAAAATGTTAACCTTGTGACTTTTTGAATTGGTAGCAATCGTGCATTAGAGCTTCAAGATGAGGGGTGTCACGGAAATTAATTTAACAGCTGTTATACAATCAACCTGTTTCCAAACAGTTATTTTTTTAATTAAATGATGAAGAAGAAAAGATAACTGGATTGAAAAAAATACATTTTCTCGGAATATCAGCTTAACGTGAGATAAGACCAAAAGAATAACAGTTTTGGGCATCCGTTGGGAGAGAATGTAATTATACGCCCAGTTGTCGTCCTCCACCTGAACTCGCTTTGTATAATTGCTTTCCTTGTCCGTGTCCAACAGATCCCAGTCATGACAGGCGCCTTCATGGACTCGTCCCCCAACGATGACTACAGCACGGACCACTCACTCTTCAACTCCTCAGCCAGCGTCCACGCTGCGTCCATGACTGCCCACGGCCAGCCAGAGGAGCCCCAGTCCATGTCTCGGGACGCCATTTGGCTGTGGATCGCCATCACTGCCACCATCGGGAACATTGTGGTCGTGGGGGTGGTGTACGCCTTCACTTTCTGAGGTCTTTGTGCCGCCAGGACTTGATGCAAGTCACTGGAACACAAGATGGAGACTTAAAGGGACCATCAGAGGGACCCCATGACAGCCACTCCTTCTGTGGAGGGAAGGACTTGGCTTCTGAACATTGGACTGTGTCAAGACAGTAAACACCTTAAACAGAAAGGAAAATGTTCTGTACTTTGCTGTATGAAGTGGTCAATTCAGCGATACGTTTTCCAAAGAATAATGTTTTCTCATGTATAAATGTTCTTTTATCCATTGTTCATGCAGAGACGGGTAAGGTGAGACAGGAAATTATCAAATTACTCTAATGTTTGACAATTAGTAATCTTCAGATGGCTTCAAAGCCCTTTTCTAAAGCAATCTCCAAAGTCACCTCAACACTAACTCCACATAACTTATAGCGCCGGTGTACAGTCATTATTGTTAAGAAATTGTGGGACTATGGCACACTATGAGCCATGCTCAGGAAACCCCTATAATTGTCCTGAAGTGGTACTAGAAATCTATTTAGACCCTACTGCCCTCTCCAAAGTGGTTAACCTGAGCGAAGAGTTGAAACTCAAACAGTTATTTCTTTCTTCCTTTCTAACTACCAGGGCCTTGGGTGTTGAGTAGACAATCATTATTCTGCATTCTCATTTAAGGATTGAAAATACATGTTGTTCAATAAGGTTGTGTGGCTGTACAAAATCTATTCATACTCTCATCAGAATAAGAAGTTAGAACCCAGAAGTTAGAAGGACTATATATTCTTACCTACTCTAGTAGCCTTTTGTAAAAGAAAATGCAACTGCCGTTTCCAATTGAAGGATTGTTTACCAATCAATTCTAGACAATATTGATATTGATTACTCAATGTTTCCTTTGATTTGGATATAAATTGGTTGAAAAAAATGAATGAAGTACCCTGTTGCCATAGTGATGCATTTCCTGGAACCCTCACCAGGGAGGCTAAGACTGTGGTTGCCTGGGCAGCACACCTGCTTTATCTATTCCCAACACATCAGGTTAAGGACACACAGCTGTAACACACACACACACACACACACACACACACACACACACACACACACACACACACACACACACACACACGCACACACACAGCTGGGACACAAAACTGAATTTCCTTTGAAAATGCCATTTTATATTAGGAAATATATTTTCCACCATAAACAAACATACTGGCACATTATCAGAATCGCTATTTAACCAGGTGAGTCATTTGAGAACTCATTCTCTTTTACAGTGGCGCCCTGGCCAAGTGGCAGACAGTATGATCAGCATTATCCGAATTGGCTGAGAACAAACCCACAACATAATGCGGTGTACACATAGTTTCTCCCACAGGCATTTTAGGACACTTTTCCCCTTTTCTGAAAACAGGCAGAGAAAGGCATCCACAGCCACTCCACAAATGGAAGCTGACAGTGAGCTAGCCCATTAGGCGTAACGTTGTGTCTGCAAGGCTAATGAAATGTCAGTAGCTCCCCGATGCGTCTCCGCTCTGCGCGTGGCAAGGCAGGGCCCCTGGAGGTCACACAGGAGTGCATTAATAAAGCCACTCCCTTTGGGAAGAGACAGTAGTCTGAGGCTAACTTTCATAGAAAGAGGGAGTTCAAGGGTATAAAGCGTATTAAGTGTAATGGATGGCCCTGTCAATTCACACCCCTTGCCTTTAGTCTATGTGATTAGCTTGCCAATTATTGACCTTGATTAATTGATCGTTAACTGAAAGACGGATGACTCATGGAAATATGGTTAACGACATGACTGGAACCTTTACCGTCCTCAGTTCAGAGTATCAATGACTGAAATTAAAAAGTGTTCGATCAATGTATGTAGTTAATTCTGAGTGTCTCACGTGGAGTGAACTGAGGCATTACTCCGGTTGTATGTTTACACAAACCTTTTGACGAAATGGCACTTTTCATGTATATATTAGTGCTACTTCCAGATGAGGGCTTGTGCAATTTGTTCAGTACATGGACTATCTGTATCGGCTCTTCGTACTGTGAGCTGTCAGTGATGATGTTGTCACAGTGTTCTTTGAAAATACTCTTTTTGAAGATATACGAACACTGATGTGTTATCCCATGTTGTACTTCACTTGCGCTGTAATTATGATTTTGTATCAAAGTGTAGTTATTAATAAACTTATAAAATGGATCATGCTGTTTCTTGTTTTTCACAGCGGGATGAGGTGGGGTCGGGGGGGGGGGGCATCAGCTCTGTCTTCCTTCTGGTTACAGCCAGTCTCTTTTAAAAGGCAGGTGACTGTTTTTCAGACCAGTTTAAAGATGAACAAAACAAAGAAAAACAAATCTGCAGATTCCTTACTGGCTGGTGCAGGAAGCCCAGCCAGTGGAATATTGTCCATACAAGAATGTGAGTGCAGAACAGGGAGAGGGGTCAGCTGCATGAAACCACTCAGCCTTCCTGGGTGCATTCTGCACGGATACACATTCAGCCAACCTGGATGTCTCAACAATCCGGCAGCTCTCAGGGTTGGACTGCTAAACCCTGTGCCCCCCTCCCCTCTCTCTCTCTCTCTCTCTTTCTCTCTCACTCTCACTCTCACTCTCTCTCTCTCTCTCTCTCTCTCTCTCTCTCTCTCTCTCTCTCTCTCTCTCTCTCTCTCTCTCTCTCTCTCTCTCTCTCTCTCTCTCTCTCTCTCTCTCTCTCTCTCTCTCTCTCTCTCTCTCCCCTCCCTTTCTCCTTATTTCCTTCCCTCCCGTTCCTTCAAGAGACTCTCCCTAGAGCATTAGAGCATTCACATCACACAGTGGCCCCTTGTCTTAAACTTAGCACAGCCCTCACGTTCCAGCCGAGCCCGCTGAACACCACGCTTGGCCTTGGAGCGAGCCGTTACCAGTCGACCCCTCTTCACCAGAACCCTTCTGATGACACCGACGCTCCCAAAAGGCAGACTGTCAAAGGATCACATCTTGTCCATTTGGATTTATTCTGGGTTCCTTGATTCCAGCAATATAGAGAGTCTCACTGAGTTACATGCCTCAGCACAGATCAGTGTAGTGGCAGGAAGCGTTTCAATCCCTCTATTATGGTTCTTCCACATTCTTTCTTTCTTTTTGGGATCATACCAAAGACCTAAACATACAAAACACAATTTAGATTATAACGATTTTGAACTGAGCCATAATCATGACAGATCGGCTTTGTTAAGTTAGGGGGCTAAATCGCAGGCAGACTGGTTAAAGGAGAAGTTGCCCGGAGGCTGTTTGTCCTTCTCATTATTTCCCTTATTACACTCTACGTGTTAGCTTGACCCCCAGAGAGCTCAGTGGACGTGGTCGTGCCAGGCAGCTGGCCAGAAATCTTTCCCAGACACACATTACTCCCCCTCTATTATTTCATCAACGGTGGAACGCGACCGGTAGGAAAAATACCATTAGGTAGTTTATTGGATTACATTGTTGCGCTCGTTCATCCAAGTAAAGTTTGGTTGCTACAGAGTGCAGAGAAGATTGGTGGCGGTCACTCTCTATCTCAAACCCCTTTTCTACTTTCAAATACATTTTCTTTGATTGCAGGATTGTCTCATTTTTTACTGGGGTGACAGTTTGTATCCACTCATGTCACACACAAGTCTCCCTTAACCTGTGGTACCAGGGAGCACATTGTATGTCATTCTGCCAAGTCAACGGTAAACCCCCCAAATTGTATCTTTGTTTTCAATAAATCTGCTGTGATCTCTCAGTTGTGCTGTGCCAATCTTATGGGGAAGCTAAAGCTATGTGATGGATGCCAGACATATCTCCTGAAGCGTGATAGATGTGGTTGTTTACCCCAGCAACAGAGACTGGCAAGCGGCTCAGCCGCCGGCTGGAAGTCAGTACAAGGTTGGTGCTCTGCATAAACCAAACAAGAGCACCGGAGCTTTAAATATTGATCATGGCACAGGATTGTCAAGCTGCTTCTGCCTCATCTCTCCTCTCATTAGTGGAATCGTGTCATATGTAAGAACAGCATGGCCATTCACTGTGGGCATAAATGGTTATGCCACTACCTGGAGCAGCCTAGTAGAAGGCTATGCGTCTAAAAGATTGAAATGCCAAACTTGCAATCTTTTTAGTTTTTCTGGCTGTGGTTGTTTTTCCGTATTTCATTATCTGCTAATCCCAGTCATCTTATTATGCAGGGCAGGACAGGTCCTCTGTTTCAGTAATTGTGTCACCATGGTAACTGATAAAGAACCCTCCCAGCAGGCATTGCCAAGCAGTGCCAGGCTCTGAGACAGACAGTTGCACACGTTACAATATTAGAATATTCAAATTATTCTTCATCGATGAATAAGAGAACAGAAGCTCTTTGACTAATATGTCTAACAAAAGACAGTGCCTGAGAGAGATTGCATTTTAGACAGCTGAAGGATTAACTGTTTCTTCCTTGTGTTTCTTTGAATGTGATCTTGGACTGTTTTACAACTATGAGATGTTTCACAATTGCCTGTCATCAATTTAGGCCAGGCAAATAGTTTAGGTGGCGGATTCATGTTCATGGGTCTCCATTAGATGAATATGGATGCCAGTCTCCTGTTGGGCTTGTGGAGATTGATGTGCCAGGCTCCTGCTCATTAGGGGCACCTGGCATGCCAGATGAGACCCAGCCCTCTCCAATTATTGTGCATGCCCTCTGTGACGGCTCCTTGACAAATATTATTCACTGGGTTTACTCAGGTTGACAACCAGCTTGTGACTTTTAGAAAGTGGACAACAGGGATGACTGGGATTGACCATTCACGATAACCTGATTAAGAGGAGAGCAAGAGATAGCACCGCTGGCCAGAGATGATTGGATTCCCTGAGCTGGATCCACTCTTAGTGTAGGTTTCACAGTAAAGTAGAAAAACATTTTTCAGGATAAATACTTTTTTATGCCAAAAGGTGGCAGTGCTCTGGAATTTGGAAATCATTTAAATTAGTTTGACTAGATGGGCGCCCTCAAAGGGCAGCTTTTCCAGAGGCACTCTCTGACCTGCAGCTTTATTGTTCAGACACCAGACAGCCTGCTTCCAGACATCCTGTGGCCAGGATGCTAAGATTGAAATGACTACCACCCCACCTGTCGAGCAATGGATGGAGGTCACTAGATGTAGTCATTTTATTTAGTCCATTCTTGGCACCCTTTCTGTTTGATTAAAGCTCACCTTTTCTCATTTTCTCCTGCTTCCCAAGATTCGCTTGACAATACAGGCCTACCCAGAGTCGAGAAAGTGACACTACAACCCATGTTTAAAATGCACCTTACGCTCATGCGGCTCTTCTAAAGTGTTGTACTACATAAACATCTTTGTTTACCAACTTGAAAAAAACATCTGCCTCAGTACAGCACTTAGCTGCTTCAGCCAGTTGTGTTTACCCTCGGAAGCACCCTTCTCACCGGGGGATTTCCCTGGTTTGATCCTCACCAAACCTGACATCTGTGACTACACACGCCTCTACATAGTTCCTGTCTGTGAAGAGCGCCGTGAAAGGAAATCCTAGTGCCTCTTTGCCCTGACTGGATCATCCTCGCTAGGCGACGGTGAACTGTTTCATGAGCCCTCACGGCTCGGTGCGTCCAGTCCGCCACCTCATGGACAAGCTGTGAGTTTACTCAAGACGCCTCTGTTTGAGGAGTGTGAAAAGGTGTCTCTGCTCAACCACCGTCTCCTCATGCTGAAAAGAGGCAGGGTGTATTGTGGCAATTCATTGCCTTTCGGTTACAGGTTTCCAAGCAACGGATATCAGACAAAGGGGCTGTGTCAACAGTGTAGAAGATATCAAGCCAACAAACGCTCTTACCGGGAATGGAAGCCGACGCCTACAGAGAATAGGTGTCAGATCTTTTTATATAACCTAGTAGAGGCTATTCAGTGCTCCTGGTAGAGCAACGGGGTTATACAACGTCTGCGCTTTTTTTATATTATAGCCAGTCCTCGCGTGGGCCGGAAAGAGGCGTTTCCCTTCGGAGACTTAACAGCCATGGGCTTGACAGGAGGAAGGCCTCTTATGGTCCAGGAGAATGTGTCTGTGTAAACATAGAGTGACGCAGAGACCAGCATTCGGCCGGGGGCGGAGGCAATGGAATGGACAAAAAAGCCGGGCTCTGCTCCGGCTGTCAACATCAAAATGTGTCATCATATCTGTCGAGGAAAACAACACTGCCAGAAAGAAAAAGTCCAAATACCGTAGAGGTGTTACTCTTAATCAGACACTAGGGTGGCAGCCTTCTAGCATGCATGTTGAATCTGTGGAGTTTGTAAAAATGCAGTGACAACAGGGCACTTCTGTTTAGGCAATGGTAGCAGTATTTTTTCAATTCACAATTTGGAACAATCAAAGATCAAGCCATTTGTTTTGACCACATCCAGATGCTTACTATCCACCAAACTATTTTGTACTTTAGCCATCTGATTATTCTTCTTAAGGTGTTCTCTTGGGAAATGAGTGCATTCCAGTGCGTCAGCATGCGGCATGTGCCAGGTGGGTTTCCCCAGGAGTAGACTGGGAGGTCTGGCTCCCTCACAGTCTTATCAAACTCAGTTACTGACTCTCTCGAGACTCATTCCGAAACATTCCTCCTGTGACTTGCAACTGAGCTATTAGCCAACAATGTTTGCTGAGGAAGCTGTGGTCAGTTTCCATTGCCCTCCTCCTTTATCATTTCAGACGGAAAGGCAGAAACATTGAGAGCACAGCCAATTTGTTTTCACTTAAGTCTCTGGTCTTCCTGTAAACAGATAGACTTCAGGGTCTCCATCCATCTGTACATCAAAGACATAAACGCTTTGGCTGGTCTGGTCCAGAAGTCTCCACTTGTAGAACTTTGACTGGACAGTGTTGTGTTTGACGTCTGGACCGAGCCAGAAGCTTCAGACAAGCTTTAGCCATTTCCCAGTCTGGGCCCGGTCCAACTGAGACCATGTGGTAGCTCGACAAAGGGGCATCCTCACATTGTGTTTGTCCAGTCGTGAAAACCATGAAACATTTTTGATAAATGGCAACAATTTCTATCTTTGAGTTTTTGGCAGTGATAGGAGAGGAATGTCCAGGCACGCGATGCAGTCTGCTCTGCTCTGCTGCCTTTAGATCAGGTTTGCATGGACGTTGCCTTGCAGGACTCTGGGGGTTGCATAACAGCATTGTCAGGGCCGGAAATGACTGAAGACCGTAACTGGAAACACAGCCTCACTAACTAATAATTGAGGGAAGTGTGACCAGGTTAATCACCACTGTTCTCTCCTGTTACTCAGAGAGTCAAACTGACAGTCATATATATTTTTGACCTTACAATACATCTGCTCCTACTCGCATGTATAGATTGAGAGAAAATATGGAAATGAGACACACAGGAGAAATCGGAAGGTAGAATAGGTAGAAATCCTATTGCTCCAGAATGCCTCTACACTTAGAAAAGAGACCCAGTGTGCAAGTTGCTATGGAGACCTGAAACGTTTTGTTAAACTGAATTTACCATCCTTATTTCTGTACCGTAATCAGAAAAATGAATGAGAAAAAGCTTTTATTTGTGTTACATCATTCTTCAAAAGCGTGTTTGTAGGACAATTCCAAGAACCTGTTGACACATACTGTTCTGGCATTGTACTATCAGCCAATTTGATACCTTTTATGGCAACTTCTGAATTACATTATACTCAAAGGTCGGCTGAAGAGGAGGTTGTTGATATAAATGTTCTATTTTAGGGCATTTAAGAACAAACTTTATTTGGTTGTCCATAATATGTTGAAGAGAGTACAAAGTCTCCCACTTTTAAAATTTACAGTAAAGTAAACCATTAATGCATAAGTACATGCTCATGTAAATTTTCAGGATAAGTGGAAGAGGATCTTTCGACGTAGATGACATGAACACTATAGAGAATCCTCTGTAAAATAAATTAAAACCTAGCCTCCTTTCAAGGCCAATAGTGGCATAGCAACGGTACAGATTTTAATTAAGCCATTTGTCCAGGGTGACAGAATGATCTGCTGATTGTGGTGCAGCATTTCTCCCTGCATGCTCCTGTTTGGCCTGGTTTGATAGAAAGAGCAAGGTAGATTGAGGTTGAGAGAAAGGGATAGAGAGAGAGAGAGAGATAGAGAGAGAGAGAGAGAGAGAGAGAGAGAGAGAGAGAGAGAGAGAGACGGGTGAGGGTCAGTGTTGAGATTGGAGGCTGAAATGATCCATAATGTTGTTGTTCTCGGCAGAACCCGCAGGCTCAGACCCGAAGGACGTCCAGGAGTCAGTGGCTCCCCTCTCCAGATTACAGCTGAGATAAAACCCCACTGATCGCCATGATGGATGGGAAGGAATCACCTGGTGTCACTGTGCTCTCCTTTCTGAAAAGTCAGGGAATCGACCGGGGGCACTCTGTCCCTGACGCAAATGAGCCCCTTGGGAACTGACTGAGTTCCCTCCCTGTAGACAGGAGAATACAGGATTACACTGTGTATTCTCAACCGCTAACCTTTCACTCATTGTGTTGCTGATTGATTTCGCCATTTCAGCCTCAGAGGCATGGCTCGATCAATACTTCACTCCCTGAAAAAGCTCAGATTGGTTGCCATGATTTGAAGATTTCCTTTTGTGTGTGAAGAACGAGAATTCATCAGACACACTCTGAAGTATCGGCTAATATAATACACTTTAGAATAATTTTTCTACTTGATCTTTAAAACGTTTGGTGCATATAGAATTTCCCTGAAATAATGCACATTTTCTAATTTAAAATACATTTGTAAAAGACTGCAATTGTGATCAAATAGTAGGCTACCAATGTTTACTCTGCAAGATCATAAACATTTGCAAAGTACTCAAATTAATGTGACAATTTAGAGCGGGAACACATAATGTTCTCGCAATGCAATAGCTTTTCTCTGCAGCCAAGATAAACAATTTTTTTTTGGGCGGGGACTGGTTTCTTTACAAGATTAGGCTGAGTAAGCCTGAATGCCTCAGGGATTCATACTGTCTGAAATGCTTGTTTTGTCACAGGTTCAGGAAGATTTTATTCCCTTACAATTACCAGCAATCTTATGTGACCTTGTAAGTGAGAGTTAAAGAGAATATGTATGTTTATGGGGTCAAATGAAAACTAGCGGCAGCTGGTATTTCCACAACATTTGGCAATGTTTTCATCAAGTAACTGCTCATAGTACGTGATAATTACATACATAGATGCATCCTACTTGAGAATCACAAACAATAAAAAAAAATGTCTCCATGATGTCTAATATCTGTCTAAATGTCTAATATCTTGTTTAATTTATACCACTTCATGATCACATCCAAAAAGAGCTCTCACTTTCATATTTGTAAGCTACCTCTGAGTCAATGATGATTATAGCATTTTTAAGTCTGTGGAAAAAAACAGTAGGCAGTGGATACCTTCGAGTTGAGCCAGAGTAAAAATGTGGTGTGTGTTCAGGGTGACGACATAGGAATCATCTCTCGTCTGCACATATAAATGTGGCCAGCTTCCCTCCCCGGTGCACATATCAGTTGATCAGGCAAGATGGTCCTGATAATCCATTTGGAATGAACAAAGACAACATCTGGAAGGAAAGCGCCCTACTCTCGACATAAGGTGAGCGACTGTGAGGCCAACTGGCATCTTCATTCCACAAATGAGATAAACAAAGAGTATATTTCAGAGTTCTATATGGTTGCTTGTTATGACTTTTACATTTATGGATGGAATGTTCTAAAAGACTTTCTCCAAAATAATAACTGGGATTCTTGCACAACCTGTCGTCAGTAAATTTGTGTTGCATCTAGCGGTATAATTATTTGATCTGCTTTAGGACAGGTTATTAGTAACCATACAAAACTATCCCCTAACTAAATACTTACATTTTATAATGTTTTCACAACGTCTTACACTTGACTTATGTAAAAGAAGAAAACATTTTGGAGTTTTGCCTTTTTTTCCTTAACACTTCAACAGTAT
This sequence comes from Aplochiton taeniatus, assembly GCA_017639675.1. Taxonomy (NCBI): domain Eukaryota; kingdom Metazoa; phylum Chordata; class Actinopteri; order Galaxiiformes; family Galaxiidae; genus Aplochiton; species Aplochiton taeniatus. The sequence goes on along the minus strand of CM030185.1, from coordinate 8,166,295 downwards.
TATGTGTTTTTATTGAAATCAAAACCTATTCCCTTTTTCATCTCCTCTGACTAGATTTTCAAACAGAGGCTTAGGAAGCAGTCATTTTTGCATAAGTTATGACATTAACTAGTTTACATGTTTTATTTTTTTACCCAGGAGTATAAAATAAATGATTTCACACAAAATAGAAGGGAGGAGTAAATCATGTGTCCTCTCCTTTTTATTCCTGTAGTCTAATGGTTGCGAATACGTCAGAGTGGATCGTCCCCACAGTGGACCCTTACTTTGACCCATGCAGTAACTACACAGCCGCCTGGTTATTTCTGTCCAACCTGCAACCAGCCTACATGGGGCTACTCAGCGTAGTGGGGGTGGTGGGCAACGGCCTTGTCCTCTGCGTCTTCTGCCTGCAGAAGAAGCCCTGTACAGTGGCTGATATCTACCTTGGCAACCTGGCCGCAGCAGACCTGGTCATGGTGTCCTGCCTGCCCTTCTGGGCTGTCACCATTGCCAATGGCTACCAGTGGGCCTTTGGCGAGGCACTGTGCAAGCTACTGAACGTGGCCATCTCCATGAACTACTACTGCAGCGTTCTATTCCTAGTGCTGGTTAGCGTGGACCGCTACCTGGCTCTGGTGCAACCCATGAGGCCCAGTCGGCTGAGAAGAGCTGCCTGGGCCAAGCGCATCTGTCTGGGGATCTGGCTCTTTGGCTTCCTGCTCAGTTTGCCCATCCTGCTGTTCCGGACGGTAACGTATGTGGTGGACCCAGGCGTGGACGCCTGTATCCTGGCCTATCCGCACCCAGGCTGGATGATTCAGCACAACGTTACCCAAAACATATTGGGTTTTCTGGTCCCTGTGGTGGTGGTGACCTTCTGCAGCTGCCACATAGTGGCCGCCCTCTCTGACGACCATGCCAGCAGAGTATCCGGGATGAGAGCAGAGAGGAAGGCAACACATCTGGTCCTGGCAGTGCTGGCAGTCTTTCTCTTCTGCTGGACCCCACACCAGGTGATGCGCTTCCTCGACACCCTGGATTACTTCCAGGTCACACCAGGATGCCTCTGGGGTCACATCCTGGACATTTCCATACAGCTGTCCACCTACCTGGCATACAGCAACAGTGCAGCAAATCCGTTCCTCTTTGTCATTGTTGGAAAGCAGTTTAGGAAAAGGGCAAAAGACGTTTTGGGGAAAAACTTGAGCCCTTGTTTGAAAGACAATGCTTACTTCAACATTCATTTCACCTCACTGAATAAATCAAACGACACACAGAGAATTTACTCAGATCAACTTGTGCTACCTCAAAACCAAACTCCCATCTGACCATGTGCCATGGAACCTCTTGCATCCTACCTGATACCAATGCAAGACGTCCTGCTGAAAGTAAGAAATCTGATCATGTGCAAAAACTTGAATAAAGACTTTGTAAATATGTTATTCATTAGTTCTTTTTTTATACTAAACAAGGTGTGAAATTTATCAGGGATATCCAGCTGATTACTGTATGTGTTGGATTGTCATTACCGGCGGCCATCTGGCAACTGATTGACGTGGTGCCTCACAGCAAATAATACATTTCGGCCCCACATCCTTTTGTTGCCAAATCAAATTTCCTTTGTCATTCATTAGTTGATGCATTGAGAAATGTTTGAATCAGCTGCAGAACCCATTCAGGTGTGTAATATTAAAGATTTATCCTATGATGTATGTGCCGAATAACTATAGTCTAGTGTGGAAGATGAATCTGAATGTGATCTATGAAGACTTTCATTGTCGCTGAGCTACTCCTAATATTGATGGAGTGTGCTATTATGTATATTGATTTTCCCAGACTGAAAATGGGAGTTATTGCAATGTATTCTAATTTATCTATAAAATGTCTAATTGTCATATGAAAATCATTTTGTAACTTCTATAACAAAACCCCATAAGTGATTACAGAATAGTTTGTTATAGGAATCTTGTACAAAAATGTTGATCTGCTTTGCATTCATTTCTACCGTAAAATACTGTTTCAAAGTGACTGTTACCTTTGAAAATTGTGGTATTGCTTCAGTGTGGACATGGTTTCATATATCAGTTTGGGACATAGCTTTCAGTACGACAGGCTCCAATGCGGATCTATAGCACACTTGGTTTGCCCGCAGCAACAATCTAGCAGTTGTCAAGCCCCAGCGGCTCATGGAAAAGGCAATCTGTAGCTAGACCCTCTATGATTCAAAACAACAGAAGTCGTCCCTGTCTGAATCCACCAGTTTTTCAAAACAAAAAAACAACAAAACAACATTTGGCTGTTTGTGATTTGGCAGAGACAGGGGACGGATGCGAGTAGGTGTGCTATCTTTATTACCAGCAGCCACGGTAGTTCCCCGGACTTTGCAAAGGGATAAGACACAGACTACAAACCAAAATGTAGCTTTGTGTACATTATAGAATACAATAGATGTAAGAGTATTCAGATGAGATGAGTGGGGTCAGCATAATGCTTGCGAGAAACTTCCAGAACACCAGAAACTTCTAGACCATTTTGTGATGCTGACAGTAATCAAACCAAGACTCGTTGCATTAAAGCGATAGTTCAACATTTGGGGAAATAAGATAGAGTCCCAATCCACCTAGTCAGACGAGAATGCTATTGTATATGTTTGTACTTCCAACATTGAGTTAGGTTGTAGGCTAAATCCATGGCCGTAAACTAATGGTAATCGCTTAAGCAAGGCTCCGTCAGACAAAAAGTGAAAAATACACTCCAAAGCTTTTTGGGCTTATTTTTGCACGTCTTTACAGCACAGCTACGAAGCATGATAACGTACAGGTAAGCTGAAGAGCAAACATCAGCATGTATCTCAATGCAGTCAGGTGCTCTACTTGAGATGCTGTATCTCGGTTTAGGCTGCCCACTGAAACAAGGTAAAACTATGGTTCAGTGTCGCAATACAATAGGTCCTACCGTCTCTGTTTCAATAACAACAATGTCTCTGCTTTTAGTTCGATACGTGCGTAATAAAGAGGATACAGCAGGTATATAACGAATCTTTGGAGTTTTTATAACATGTATTTGGTCACTTTTGTCTGACGGAGACGTGTTGCCGGTTACCACTAACTTATGGCCATTGGCCTAGGCTATATTGTGTGCCACACTGTGATTGGGATCCTATTACCACCATGCTCCTAATGAGAAACCCCCTAAGGTCTCACATACAGATGTAAACACACACACACACACACACACACACACACACACACAGAGAGAGAGAGAGAGAGAGAGAGAGAGAGAGAGAGAGAGAGAGAGAGAGAGAGAGAGAGAGAGAGAGAGAGAGAGAGAGAGGGAGGGAGGGAGGGAGGGAGGGAGGGAGAGCCTCGAGACGTAGCTAATGGATAGTTAATGACATTTGTGTGTATGCCTGAACCTGCTATCAGGGATGATGCTTCTTGAAAAAAAGGCACCAAATTAAGCTATTGTATTGAGCAGACTGCCTGTGCCCCGCTGTGGAGGATTCACAATTTCAGATATTCTCCCCACATACACAACTACCCTCAGGGACAAATGTTACTTTCAAAACTGAAGCCATTCAGTTGATGACAAAACTATTTGTCAGTTATTGATCAACCATTGAAATCCAACTCTGTACCTGTTTAGAACCCAACCACCAGATGTCCGTCTTTTACAACAGTTCACAGTGTAGAAGATATTAAGAACTAAATAATATAATGAATAATAGATAATAGAGCTTTTAAGTAATATATATGTATACATCAATACTTGACAAGCACATTCAAATAATAGGACCACTTTGTACATTTTTAAAATAACAATTTAATTTCCTGTCACATAGGATGAACAGGTGTAACTTTGCTATGTGGGTTTTGTCAGAGTATGCTATGCCATCTAGTGGTCCATTGAACAACACACAATGAATGTACATACTAACACCCTTCTAGATCATCACCTGCATCATCCTTTAAATTGTCACATTAAAGGCCATGATGCAATATACTCACTTCACACTGTGAAACCTTTGTTCAGATGGATAAGAAATCTCACATAAGGCAAATTATTTAAAAAATGCATAACAATTTTTTCAAGTTCTGTCTGACCAAAGCTACTCTTGGGAGGAAGGCATTGATGTTTTTGAACCCACTGACTGCCATGTTCCCGTTACCTTGGTGACAACAGGCTACGCAGATGTTTGGCGGAGCCTTATAAACAGCTTTCGTAGCTGTGAAAGTTTCCATACACAGTTGGCAGATCAACTGTTTCACTTGCCAATACCCCCTCGGTGTAAACTGGATGAGCAAAGAATAATCCCCTCGTTTCAGTTATTTTCCTAAAATAGGCATAGAGCACTAAAAGAGCGTATTGCCCCAATTTGTAGGCTCCAATTCAGAAACATTTATAGGCCTATCTATATGTTTGTGTCTGTGTGTGTGTGTGTGTGTGTGTGTGTGTGTGTGTGTGTGTGTGTGTGTGTGTACGTGCGTGCATGCGTGCGTACGTGTGTGTGTGTGTGTGTGTGTGTGGTTAAATGTTGCACATTTGTCAGTGAGTAGCAACTAAATGCTGTCAATAAAAGGATGTTACTCAAACTAATTTCCAGGCAAACAGAAATAAACGGTATCACGTAGGCCGGCAGCAAGCCTACACAATGGTTGAGACACATTTTCTTCGCTTCTGAAAAAAGGAGCAACATTACAAAATGGGATCTGATCCTCAAACGAATCCACTGCATCTCAATGAGTGGACAAAATTAGCCTACACACGCTTTTTTCGTATGTTTTTGGTTTGTTTTTTTGCACATGACGCCGTGAGTCATGGTGGGCAGTTCATCTCGACCCCCGGCATCAAAGAAGTCAGCTGGGAACAGAAGCCTACGGTGGATGGGCTCCCACACAAACACTTGGCAGTCTCCTCACTGAGGCCACCGCGTAACAATGCAGCCCATCCAGCTGAAACAGGGTGGGGCTAAACATCCATTCTCACAGAAAAAAGGAAGCTGAATATGTGTGTTAGAGTCAAATGAGTTTTTGAAGTAATTTTTTTAACTGCTTTGTAAGGCCTAGATGGAGTAAGTGCATTAAAATGGCACCAGTTCCGAAATAAACTGCAGTTTGTAGCGTACTCTACTCAGTCTACTGAGCCGTAAAAGTTAAATGCCAAATTTGTTATACTCTATTTGAATTGGAATCTCATTCATAAACTGCATTCAAAGGTGGTTTATTTGATCTTCCAAAGCTCTATTTTCTATGGCTCATAGCCTATGATATGCTAAAATGGCTGGGCTTCAGTGAAGTAACTTGAGTGGCAATGTTTTATGCTTCCTCATGGTTTGTTCTTCTGCGGACCTGTCTACATCTCCCTCTCATCTCTCTTGTCTTTTCTTACCATAATTGTTACTGGGGTATTTGGCCATTTGCCTAAACTTTTTCTGATCTTGCTGACTGAAGATTTTATATTTTTTCTTGTTTTTCCTGGGATGCTGTCCAACAAAAAGAATTGTTCTTGTGTCTCTCTTCCAGTGACACACATTAAAGAACTACTTCAGAGAACATATCCTTTTTTCAGATACCTCAACAAGACAATCAATGTCTATCCTCAATTGATTTCCACAAAGAAAGCATTAATCATTCCTTGCGATGCAGAAAGCAAAAGTCCTTGCATTGCAAGCAGTTTAGACATTTCTGAACCCATAGCTGTCCTTCAAAGACACCCTAGTTACACCTTTGAATGTGTGATGCTATTAATAAACTGCTTGAGGTAAGTTACAGCCGCTCTGTAAGGTCTCTACTGACCCTGTCTGTGAGAGAATGGGACAGAGCGTCCTCCTACCACTTCCCTCTTGTGTCTGTTGTTTCACCAGGGCCTGAGCTTCTAATTATACAGAGCATGGAGTCCTCTGGCACCTGCGTGGGAAGATGCAACAGGCAGCCACGATCCCAACACGTTTACACAATGGCTTTGAACCGACGCCTCCTGCCACACCACTGATAGCCCTGCCTGCAGTGTCTAAGAAAATGGATGCGGTCTTGGTCGGCCTATCGTGGACAGACACTCGCCAAGTCCAATTGGCTGAGATTTACATGGGGAGATATTACACTGCTGCTGGTTTCCATGGAAACCGCACCCCGAGTGCCGCAACACACATTGTGTGGATTACTTGGTGCATGCCCTCAAGGACTTATTTTTTCTCACACTACTCCTGTGTGTGCACGTGTATGTCTGTGTTTTTCTGTTTTATGTCTCAGTATTAAAGGCCCCTGTGCATCTCTGTGTATGCCTATATCTAGGTATTGAAGGGAGCTGAGCATTTTTGTGTGCGTCTCAATAATCTGTGGGCCCACCCTTTGCATACATGTCTCACTGATAGAGGTGCCTGCTCCTCGCAGAATGACACATTTTTCTCTCACAGAGAAATCACGAACCTCCTTATTGGCTAATGTCTTGCGTACCACATGCTTCAGTTCTTGTGTAAATTATTTCACTCCAGGCACTCCAATGCTTGACTGAACAGTGGCTGAATGCTTAATGCAGCCTGACTGCAGCCCCTCAGAGTTGGTGGCTGCATGGCGAACCTTAGGCCGTTTTGCTGGGTATCCAGGGGGGATGATGGAAATACCCGCCATTGGTTCAATATCATATGTCACCATCACAGTGAGGCCACCAATGGGAGTAGGGGTGGCCGTAGTTGACCAGATGGTCCTGTGGTCCAGACACAGCTGCTCCTCAATCTGCCTGACTGGCACTAGTCACTGAGACTGATGGAAGTGAGGATTAAAAGGCAGGGAGGCCTGAGTTTGTCTCAAACTTTCCATGAGACGTTACAGTGCATCCGGAAAGTATTCATACCCCTTCACTTTTTCCACATTTTATTATGTCACAGCCTAATTCCAAAATGGATTAAATACAAAAAAAATCTCAACATTCTACACACAATACCACATAATAACAAAGTGAAAAAAGTTGTTTTGAATTTTTGGCAAATGTATTAAAAATAAAAAAATTCAATATCACATGTATGTCACATGTCAGAGCACAAACCAAGCCATGAAGTCCAAAATATTGTCTGTAGACCTCTGAGACAGGATTGTATCGAGGCACAGATCTGGGGAAGGGTACAATAAAATGTCTGCAGCCTTGAAGGTCCCAACGAGTACAGTGGTCTCCACCATTCACAAATGGAAGACTCTCAGACCATGAGAAACAAAATTCTCTGGTCTGATGAAACCAAGATTGAACTCTTTGGCCTGAATGCCAAGCGTCATGTCTGGAGGAAACCAGGCACCGCTCATCACGTGGCCAATACCATCCCTACAGTGAAGCATAGTGGTGGCAGCATCATGCTGTGGGGGTGTTTTTCAGCGGCAGGAACTGGAAGACTAGTCAGGATCAAGGGAAAGATGAATGCAGCAGTGTACAGAGAGATCCTTGATGAAAACCTGCTCCAGAGCGCTCTGGACCTCAGACTGGGGCGAAGGTTCACCTTCCAACAGGACAACGACCCTAAGCACACAGCCAAGATAACAAAGGAGTGGCTTCGGGACAAGTCTGTGAATGTCCTTGAGTGGCCCAGCCAGAGCCCAGACTTGAACCCGATTGAACATCTTTGGAGAGATCTGAAAATGGCTGTGCATCGACGCTCCCCATCCAACCTGATGGAGCTTGAGACAATCTGCAAAGAAGAATGGGAGAAACTGCCCCAAAATAGGTGTGCCAAGCTTGTAGCATCATACTCAAGAAGACTTGAGGCTGTAAGTACTGCCAAAGGTGCGTCAACAAAGTATTGAGTAAAGGGTGTGAATACTTATGTACATGTGATATTTTATTTATTTATTTTTAATACATTTGCAAAAAATTAAAAACTACTTTTTTCACTTTGTCATTATGCGGTATTGTGTGTAGAATGTTGAGATTTTTTTTTATTTAATCCATTTTGGATTTAGGCTGTGACATAATAAAAAGTGAAGGGGTATGAATACTTTCTGGATGCACTGTAGGTTGACAGGTCACACAGTTTGACAGGCCTGGTTCAGACTCTCTGTCTGGGCAGGCGGGGCCTCTGTGTACCAAGGGGACATTGTGTGACCTGTAGCCCTAGAATAACCAGCACTTCCTGTAGGTGTGAAACAACATTCTTAGTTATATAAATGTTGACTATGGCGGTTTGCATTGATGTTACTTACGTTGGTTCCAGAGGGTCAACTACTGAAGAGAAAGAAGAATTAAGAAAAAACAAGGATAAAATGTTCTTGTATCTAAGTGAAAAACTATAAGAAATTAAATATAGAATATTTTGAACAAAGAATGTTTACGTGCCTGAGCACATGGTGGATATGCTTGCATACTGTAGCATGGCAACAGATTTTAAGAGGTGTGCAGGACTCCTTTCTCTTTTTTTGTTTTTCAAGTAGGCTGAGGTTATACAAGGACTTTCTGCATGAACTTACATGAATATGAGTGGATGTGATCCTAGCAATAAAATATGCACGTACTCTTCCTTCTATATTTCATTAAAATTCAATAGAGGATATGTTTGTCAATTCTACTGACAGGCGGCAGTGTCTGTGAGCTTTTCACGACTCAATAACAACAAGGCCGCCAAGTATGAAATTGGAGCTGGCTGACGATCTATCAAACATGGGCTAAAAGCCCCGCCAATTAACTTGTCATTGATCTGCATGACCTCTGAGGCTAGCGTTGTGGCAGATGTTCAAAGCCCACCAAATGATATCGTTCTCCCAATTGTGCTTCTCATCATAACATATGCTTCTCACCTGCCAAATACTTTCAGGCAGAAAAACTGTTTGTTGAAATAGTTGTTCCTTTGAGCAGAAAAGCTTTACGTGAAATGTTGAGGAACAGTATTACAGTGTAATATTCTTGTGTTTACAGTTGTCACGTCGAATAAATAGATTTTCCAAAATGGATTTGCGAGAGAGAGAGAGAGAGAGAGAGAGAGAGAGAGAGAGAGAGAGAGAGAGAGAGAGAGAGAGAGAGAGGGAGAAATAGAGGGAGAAAGAGCGATAGAGAAAGACACGCAAAGAGAGAGAGAGAGAGAGAGAGATACAAAGAGACAAGAGATAGATAGAAGAGATAGGATTCTACTCAAGATATTGTGCCAGGAAGTGTGTCTGAAGGTTACACAGTTCACTGTGAAGTCCCCTGAGAGCGGTGAGAGGAGACAAGACTGTGGGAAAAGACGGCCAAAAAGGGGGATTATGTCGGTGCGGATGAGGTCACAGCCAATGACAAAGAAAGGGATACGCCTGGATTGGGATGACATGGGACAAATGGTAACCTGAGAAGCGAGGCACTTGGACACACAAGCAACTCAGGGACAGCAATTTGTGATTTGTGATGTTTATTTCCAAAAGGCACTCACTACATTTAATGTAATGTTTGCACAAGTTATACTGTGAACAACGTCCAAATACTGAGCATGTTCTGCCCGTGTTGTTTCAACATGGGCATTGAACAAAAAAAAATCATCGTAAGCATTACCCGTTGAAGCATGGTGGTAGAATCAATACCATATACATCAAGATAATACATTTTTCAATATAGCATGCTTTAACTTCTGTGTCCTAAGTTTCTTTTTTTAAGCATAGACTTCTGAAATATGAAATAAGCGTTTTCATAACAAACATTAATAGTCCTTTTGCTGCATTCACACTAGGCAAATGCTGCAACCACAGTAATGCATAAGGATCAGGGACAGTTGACATACAGCAAGATGTTGGTGTGAATGTGTGAGCAAAGTGTATGTGGGAAAGGGGAAGAGAAATGTTGCTGATCCCACTGAGCCCAGGGTTGTGTAAAAAGCATCGTTGTGGTTTGCGGTGTACTATAGCTACAATCAGTGGCATACTACACATTTGTTAACGACTAGTGTCCCTCTGTTTGGTGTGCAAGTGAATAAAGTAAATGCACCATACTGTACAAACGTAACGTTGTAAGCGCAGGTCAAGTATAATCAAGATGCCAGCTTAGGAAGCTGTATTCAAGCTAACCAGTGTAATAATGATCCATCCGTGGACTGCCTCTCCAAATCTCTTTATTGATATTTTCTCGACTCCCTTTATGGCTTATCTTCCATTCAGTTGACACAAACGGTCATCTCCAGAGAGTACAAGTGCAACCCCATGCCCCTCTTTATTTTCAAAGTGTGAATGCAGCATCTGTCTGACACACGTTTCAGTGACGACACTGGGACAACAAGCCCTGAGATTGAGGTGTTTGGAGGTCATGAACTGGGTAGCAAATCAGCTCATCATACTCAGACAACAGCTTAGCTCCGGGACCATGCACAGAAAACAAGAAGCAGATTTTTTTCTTTTTTTTGTTTGTTCCTTTTTCGTTCCTTTTCAAATGCATTTCTTAGAAGTAAGCTATGTGATTTATCATGGAAAACACCTATGACGACAATTATATAGTGAAAGTGTTACAGTTCACAGTAACCCCTGCAGTCTCTTTCTGTATTGCTCTCTCACAGCAGCTCTCTGTTATCTCTGACCTCAGCAATAATATTCAAGTCCAGCACCAAGCCAGAGGTCCAAGTGCAAAAGTTACAGACCCAAGAGATTCCTTGAAGAAGTCTGCGACTGCATCATTACTTTCCCTCTCATCAGCCTCCATCGACCCCCGCAGGTCTTATTAGCAGCCAGCAAGTCTTTCCTTCAGCATCCACAACAGGATCATTTTGGTTGTAAAGGCCCACAGAAACACAGCAAATAGCAATGACACAACCTATTCAATTCAATTCAACAGGGCACAGTGAATAATAAACGTAGCATAGGGACAAGAGACACAAGGCCGCGCCCTCTTGAAGCACACAGAGAAGCAAGAGAGGTAAGGCACAAATGGCGGTGTTTCAAATCTCTGCTCCTGCAAGGTAAAAGTGACAAAGTCTATGGGCCCATTTGAAGATGCAGCTCTTTCTCCTCCAGCGTCTTCTCGCTGTCGTTCTCTTTGGTCTGCGCCGGGATGAAGCCGTTCAGGGGCTTGCACACCTCCACGAACAGCGGGAAGTCGGAGAGGCTCATGTTGCACTCTTTGTCGATCTCCTCGTCGTCGTCGCCCCCCCTCTTCGTCTCGTCGGCACCGGGCGTGCCACAGCCGTACGCCTCACTGTGAGGCCGCCGCGCCTCGTCCGGGATGTTCTTCTTCAGGTCGCGGTTGCGGCTGCGTTTGGCCAGCTTGGTGACGGAGCCCAGGCGGTTGAAGATGTTGTCCTCCGAGGAGGTCTGGTGCTCGGCGCCCTGCTCGGCGCCGCGCAGCCGCAGGTTGTTTAGCTTGGTGTCGATGCTCTCCTGGGACGAGGTCTTGTAGCGGTTGACGTCCAGGCTGTTGGAGACGGCGCTCCGGCGCTCTGGCGAGAGCACATCCAGGGACACGGCGCGTTGGTCCAGCCCCAGCTGCCGGCGCTCCATGCTGCGTATGGTGGCGGCGCGCTGGAGCTTGTCGTGGACCTCCACACTCATGCGCCGGCGAGTCTCGCGGAACTCAGCCCGCACGTTGGCTTTCCACTCGGCGGCATGGGCCTTGATCTCTCCAACCTGACACACAAGGCGATAAGAAACACTGAAGATGGATTGAAGCCTATACGGAACTACATTATAAAGTACATTGTATGCCCTTCATACAGCTCTCAATACACGCAAACTAAAAATAAGAAAGCTAACCAAACCACGTGTTCCCTTCCCCTTTTAAATTCTAGTTCTCTATTTAATAAGTAAAGGACCAAACCTCTTCCTTTGTCTTCTTGGATAGGACCCTCAGCCAGTCGCCGATCATGCTCAGAACTGCAGCAAAATAAGCTAAGCCCACCAGGATCCAGAACCACACGAGCGGCCTGTACCACTTACGGTACTCAATCCTCCGGTTCCCTCCTGTGAGCAAAAAAAAATGTCAACAATTAAATATGCAAAGCTCTGAGATAGACCACATGCTGTGACTTCCCGTTCGGTCCTTTTCTACATGTGTAATGTTGAAAGCACAACACATGCGACAAAAACTCATTTTCTCCAACAAGTGTTTTCATGGTGTTTTTTCCCCTACCCCTGCAGTCGCATTTGCGTGCGGCCAGGTGATTGGGCCAAAAATCATCGTTGAACTGCAGACACTGTCAGCCAGCTCATGCTTCGTAAGCCCATTAATGTATTCCATTCCACTCAGGCAATAAACAACGGCGCTCCACATTAGGAGCCCGTCGCAAGTCTACTGAGACCTCCCCATCCATGAACGAGATACCTGGCCAAGGAGGAAACTGTACTGTACACACAGGAAAGTGCGGTGCAGTGGAAGGTCAAGCTACATACATTGCGCAATCAAGTCTTCTCCATATATTACCAGCAATCAAGTGTAAGGTCAACATGACGTGCGTAGCAGCTGCCTCATTATATTACCAATTAGGCGTCTGCCAATTGAAATGTAATTGCAAGCCACTGCCTACAGAATCATAGATCATAGTGATTTATGTTGCCCTTACCCGCCACGTAGTCTCCTATTCCGACAGTAGTGAGAGTGATCACCACAAAGTAGATGGCCTCCAGTGCCGTCCAGCCTTCGATGTATTTGAAGATGACAGCCGGGATGGTGACGAACAGGATGCAGCCGGCCAGGATGAAGAGCAACGTGGAGGCCACTCGGATTTTCGTCTGGCTGATCTGGTTGTGTTTGCGCTGTAAAAGGAAAAAAGAGAGACCCACACACAGAGAGACCCACACACAAACACAAACGCACACAACCACATACACCAACACACACACACGCAGACAGATAACAGACTGTCAACAATGGAGGGCATAACGTTCGGGACATTTTAAGTAGGGTACAGATTGTATTTTTGCTCTGCGGGGCCGACGTCACATAGTACTTGACGCAACAGCTATCCAACAGCATGAACTGAATATGACAAGCCAATAACACATGACAAACTCTTAACAAGCTGTGGTGTTTATATTAAATGCTAGTAGACCTACAGAGTCATGAGCTCAGTCCATATGCCTCCACAGGTGACTTCCTGTTTGTCTGTTACCCAGCAGATTAGGCACAACCACTGGGAGAAGGCACAATGCTGAGCCAATCAGAGAGATGTGCCAGAGCACCGCTCTTGAATACTCCACACTTCATTAGCAAAGAAAACACCACCATGAACACTGGGAACTTCTACGTCTCACCTTCGAAAACCACCCTAATCAGCTCTCGATGTCTTTCATGCTGAATAATTTATGATAACAGAAACACAGCAGGAAATCAATGTTACAATTATATAACTTTAGTAGTTAAAGCAAAATTAGATTTTGTTATGTCTGTTCCTATCACTCACCCTGAACATTTTTTCCACCTTGGCAATGCACTTGACAAATATTGTCCCAAGCTGGTCTCCCACACCAGCAAGTAGGAATCCAAAGAGAGGGATGCCAAATATTGCGTACAGGATACAGAAAATCTTCCCGCCTTCCGTACTTGGAGCAATGTTCCCATATCCTAAAAGGCAGAATAGACAGGAAGAAAAGGCTTTGAAAGAGACTAACAGCATAGTGACAGTGCAGTTTCCAGTTATTTCTAACTGAAATCTTTCTGAACCACTTGAACATGCTCTGTCTGTTCTCTAACCCGCTGTTCCTTTGTCCACTGTTCTCAGGATTTCAGTCTCTAATTTGGAACCACAGAGGGATGTGACCGCACATGCCGTTAAGGCAGTCTCGATTGGTGTAAAAATGAAAGATAAATTATTTCCCCCCCAAAATCTTTATTATTAATATAATAATGAGTATATTGGCATTCTAACACAAATAGCCTGTGCTGCAATACACCAAAACTGAAGATTTATTCCAATAAAGATTTTGTGGATTTGGAGTCGACACAGCTTGGCACTGTAACAATTTATATAATTAATAAGTATGCCATAGTTTACACTTAAAGTATATTTGTCTTATTTTAGCGACTTGCATCTTTAACATTTACACTATAAACAATTACGGGCCATGGACTATATTGAATATCTTCTTGTAGTTTCTTCGGAAACATCAAATGGGTGTTAAATGGATCTATGATCTATGTGGTCAATGTGCGAAACTTTTGTGGTATCATGTAGAACCACAAGGATTAACTGAATCATTGGAGGTTTGAACGTGCGTCATATGAAAATGAATGGTTTTAATATGGCCTTTATTTGAATGAATGTACTTGTAGCTGAATATGCAAATCTAGGGCAAATCTGAAGTCTTTTTTTATGGAACTGGCTGGGTATAAACATCAGACCATACCCTTTTCAAAGTGTTTATGAGTCAGATGTAAATCATCAAGCTATTCCAGTATCTGCTCTGTTCAGTTCAGACTGCCGTAGACAGATAATGAGGAGCATATCTCACTCTGACAGCAGATTATTCCCTGGGGTGGTGCAACTCTATTCTTTTTGTTGAAGGATGAACCTATGCTTATGGCCCAGCCCAGATCTATCTTCTGAAAGGGACAATTCTCTGTTATTTTCACCAGTACTATTTGTTCTGGTTGGAAAAAAAAATCTTTGTTGTTTTCCCCAGAGGCACTAGCAAATTGCGGAGAATAGCAACTAATGTAAAATCAATACATTGTGAAAGTTTCCAATGTTGTGCCAGTAGTATGAACTTGAATTACTGTACCTATGGTTGTGATGACTGTTCCAGCAAAGAAGAAGGCACTGCCCATCTCCCAGTGGCTGGAGTTATAGGATGTGTCCCCTATGGGGCTGACGCCGGCATTCACGGCATCCACAGAGTGCTATAAAGAGAGAGATACATAGACAAAGGTGTGTCACGATTCTACTGATTAGTTCATTAAATGCTGCGGAATGATCTAGAAAGCCACTATATACTTTAAGTTGATTAATATACAAGATATTTGAGAGCTAAAATGGTTGAAGTTAGCCTTTCATCTCGTCATCCTCTCCACTCTGCACTGTCAGGTGAACAACATCCCTCCATTGAATGAATTATTTCGAGGATCCAACAAGCCTTTCCGCATGAACACGATCTGGAATCCAGCGGCGGAACACACAGCGTCGTGAGCACCGATGACGCCTCTGCTCGGTGAATCACCGTGACGGGAGCCACCGAGACGGTGCTGGGAGAGGTATGGCGCCATCCGTCGAGCCGGCTGGCGGTACAGAGGCCAATTGCAGCCATCCCTCACTCTCTGTGCCAGTCTGCTCTGTGAGGGGCCGCCATGGCAGATGGAACTCCAGGACTCGGAACAACAGGAAGTTCTCGGGGCGTGAGAGATAGGTGTGTTCTCGGCTCAAGGGCAAGTAAACAAGGTTGGAACAGGTCTAGGGAGGCTAGGGTAGAGCAGACTTAGGAACAACTTCAAGCCTTTACAAGGTCCCAATACAGACTAATCTGGCTACTGCGACAAACCCATTAAAACTTGTTTGTGATGTTGTGATGTGATGATATGTAAGGAAACACATCTGCATCTATATGATTCAGAACCATGGCATTAGCAACTTAAACCAAAAGCAGAAAGGCATGTTTTACCCCTGCAGCAAAAAGCTTGGTTTCATCTGCACTGCCCCGTCCCTGTGCACTATAAAATACAAGCAGCCTGGTGCAAGTACTCCACAGTTCAGTGAATTGGTGCAAGAATCTGGTACAGCATTAAAGAAGAACAAAAGTTGATTGAGCTTTTTGTCTGAGAGCGTTTAGCCCGGGGAATCTCCAGCTATTTTGTCCTACTGGTTAAGGTACTAATCGCATCAGGTATTTCCACAATCAAATGTGTATTAAGCCACAGATGTCAGGTTTGGTAAATATCCAGTGCACGGTATAGCCCTTCAACAATGCATTATTTTAAGTCACCAAAGGTTCGCAGGTTTAACGCGGAAAGCTTTTGTTCCATTGATTTTCCTTCTAAAATTGCATCTCATGGCCATCCTCTGCTGCATTGACTCAGATGTTTTGGTTGCTTGTTGCATATAGAATATTACCTGAGACATGCACATAGAGGCGACATATGCTTTAAGCCTGGCTGTACAACTACGGCAAAAATCAAACACACTGTTGTTGATGGGAGTTGGAAAAGAGCCTACGACAGGATTTGTTATTGCCACTTGAGCAATGCAGCATGAGAGCGGCCAGAGGAGTCTTGGCACAAAGCGATCGATACGGTAACAGGAGCGCGAGCTCATATTCATTCCCTGCACCCCCTTCATGCAGTGGAAGGAATTTAGCTCCGGAGCGTTCACTGAAAGAGGCTGTCACTGTGACACCCTTTCAACAGACAAAGAGGGTTGGGACTGTGTCCGGAGACCTGGCTGCCTTGAGCCCTCAGCTCTCAACCAACCTCCAGGTTTTGGGGCAGAAGCAGCAGGCTGGCACTCATCCCAGCGCTGCTTGTCTGCCGCTTCTGAGAAATCACCTTTCACATCCAATTTGAGCAGGGTGTCTATTGAATGCACTACTATGATACATAATGTTCTAAGACTCACGGCTAGAGTTATGGTTAGATGGATAAACTGATGATATATGCATGCCAGGTAAAGCCAGGGCCTGATCCATTTGTGTTTTATAACGTTACTAATAAAATGAACAGCTTCTTTACAATAAAGATGTACTTGGAAGAATACAAATATGTTTTGCTTGTATGCTTACAAACCCCTACGGAAATGTAGGTACGCTTGTGGATGGCAGTTGGTCAGTGCAGCCATTCTAGCGCTGCAACAACTTGTGAGCTTGGCTAGATTGTGACATGGTGACTTCTCTCTCTGATGAGAGACCTGGCTGAAAGCCTGGCTTTGTGTGAGTGTGGGCTCATACTAAAGCTCATATGTGGGGAAAACTTGAAGATCGCCCTTTAACCGATAGAATAAACCCTTGGACAATGCTCTGTCTGAAATAAATAAAGGGGTGTAGTGTAGAGGCTGTGGAGAGGCTGTGAGAGTGGGTGAATCACTGCACAGCCACACTCTGCACCACAGAGTCAGTGCCCCAGCGTTAGGTAATTAGATAAAGCCTCATCACAGTAGGAAGAGGCTACACACACGAACGCCCCCCCCCCACACACACACACACCCCCCCACACATACACACGCAAACACGCACCCCTTGTTCTCGTCCCAAAAATAACACACAGCCTCCACATGGTACACCCTGCCTAGTGTTTACCATCACTCACAGCTTGACATACCAGCAACTATCACAAGAATCAGGATCAGCGTTCCCGATAGCTTCAGATGTTGGATGATAAAACTAACAGCTTTACATTGCTGCCATTGGTTGAATATAAAACTAAATATCACAGATGATTAATAGTGATTAATGATTAATGATCAGCTAATATTTCAAGTTAATAGCACTAGCACAATGTTTGTGGAGTACTTAAAGTCAAAGGCTATCAAACCCAATGCCCAAAGTGCCTTAGTGGTGAGGCTGATGAGCCTTTAGAGGAATACATAAAAACATGTGGCATAGAAGAAAACATAGGACACCCGCAAATAAGTTCCCATTTCAGAGTAAGTTTGAAAGGCCAGCAGTGCATCACACTGGGTGAGACGGGCACAGTGTTTTCTGATGTGTAAACAGTTTTATGCCGAACAACGCTAATCACAATGGGGACTCAGGGAGTATTCCAACAACCCTCTGCCAAAACCAGCGTCCCTGAGGTCTGCTGCAACTCCTACTGCTGCTGGACCACCCGATGAATAATTGATTCCCCAGCAGATGCTTTTAAGTCTTAAAGACTTGATTTAGCATCCCTCGTTGAAAAATGTGAGCCATTATCACTGCATATATCACCAAGGCTTACACGTCCTGAAAGTCGTGAAAAGGAAATCGCACTGACATGGAGGTATTGAAATCGCAATGTGGGTTGTTTTGTATGCAGAATAACACTTGGCGCTAGCGATTTATGCCCATCCAAAATATATGTAAATAACACATAGTTCTAGACAAGTGTTATCGTAGCTATTTCAGTTTAAAAATAACCCCAATGTTTTTTAATACGCAAGGCAGTACCTTTGTGGGTTGAAGACGCTCAGCCGTTGGAAAAAGGAAAATTAAGCATTACCTGTGTTTTTTTCTGTGCTTTACTGTAGGTAGTGATGCATCCACATTAGGGATGAAGACGCAGATTAGGGAAAGCATCTCAGCATTGTCATAAAATGTCAGTAAGCCTTAGAGACCACACCTTCAAGCCCTCTGTTTCTACCACATTTTCCCCAATGAGGAACTGATCTCAAAATGGATAGCTCTCTGGTGTAGCCTGTTTCCTTATGGCTCCTAAGTCAGATAAATGGCCTGCCCTGGGCTTGGAATTAAGGCAATTAAAATGCTTTCACTTTCAATTAAGCAAAAAGAACTCCTTAATGACTTCGATGGAGGTGTTTTCTCTTTGATCAAGATTACCCCCCACCCCCCCCTCCCTCCCCTTTACTTGCGCACGATTGTATGTCCAAGCAGCAGAATTCCATATCTACTGTACCTTTCCCAACACACCAGCCAGATTATGGCTCTGCCTTACCCTGTCCATAATAAGAATAGTGGCTTTCACTGTCTTGGGGTCAATAACAGGCCAGTTCACATAACCTGGGTGTCACTCTGCTTTTTTACAACAGGCCATGAACATTCGTCCATGAAAATCCCTGGTGCTTGCAAAAGAGAGAATGCTGCAGTGCACGCCACATAAAGCAGTTTTTTTTATTATGAGACCTTGCCGTTCATACCAAGACCAATGCCCTGTTTAGAAGAGATGCTATCCCTCAACTTAGAGCTGCGTCTAAGACAAAAAGAAAAAACGCACCTCTGAATTCAGACCTTTTTCATTATTTCATCAAATAACATGTTCCTATGTTTCCTCATAGGAAATGTGTACGCCCTTTCCTTGTATAATTCCTATAATTTCTGCTCAGTTTTAGAGTTGTTGTTATGCAAGCCACGTTTGCGGAGGGGAAGCAATGATAACAACCATTGTCATTAGGCATCACAGTGATGGCCGCCTGGCAGCGGCCAACAGAGGCTGCATTATGTCACATACTGACATGTGCTGGCATAGACAAAGGCTTAAGGGCATGCCCATCACTATTCATAAACACATCACATACATCCCTAGATGGAAGTTGCCTTTGGGCCAGCCTGACAGAAAGCCAGACATGTTAACTTAGTTTTGTACACTGTCTCGCTAAATGTGGTCCATATCTAATTCCTGGATGGCGGGCAGCACGTGTGGGTCTTGAATAGCGACAGATCGATGGGAAGCTCAGGTTTCAGTAGACCTGAATCCCCACCAGGGACCTCGGTCTGGGACAGAGGCGAGAGAGAGAGCTGGAGTATCGACTTGCGGCGGGCTAGAGGCGGGACGCCTTACCTTGATGAGCGCCTCCAGTTCAGCAGGCGAGACACATGGGTGCTTCTGCAGGAAGGCAGCTTTCTCTGTCGTGATGGAGTCTTTCTGGTTGCTCTCAAAGGGCTGCTCCAGCGCACTGAACACCAAGCCTCCTACCACCAGATAGGCCAGCACCACTACAAACACCGCCAGCACCGTCTTCCACTTCATGACGGTGAAGGGCGTGGAGCCATCCGCCACCATGTCCATGCTGGCCACCATGCTGACGGGCCGGGGAGACACTGGCCTCCGTGGCACGGTGCAGCCCATGGGGTTCTGCATGGTGGCCACGCTGGCCTGGACCAGGCAGGACTGAAGCATACCTGACGGCACCTTCTTTGGAGGAGCCATGTTAGGTGGGACTCCCACTGCAACAAGGACAATATGGTGAGAATTCTAGTTGATACACATCAATGGGTTAACTAATTTGTTCAAGGTGCAATCAAATATGGTTTACTAATGTTGACATAATCGGATATGCAACCGGTTGATGATACAAAGTAAAACTGGGACTTTTACGCACAGACCGTTTGGTGTGATTGTTCTGTAGTATTGAGCTTTGCTAGAGCAGATGCATGTGACCCTTCAGTGAAAGTGATATCTGACTATATCTGGAGCCTCTGCAGGTTAAGCTGCAGGAAGGTAGGGAGAGGATGGACCTCTAATGTCTTTATGAAATTTAATGAAAAACCATTAAGCACTGCTTTCCTAGATCAGTGATGTGCTGTGTAGCCCGTTTCAGCAACTGCTGGGCTCATAGACCCCTGGCTGCGTGGGTAAAGGCAGTTACTAGATTCTAGAACACTCTCTAGACTCTCAAAGCTTAAGCGAAAAAGGATGCTGATGGTGAGTGTGATTCAACTTTGCCTACAAATGAATAAGAACACGCAAGGTGAGAGGGATTAAAATGATGTTCAAAACACCCAAAACGATTCAAAGGTTTGTTTATTTTATAATTGCATTCGTTTCACAGAATTTTGACCATGTTATCTCCTTATTGCACTTGAAGAACAAGACCTTAGCGTAAACCAATACAATTTGTTTGGAGATTTACGAACCCAATCAACCACAACGTGTGACAAAACATTCACTACACTCTGGCATCACAGTTACAATTCATATAATCAGTGCTGCATGGTAGACAACTAGAACGAAAGCACTTGTCTACGGTCAGCACATAAAACACGACTGACATGTTCCCGAGAAGGTCGCGCCGTTGATAAGAGAAACGTAAACTACTGATCGGCTGGGCATTTGCTAAACATGAGATGATCGAGGAAGCCGCATGGACGTGCCTCACATGCAGGATTGCCCATATGTACATGCTAGTCGATGAGGTCATGTATTGTTTCAGGAACAATACTGTCCCAACAATGACGTTTTATATGTCATTACGTTGTGGATAACATTTTCTACATGCAATAATAATCCAAATCAGTGCGACCAGAATTAATGTTAGAACCGCCGAAGACCTATAAGCACATGACCACATCTTGTTATGCAGATGGGAAATACTCTAGCAGCGTACAGGCGCAGCATTAAGTCGTGTCTGGAAAGCACTGATGGGAATGCAAATGAAGTAAGTGATGGTTTCGCAGACATTGAGCATTTCAACCATATATTTTAGGCTACTGGGAAGTATTAACACCTCTCTCATTCATCAATAAAATACATTCCCTTGTTGTGTCAACTGAAATGAGCCACTTTAAGTTTAGGCTAATTCAATATTGATGCAATTCGCTGCAGAATAAGAAATGTTCTGAGTTATGAATCGCACCCATGGGCTAGTTGTGCAAAATTAGGTATTAAATGTGAACACGTATGCAACATGTGCATAGATTCAATATAAAGATAGGCGACACAATTTATTCCACCCACGTTAATCTGAGAAGTTGGAACATGCGCAATTTGCGCCTAACGTATAAATGAAGCTCTAAAGCTTTTAATTAATAGGTAACCAATACATACCTGGTGGAGTATTGGAGTTGCCTGGTTTTCTTGGATTTTCTGTCGGAAATTTCATCTTGTTTCTTTTGGGGGGGGGGGGGGCAATAGATAGAAAAACGGCTGTCTACATGATTAACATCTTGTCACCTTTTGTGCAGAGTCCTTTATTTTTAACCGAGAGAGAATTGAGAACGGTAAGGAGTAAAAACACATAATCAGTGTCTTCTGCTCTAGTTATTGAGAACGAGGTACACAGCCTGGCAAAAAAAGATAGTTATGAGGTCCTCTCCCCTCGCGGCGGGCTTTAGAAGCACCAGCACCCACCCACTACTCGTTGCACCACAGACACCTTTGTGTGCTACTGTAGTAAACACTGCGTGGACGCAGGAGGAGTCCAAGCTCCAGCGATGCCAGACTTGAAGCCTACATTTTTTCCCAAGACTGTCTCATTCGACTACAATAACAGGATTTTGTGCAGTGCGAGTTTTTACACAACCATTACCTACGCTATTGTCTTTTGCTTTGCCTTAATATGCGTCTCTACTCACGCCCTTTTGAGCGAATTACGTAGGCTACCCATGACAGTATACCAAGCAATTGCTTTGTCTGACGCAGGGCGCACAGATTCTGACAAAAGCCATACTGCAGGATTGATTTGCACACCATATTGGAGATCTGTAAGGCATAATCTATTATAATCTCATTTTTAGCTTTGGTGACTTCAGTTGTGGCCAAATGTGTAAAAGATGATGTCCTTCAACATATCAAACCTTTGTCATAAACCAACGACGCATCGGCGCATCAGAGGAAACACAATTTCATTTCAAACGAATGCCAGTACTAATCTTGCTACTTTTTACTACTTTTTACTATTTTCATTATACATAATGCAATATACAAAGTGTGTTAGCTGACGAAGGGAGTTAGAGACCCATGTCAGTAGTTGTCCCTTATAGGCTTTGTCATTAATCGCCATGGCATAACTGTGTACATGACATGCGTTTTTTCACATATCAATATAATCTAATGTCATCACCCAACTGAATACGCGGGTGTCAGGTTTGAGCTAAATTTCTGGAGAACCGTAGCTATCAAACTTAAGCACAACTCAACTTCAGTACCAAGGATAGCTCTTTAAGATTTCTCTGGGCATAGACATCATACACCAGTAGAGGTCCTCCTTAAACCCTGTATTGGCATTCATTTGTGCAATGTGGATCTTGGAAAACACACCATTTTTTGTCTCGAAACAGTTTCAAGAAATACTTTTTTTTTTTTTTACAACCTGTTGCTTGTTGATCATTTCCTATTCTCTATATGTAGTACCGGATTTGCCCATTTGAATTGAACCGCGTCTTACCTTCAGGCATCAATGACAATACAAAAGCCATCAAAGATCTGTTGCACAAGTAAGAAGCCAATCCTGCCTGGGTTGAGACTTACATAGCTGAATAATAAATAATATCAGACCTTGGTCCAAATCAATGTTCTTATCATTTACCAAGTAGGGCTATTCAATAGTGATAAGTGATCAAATAGGGTCTCAAATGCAACTTGTCATTCCTTTACTCAAATGAAACAGATGCCCCTCTGTAAGGATAGGTCATCTCTGTTCACATCTGTTTACTATCTCACATCCTTCCCAAAGCGTTCCTGCTTCAGCCTACAGCTAAGCGCTTAATTCCTGCTTCAGTTCGACTTTACTCAACTTTGCGAGGCCTATATTATTTAATTTCTCATTATTAACCAATCAACCTTTTTTTTTTTTTACATTATCATATGTAGGCTAAATGTCTTGTTGGGTAGATTATATTTTGATGAGCTGCATGGAGCTCGGTTGCTTGTGGAATGATTGTGAAACGTTTCTCGGTGTTTTATGGTCATGGCACCATCTCCTGGCATATCCAACACACAGCAAGGAGTTCCCATGAAAATAGGAAGAACGCAGGTAACAGCACCACCCAACCGACATCGTTGGGGAGAAAAAACTGGAAAGAATGGATAATGGGTCACTGAGTTCATATAGTGCTTATAAATACAACATGATCTAGAAAAAAAATGAAAGGGTTTGCATCATCAAAATAATGTTTCCAGTATGGAATCTCATCATGCAGGCTTTGATTATTGTGTATTATACTGTGGCCAATGGCAAATAAGTTATCACGGTAGATTATCTAGTTCAGGGGTCGGCAACCTTAGGCACAAGTGCCACAGCTGACGCGCTGCAGCGTAATCATTGGCACAGGGGCGAAAAGTACGCGAGCGAGGATTTACTTTATTAGAAATGTTCTAAGTGCCCTCTCAGCTGCATGCCAAATCACTCATTAAACAGCCATTGGCTGTTGCGCGGCCATTCTTTCGTTTGATTGAGTCTACGGCCTCCCGCCTACAATCGCAATTCAACGGTTCAGGATACAAGTAGCACCGTTACTAGTTTAACTGCATTTATAAGCTTGGAGGTTGTGTCGCTGTTTTCTGAATCAAATAGCTTTTTAGTAGCGAAGCTCTTTTATTGATCAATTAGTGTGGTAGAGCCCACATAAGCTACACTTCCCCAAGCAGCGCAGCGGAGATTTCTACTGCGTCTGAAATGAAAATGCTGGTTAAGTAAACGTCGCCGCCACCAAACACGAAGTGCAGTACAGACCTGCATATGTAACCGACACTTCGATCGCTGCTTGAGCTTGCATTTAGTTGATGTGTTAACAAACACCTCTTGTGAGACAGATGTGCCGTGTTGTTACTGTTTGAGTACTTTTGAGTTGAGGTATTGAGTTTACGTTGACTTAGTTTGCCCATAGGTTAACATACACAGCTTATTGATCAATAAACAATTTAACTGAACATTATATGCCTGACTATCTGTTTGACTGGCAGTTGTATTGATCACTCAGATGGCATTGTCTTGGAATTAAGTTAGTTCAATGTAAAAAAAAAAAAAAAAAAAAAATGAAGTTAGCTTTGATGTAGTACTACTTTTCCCATGTTGCCGTTGCTTAGCTGAGCTACATTGCTATGGGGGTATTGCTTCAGTGTAGTGAAGCTTCATTTAATGTTGAGTAGCTGACCAGCTTAGCTCATTACACTTTCCAAGTAACATTAGCTTGCCCAACACTGCTGTAGCTTACAGATGGAATGAAATTCAAGGTCCTTTGGAAATGTTTTTTTATGTGGTGTCATAATTAAACGATGGCTAATGTTAATAATACACTTAATGTTGATATGGCACACTCATCAACAAGAACATTTACAACTGACAATTCATGTCAAAAAGGTTGCCGACCCCTGATCTAGTTTTACGTATATCTAATCTATATACTGTATATATACTGTACTTTCGTAATGCATTTCCACACTACAAGCTGCATGTGCCATGAAATAAAGGTGCCCTCTGAAAATGAAAGCTATATATTTATGCTTTTCTGACTCTTGCACACACACACACACACACACACACACACACATACACACACAAACACAATGACAAAACATAGCTTTGGGCAATATTGTGTCAAAGGAATCAGTTTGTTATCATGTAAATCATTCACGCTTGCCCAGAGATCCAAACATGGCAGGACAGTGACACTGTGCTTCCTATTTACCTAATTAGGGCAGCTGCCACTAGGATGGCCAGTCAAGTAGCGTTCCCACCCTCTGGGCCTGCTCAGGAGACTGGCACTGGAGTGTAACATTTGATTGGCTCCCACTGGTGTCAACCAAGCACTCATTAGCAATTCAGTCCCTCCATACAAATAGTGATATGCAAGTCGCCTATGTAACAGAGGTGTAAAAGATTATTTATGTGGCTGTGCATTGTTCAATTTTCCATTTAAAAATACTTATATGTTATTGTTTTGTACAATTTCCTTGATAATAAAACAACAAAACATCATGCTTTTATTTTTTTTCAAATTGTGCCAGTCTGCAAGTCTCTTATTTAGCCTAATGAAAGTGTGAAAATGATTTATGTTGATGTGCATTGTTCTTTTTTTATAAAAAAAAATAAATATTGAATTGTCATTGTCCAATCCAATACCCTTATGATCAAATAACAAAAACATAGCTTGTCTTTCACTGATCATACATTATTGATATTTTCACCATCAATTTTGGAGGTAGTGTGCTTGTATTTCCACTAGATAGGGCTGTGTAGCTTACAGTCATTCGTCCTCTCCATCCTGCCACAAATGTGTAAAACAGAGCATTGACTCCGCCCGCAGAGGTCGCTTTTAATCTAAACTCCACATTGAGATGCCGTATTGCAAGGTTTTCATGACGGTAAATGTATGCCCTTGTCGTGCCAGAGGCTGGAAAACTATTATGGGGTTTTAAGTATGTGTGTCTTTGGAAGCAATGACATGTATCCGCTCGTAACTGTAACGTTATTGACCAATAAAAGTTGTAAATGTTTTGTGAGCTTCGCTTTGTTTGATAATGAGAATGACTTTTAGACCTGTGTTTGACAAATCCAGAAAAAAGGGGGGTAATTAAAAAAAACGAAACATTTATGACAAAATGATGGTACTTGTCTTTTAAAGTAAATGTACCATAACATATGACTACCATAAAAAAGACACTTTTCATATCCCACATTTGTTTGTCCCAGATTAAAGAATACGCTCTTCATGCACTTTTAATGTAGCTTAGTTCTAGAGTGTTTGTGCATAACGAATGGTAAACAGAATCTGCAGGCCATAGGACAGAAACGCACATACAGACAGATCTCCTGGCCATAGTAATAAAGTTTCCACACCATGAGTACAAAAGTGCATGCTCACAGAGGCAACATTTGAGTACTCTAAAAACTGAAAAGGGCGGTGTGCTGGAATAATGCTATCAGCTCCTCCACACCCACATTAGGTCCTTATTGTGGCAGACTGAGGTGCAGCGTGCACATAGTGTGAGCCGTGACACATAAGTGGCCAGTGAGACCAAGTCTTTGTTTAGGATTAACAATGAAAATGCTCCAAAGGAGCAGTAATGAGCTGGCTGGCTGCTGTCCACAATGCCCAAGGGAATAGAAAAACAACACACTCCAGCGCTATGAATGGTTAATGACCAAACCAATTCCCACTGACAGTAGACAGCCGGACCCAAAATAATAACGCACTAAGTGTTTGTATGTTTTATGTTTATGTGTGTTTTGTATTTTCAGATTAACACCAGAGGCCTCACAGAAGCAATATTGAAGAAAGATATAAAGGGAAGCTGGTGATAAATCATTTTCTGTGGTTATGAGTTCTCTCAGGCACAAAAACCCACTGGCAATATTTCTTAATTTACAATTTTATAATGCTTCGAACTAGAACAAAAGCACATATTGTAGTGTATATAATCTAATATAGATATTCTAATGTATATGGCTGGTACTTTCATGGAAAATATGTGCATGTACCAGTAAAGTCTTAATATGTTTATATATTGTAATTATTTAATTAATGCTCACCATCCCAGTTACTGCACCTCAAAACCAAAAAGGACTTTTAACTCAGTGATCTCCTTGCAGTGTTTACATTGACTAACTGAACCATTCTCTGTGAAGTTAATCTGTTGCTGTTATATGTGGATCAAGTCCCAGTCAACCTTGATGTAATCTCATTCCATTTGAGCTCACCGTTATGACCACGAGTAGCCAATACTGAATTATGAACAGCCCTCCTGATAGGCTTCCGTTCAAATCGTGCTGCTGCTCCAGGCTTTGCAGAGCTCGGAGAGGGGCCTCTCTCTGTTATCTTTTGTTAGAGGCGGTCAGTGATCTCAGCCTTTGCACTCAGTGTGAGGTGTGGTCGCCAGATAGGTGGCCGTGTGACTCAACATGGTTTTGTTGGCCGCGGCCTCCGCCTGGTCTCCGCGGCGCCTTAGTTAAACCCTGTCAATATAGTTGTGGTGGCCGTGCTTATCTTACAGCCTGATGATAATCGACCGGGCAAACATCTGTGGGTTTGAGGGTGCACAGAGAAACAAAGCTCTGATCATTCCGCTAGCACAAGACATCTGATGGTGGCATGCTTGTGTGTGTGACTCTTGTTCAATTTTTAGGGTGTTAAATCATACTCAATTAGACAGGTAATTTTTTCCGGGTCAGTGTGGTAGATAAGGATTTGGAATGAATATAAGGTGATTCCAGCCCCCTCGCCTCTCTTCGAGGGTTGCAGATTGGATCCAAAGCAAGGCTTTCAGAGGCTGACTGCTACAGGGTGATTAATGTGTTCATTTCCCATTATTAAAGACTAGACCAGCGCTGCAGGCTACAGATATAGGGTCCCGCCATAAATCTTAGCCAAATGAACAGTCAAATAATCGCTCATCGGAAATGAAATCTAGACTCATTAATACTGACACCCAGACTGGAGAGAGTACACACGAGGCTGTGTCATCTCATCCAAGCGTGCACGTGTACACACACACACACACACACACACACACACACACACACACACACACACACACAGTGCTTAAAGAGGGCTGTGCTCCCTTATGCACCACACAGAACAATGACAGGCTAATCATTGGATGGCAACACAGAGGACCTTTTTTGTGTATCTTCCCTCATGCTGAGATGGATGGGAGTCGCACACAGTAATCAGTGACCCACCGTCATAAGACAAAGAAGTCATCATCTCCGAATGATGCCATAAATAACCTCTGCTGCACACAGCCCTTCCTCAGTTCACAATGTCACTGTCTCGCAGGCTTAGTGTGCAAATGTGCAATCTTTTACTGACCCAGACTCTTTCTTAATAAGCAAACAGAGAAACAAGCAAACACACACACACACACACACACACACACACACTCACACGCACACACACATAGACATGCACACACACACACACACACACACACACACACACACACACACACACAGCAAACACACACCCACAGTCACACAACCATATACAGATGGAAACATTCCATTCTCTCCGGATCATTCCTATAGCTCTCTCTCTCTCTCTCTCTCTCTCTCTCTCTCTCTCTCTCTCTCTCTCTCTCTCTCTCTCTCACACACACACACACACACACACACACACACACACACACACACACACACACACACAAACACACACACACACACACAAATCGACAAACACAGGCAGGGCCTGCCCCGGCTCACATGTGTTTCCTCCTCAAGGCTCTCACACTTCGTCTAGTTGTGGAGTAGAAGGTGTAGACAGAGAGTGTCACTGTGCTTAATGACTAATAGCGTGAATGGGATTGATTACAGGAATGATGAATGGTGTGTATGGGTTGCATTAGCCATGGGATTTATCGGGGGCCTTGATGTATGGTAATGGTGAACTCTGCCTTTTCACTGAGCTCAACACTCACTTACGCCTCATGTACTAGCTATGCAGAGTGTTAACGATGCACTACGCGCAGGATAGACTGATTTGTATTCATTTGTGGAAGAAACCATAAGCTCAAAAGTTCTGTCTTCTTGAGATGATCTCCTGCACCTTTTCTGGGGGGTTGAAGCATGCCTCCAGGGGCTACGGTTTGGGTGTTCTGAAAGGGTTTTTGATCTTGGTAATTTAACTCAAATATTAAAATATTCCCATTTTATGAATTGTGTGGAGGAGGTGCCATTAGCAACAACTGGTTCATGTACACACAAACACGAAAGAGCAGATCTCAACTCATTTAATTGCCTTTCGGGTCCTTCCACCTTTCCCCGTCTCCACTATGTCCTCTCCCACACAGCGGTCATTAGCACATCTCAACACACACGCACACACACACACACACACACACACACACACACACACACACACACACACACACACACACACACACACACACACACACACGGCAGCTCTCTCCCCTTCACAGCTACACTTAACCAAACAATGAGACCTGCCACATGCACACTGTTTACAATTAATCACCCTTCATCCTTTTTTTCTTTTCCCTCCTCTCCCTCTCCTACCCCTTGTGCACACCACAGCTTATCATTCCGCAATCTTGCCTCGCACTTGTATGCAAGAATATAGGCCCATATAGGTTTGTGCACAAAAACAAACACAGGCACGGGCGTGCGCGTGTACAAGCACACACACAGACACACATGCAGTTGCTCACTAACACACTTGCACACCCACCACCCAGGTCTCTGCTGGCCTCCTTTCCCGGCCAGTTCTGACAACGCTAATGATTCTCACTGGGGCACAGGATGACGGGTGACAGAGCCGGCCAGGCCAGGGCTGAGCATGGGGGTGGGGGTGGGGGGGAGGGGGGGCACAGGGTAGATGGGGTCAGGGATGCTGGTGCAGGCTCTCTCTCTCTCTTTCTCTCTGGTGGAGCATCGGAGGATACTGCGGCTTGGGGAAGATGGTAATTTATTACATTTAAGACAGGCCTGACATCCTGAATCAGCCTACATTCAGATCATTGGCTGGCTGAGAGGGTGGGAGGGGGGGTGGGAAGGTAAACACAAAGGAGGAGCACTGGGGAACAGAGGAAATGGAGGCAGAGGCCTAGGAAATAATGTGCAATGGGAGAATTTAGCCTGGGGCATTGTGCATGTTTTGCCTATTTCTGTATGGTTAGTATATTTATAATTCAAATATATGCCTTTAATAATTCACAAGCAAGTCATTTCAAAGGAAAGAGTGCAGTATTTTTGTATCGTAATATAATTATAAATGTGCCTTTTTATAATTTTTTATTCGTATATATATATATATATATATATATATATATATATATATATATATATATATATAGATAGATAGATAGATAGATAGATAGATAGATAGATAGATAGATAGATAGATAGATAGATAGATAGATAGATAGATAGATAGATAGATAGATAGATAGATAGAATATATATATATTACTTTTGCACATATTTTGATTTAGTCTCTACAAATAATATCATGGGGGTGGGGGCGGAGTCATGCTTATTCAGTTTGGACATCAGACCAAAAGAGGTCTTCAAAGTACTTTTCAAAGTAACCAATCATTGATTTAGTGCATGTGAAACTTGAGATAAGACGGTCGTGTTAACATTGTGTGTTATTTTACAGTCTGTCTCCGTTATCTGTTCCAAAAAGTTTTCTTGATGAAGAAGACGGAATTAATGAAAGAATAACATAACTTAATCGTCTCATGTATGCATTCAGGTTCAATGGAAGCTTTATTTTTGATCAAATAAAACCACTAGATGGCATTGGAGCGCAATAAGTCAACACTGTCAAGACGCGTTTCATTTCATGAAGTGTCCTCTTTACAATAGACATATTTAATTTCAATAATTGGCAAACTCATAAGTTAAACCATAATGGAAAACAGCTTAGACTTTTTATTTTAAACAAAACACCTTAAATGCCTTTTTCTTCTTCGAAGCTCTAAAGGATTTTTTAGATTTTTCATTTCTGATTACAAAGATGGAAATAAGAAAAGTGTAGGACATTTCAAAGCCATACTTTTGCATTGACTGAGGATGACTAAATAAACATTAATAAAAAATAATAAACATTATTTTTGTTTTAATTCTAGACTCAAAGATTGGGCTACACTTCATTTCCAAATTTGAGACTAACGTGTTAATGCATTTATTACAAATAGGAAAAACATGCTTCAATGTCTATTTTTTGCATGTCCTGGATTACTTGTAGGTTAACGTTATCTGAAAAGAAAACGTTAGCTGTATTAAGATCAAATGCTGCCACATCATTATTTCATTTAAATTATAACGAAATAAATTGCCTACATCTACTACAATATGCGGGAATAAACACAATTCTAAATTATTTTTTAAATACGTGGGCCTTGGCTTTCCTGAATTTATATTTAAGATATTCAAACGTTTGATTTTAATTTTAAAAGCAAGATAAAAGAAAACTGCTGATATTTAACTGCTGCAGGTGCTAACACACGCACACATATTTACATAGGCTATAATACAGTTATTAGGATTGTTAAATTAAGATAAAAAAAAAAACATACATTCGAATGCAACAGTTTATTGTCATTGTAAGAAGTTCAAGCAATTATGGAGTTTATCCGCAACTCCACTTTCTAAGATGTAGGCCTTTAGGCATAATATTACATAGGACGCAAACTGAGAAAATGTCCACAGAGCACTTATACAGTTCAAAAACAAGCCCACACACTTTCCTGAATCTCAGATGTAGTTTACCATTTGGCTTTCAATTAAACGGATACAGAAAGTTGAAGTTTTTTCGTTGTGCAGATCAGGGGTAGCCCATAGTTTGGCCAATGTTGTATGACTTCAGGGGTTTCATAACTTGGTGAAACAAACTGTATGCTGACACTCTACTTAAACTCTTTTCTTGTTATACGATTCAAAGTAGTAAAGGGTACTGCCAAAGTAAATCGGATAAAACCTGCTGCAGGCTTCTCATTGTTTTTTTATTTATTTTTTTCAAAAGCTTGACCTATTGCTTAGTGGCCTATGTCGAAATGTTCTTTTCTTCAGGTATTTCGTGCTTAAGAAAACCCCATTCTATAAAGGCCTAGATTATTTATTGGACTGTATATGACAATGGCCAAATTCGGTTAGCGCTATTCGGGTAACCGGTCTTCACCATCTCGGCGATACGATCTGACAGTGCCTATGAGTCGCATACGGTCTCGTCCAATGCAAACAGGACTCGCTGGGCTGGCTTGTAGTGGGCATCGCTCCAGTCACTCTTCATTCAGTTGTAGAAGACTGGTTACACCCACCCCACGGTTCCGTCATCACCCTCTCCCGCCGATGATAGAAGCCAGTTCTATAAACGCGCTCACAACCTACCTGCAAACTTTCGCATGCAGACACTCTCGTGTCGGATCTCAAAGAAATGGACACGAGGACCACATCAATATTAGGCTGTTTTATTACCGGAAGCTCTTTCACGTAGCAGTCTATATACAAAGAAAACTGGTTTGTTGGAGAAAGACTGCGCTCTGGAACTAATAATATCAGCTACATATTTGCCCACCTGACTATCTTCTCGCTGGCTGACAGCAAGACCACAATCAAGTTGTCAATGTGCTTATTGACTCACTTGTAACTGAGGACTGTGGGTCTTATCTATTTTTGATGAGTTTACATTGATTTCAGTTATTGTCGTTGAACCATCCACGCCCTATTACTGCTGTTGTAGCTGCGGATTATTTTTCTCAGTTGGATTTAAAATACAGCACTGATATACCTTCGCCACTGCTTGGGACCAGTTTTTTCTTTAGTGCCTTCAAATTGCCCACACTGATGGCGCAAAGGGTAGGCAGTAACTTTTATTACTTTTTTTAAACTCTGGTGTTCATCAAAAGTAGGCCTACGTACTGTACCATGATGTTTCAAATTGTGCATGGAATCAGGTGTCCGAAGTAGCCTACACTTATGTCAAAAACAATTGTTTCTATTATATTTGCTTTAGGATTGTATTTTAAGCAAAAGCTTGGCTATATGTTGCAGCCATGTTATAATTTCCTTCAAAATTGTTTATGTTCACAGTACGACGAGTTAGGCCACTATGGGATGGAAGGAGTCGCAGCTATGTATGGAGATCCACATGCCCCTCGACCGCTACCGCAAGTCCACCACCTTAACCATGGTCCCCCTCCACATCCAACCCAGCACTATGGAGCGCATGCACCCCATAACATCATGCCTAGCAGTATGGGCAGCGCCGTCAACGATGTACTAAAAAGAGACAAAGACCAAATTTATGGGTTAGCAATTTAAAATTAATTACTAGTAGCTATTTAGATTTTGGTGGTATATTAAGTGGGCGTGTAATTATGTCACAACATTGCGCAGCACTATATATTTATTGTGTTGCCTATTCTTGAAACTTGTGTGCCACATGATTTACACCTTATTTATTATCAATTGATGCACACATTTATATTAAATATATAAATATAGCATATAGGTATTTAGAAAATATATATCACGCTCCATTATATCTTATTATTTCTGTCATGTTCTGTCCTTTGGAGTAGTGTTTGATTTTCTGTTTTAAGATAATGATGTTGCCCATGTCACAGCCACCCGTTATTCCCTCTCCTCGCCCTGGTGTTTGAGAAGTGCGAGTTGGCGACCTGCACGCCGAGGGAGCCTGGTGTGGCAGGCGGCGATGTCTGTTCCTCAGACTCTTTCAACGAAGACATTGCAGTCTTTTCAAAACAGGTAGAGGGTTTCACAGTTTCACAACTCGACCTAAGGACCTGGGGAAAATTTGCATCATGGGTACATAAGCAATGTAATATATTTTGTCTTATCATATTATAAGCCTTATATACCCACAGCCAGAACCAAAATAGTCATGGTAATTTTTTCTTTTTAGATACGCGCTGAGAAACCTTTGTTTTCTTCAAATCCAGAGTTGGATAACTTGGTAAGCATTATTCCATTTTTATTATTATTTTTTATTTTTTTTGCTGCCAATTTGCAGTTTAACTTTATATTGATTGATTTAGACATGCTTGAGTTTTCAGTTTTGCAAGATATATTTCCATGGAACTCTCTTTTGAAGAGGAAACAAACAAACAGCAATCAAAGCCTTTTAGCCTTCGCTGCAGCAGGGGTCCTTGCCTAGGGCATCCCGTAAGCAGTTACTCAAGTAGCAATTCCTTTGCAAGCTTTTGAATGAGAAAAAGCAATGTTTTAGTCATGTAACATAATCTAACATAATAGACCTTAAGGGCTATGTATCTGTATGCATTGTCTATCAGTTAAATTACACAACCAGAATATAAATGTATGACTGACACACAAGATATATTTCCCTTTGGCAGATGATACAAGCCATTCAAGTATTACGGTTTCATCTATTGGAATTGGAAAAGGTAATTATTTTTAAGCCATTGATTAAAGAGTACATAAGCAAATATTAGTTAATATAATTACACACAAATGTAAGTACATGATTCTTAACTTAAACTGCCTGTGCTCTTTTTTCAACACACGTCTTTAGGTGCACGAACTATGTGACAACTTTTGCCATCGGTACATAAGTTGTTTGAAAGGCAAAATGCCCATTGACCTGGTAATAGACGATCGAGATGGCTGCAAGTCTGACTTCGATGATCTGTCAGGATCCTCCACAAATTTAGCAGATCATGTAAGTCTCTTAGAATGAAAGGATAATTATCTCTGTATAATTGTCTCTGCATAATAGATGCAAAAGATGTTTACACCCCCACAGTATACATTTCCCAAAAGCCTATTTAAAACAGGAATTTTATGCTGACACAATTTTAACCAAAAATATTGAACGAAAGATGTTTTGGGGAAAGTTAGAGGTTCAAGTCATTGATTGATTTATTGTGTTACAGGCTAATTCAATTTTCTATGATGTGCTGTCCTGTTGAGGGCGCTGTAACGAGAGAAGAGATAAAGGTCTAGTGAAAAATATGAAATGGTTCAATTATGTTGAATATTAGTTTATAATGTTATGTCTAATCAGTTTCAATGTGAAGAAAAACATGGATACCAATAATATATTCCCTGCTAGATTTTCATTTCTTTAAATTAGCATATTTATGTTTTATCCACATCCATATTCCTGGTACAAATTGCATAGCAAATGTGCTTCATATTTATTTTAATCATTATGTATTAGAATGTGCAGTGAAAGGGATTATGATTATGTAACTGCCGACTATAAATTGGTCTTGTTTGGCCTCTCTCAATCTGTTTTCAAAAAATCTTTCAGGAAGGTATTGTATTTACACTTGAATGTTGAACCGATCCGATTATTATTGTTGATAAAGAAGGTGGTCCATTATTCCATGGTGCGCCCCTTCCTATTTCCAACACCCCCAATTCTGTCATGTTCAAAAGAGCTCATTCCGATTGTCTGGTTCCTCACAGTTAAGGGAGCAGTGGCAACACTTTTGTGTTGCCTTGGTGTTGACATTTTAATTAGTTTAAGGCTTTAATCCAACTTTGTTGCATTTGTAGTTAATAGGTATATGGTATAACATATATAAGAGCAAAAAGCTCTATTCAGTATTTTTATTACAATTGACATGGTTCAAGCAAACCTTTAAATTACTCCCGAAGTAATTCAGACAAACCCTGTATGCATTCTTTAAATATACTTTTTAATGCCTCAGTGATTTTATAGAGGAGTTTATGTCGCTTTGCTAGTGGATTTGTGGGACATCCTGCTCTGATGAAGTTTACACCAGCTGTTGAATTATGAATGTACTGCCTTTCTTTGGGTACAAAAACATACCAAAAAGTGTAGCTTGAATGTCAACCACAGAATCTGCTTGACTTTTGGAGAGAGTTACGCTGTAGAGGGCCTTTGTCGGGCCTTTGTCGGGCCTGACAAGTGTGTTTGTTAGTGCACTGTTTGGGTGGTCTGTGTTTGGAGTTGACTCAATGGGGACATACAGTAGGACAAAGTATAGTACTCTTGAGTAGTGGCCAAATGTACCATCTTAAGAACCTCTATATGCGATTAAAAATTCAAGCGATCACACATTACCTCTCATTCACTTTGTCATTGGTCGACAGACTTGGATATGCCTGTATTCTTCATTGGAAATACCCAGCGTGCATTCAGTTGTTTGTGCCGCTTTGCCATGCTGTACCTCCCCCCACCTTTCTTTGTGAATGTCAGGTCTATGAAACATATTTAGGGATTGTTAATACTGCATTAGAGTTAATTAGATTTTAACAGATGGGGCGCTCGAAATAAGGCCTTCATTAGCTTGATAAACATGGAAACACATGGCACCTTTATGAATGGCCAGGCACACAGAAAAGATTGTAATTACTGTGTGCCTGGATGAAAAAGGGACCATCGTGGAGAGGCCTCGTTCACACTGTGCCATTGTCGGCGTGCTTATTCTTGTCATTTGCCGAGCTCTTCATCTGATCACCATCCGGCAAACAGCTGACGCAAAGAGGTTGAAGAGGGGCCTCTGCTGTTTGGCTTGGGCTTAGGGCTGTCTTAGTGCCCCAGCCACCGTCCCAATAAATAGGGGTTCCTGCACCGTTTTGGGCCACAGAAACAGTCAAGACGGCGTGGGGCTCACATGCTCCTGGATTTCTGATCAGCTCCCTTTTCTAGCCTCATGCATTGCATTGGACCTATTTCTTTTTTCCAAACGAAATTGAATTCAAGTTGCTACTCAGGGAAAATGGTAAATGAACAGGTTGACCAATTATTTCTGACGCTGTGTTTGTCCTTTTCATTCATGCTGGCCATGGACTGATATGTTTTTTACAAGGGAGTCTGTGTGTGTGTGTGTGTGTGTGTGTGTGTGTGTGTGTGTGTGTGTGTGTGTGTGTGTGTGTACGCGCGTGAGTGTGGGTGTTCGTAAAAGATAGAGAGAAAGAGAGAGCAAATGCATTTCTGTAGGATCCTTTCTCCTGTTCTCATCCCTAGTTCCTCTCTCTCCATTTCTTATCTCCTGTTTCCTGGTGTGTGGACCTCTCTGTGAACCCCAGAACCCGGCGTCCTGGAGAGACCTGGATGACGCCCACTCCACACCCTCCGTGGGCACCCCGGGGCCCTCCAGCGGGGGACACGTCTCTCAGAGTGGGGACAACAGCAGTGAACTCGGTAAGAGACCCACAGCCCTCCTCCATATCAAAGGTTGACTCATGGGTGACCTTTCCACCAGGGCAGGGCCAAGCCTCTGTGGCCTCTGTGGCTCTTCTTCAGGGAGTCTTGCGGTTATCTTATCTAATCTCTTTATGTTGATGATGTTGACATATAAAGACAAGCACTCTGTTATTTTAGTAGCCGGACCCAAAATAGCTCATGTGAATGCTCTCTTTTGATGGTTATTTTGTAATGAATTTAGTTAGTAGAATACTTTGGCGCTGAATACTTAAGTCCAGTCCATGAATTCAGTCTCTGGACGGATGGGTGTTATTGCCTGTTGGTTTACTCTGACACTGCGCAGTCCTGTTTTCCTGGAAGGCCAGCTGGTAATGCCCTCAATGATGAGCTAAGTGGAAGCTATAATGGTTTTATGGCTTGTTTTTGTTATTCTCTCCTATGGCCACCCCTAAAACCAGAATAGACTTTAAAGCAACTTTCCACCCTCGGCCCATCAGGCGTCAATAGACAGGGGATTGACGAAAACAATGGGAGGATGCTTTGCAAGACAAGAGAAATGCAGAGGATGAAAGGCCGGTCAGAAACGCAGATTAAGAATCTTCCTCTGATTTCAGCCCCATGCTTTATCGTTCATGGCAACACATTGAAATTCATTATAGATTTCTTTTAGAATTTAACTTTTTTTAAACATGAATAATAGTTCAACGTTGAGCAGGGCAAACCTGGGTGTTAGGGAAATCGGGGAAGGCAATGGTGTGAATGGCCTTTTCCTTTGGGACTTTTTTTAAACAACAGCGGGGGACACCCAAGGTCCCTGCCCTTTTGACCTGACAGAGAA
Organism: Aplochiton taeniatus; assembly: GCA_017639675.1. Taxonomy (NCBI): domain Eukaryota; kingdom Metazoa; phylum Chordata; class Actinopteri; order Galaxiiformes; family Galaxiidae; genus Aplochiton; species Aplochiton taeniatus. The sequence continues at coordinate 8,128,633 of CM030185.1, read as the reverse complement.
TGCAAAAAGGACGGGGGGAGCAGAATGCCCCCCTGCAGGGATGGAAGGACAGTGCTATATGTATGGGGAACAAAGGGACTGAGGAGGCCAGGATGATCAGAGCTCGGACTGCTGCTCTGGGATCCGTAGGCATGCCTACCTGCTGCTTCTCCCTGGGCCCCCTTTGCCCATGTTTTCATCCTTTTCTCATACGAAGGGGGGACGGACGAGTAAGGCAAACGCATTTACCATAGGAAGGGGAATGGAAGCCTTACGTCAGCAGAGCAGGCCTGGCCTGCAGATTACCAATGCTCTTCAAAGCACCTGCTGCTGTGGAGGGGGCAGGGGGCAGTGTGTGTGTGTGTGTGTGTGGGGGGGGGGGGGGCGCTCCCATTGTCCAGTAGACATTAGTCGTGGCTCTGCGGCCGGGCAGAAAGCCTGCAAAGCCACTGTCTCCTCTTTGGGGAGCGCAAAGGTGTTGCGGGTACCCTTGTTGATGCCGGATGTGGTCGGGGGATTTGGTTCTGGCCATGTGGTGGTCGTATTCCCGGGAGCATAGTAGGCCTATGGCCTTTGGTTGTTGCGTTGTAAGCTGTCTAATATGCAGGTTGGGGGTCTCTCTGATTCCTTCTCCCCGAGGGTGACTGCTCACATGGGCCCGGGTTAAAAGGCTGTGCTATCCCCGGAATGTTTTGGTGTTGGGGGGGGCACTGACTTGGAATGTCCATCACAAAGACTGAAATAAAACAAAAGAAGCCAAAAGAAGCTGCCAAGCTGCCGCACACTATAGCGCTGAGCCTCGGGTATGCAAGAACAGGATGTGTGTGCCCAGTCTTTTTTTGTCCTCTCGACAGAGCTTGAACCGTGCACGGAGACTGAAATGCTGCACTAATGGCAGTGGCATGCCAATGACATCACAGTCCAATGAAACTGCAGGCTAATGTCCTCTTAGGAGCTGTCATGCTGGGTTCTCAGCATGGAGAGAAAAAGAGGTAGAGAGAGTGTGTGTGTGTGTGTGTGTGTGTGTGTGTGTGTGTGTGTGTGAGAGAGAGAGAAAGAGAGAGAGAGAGAGAGAGAGAGAGAGAGAGAGAGAGAGAGAGAGAGAGAGAGAGAGAGAGAGAGAGAATAGGGGACGAGGGTAAGTGTTTATATGTAACTGCCCCCGAGCAATCATTTTACTTTGAATCAATAACATACCACAGACGCGGAAGGCGATGCTGATGACTACCTTCTTACGCACAGGAATCCCTCTAGTCTTTTGGACCCACTCCAGGCAGCTCCCGTTTAGTGTTGTGCTTCGTGTGTAAGAAGGGGAGGGACTACGAGGTGTCGCTTCAATGATGGATCAGGGCCCTGGGTGAGCTCATTAGATAGGCTGCACTGGGTTTGCATCACTGATGCAGCTGGGCTGGGCTACATAGCAGCAGCAATCAGTTCTGCTAGCCACATGGCACTCTGTCTTATGGACGTGTCATCATTGGATGCTAAGCACAGTCCAACCGGCTAGGTGTTGAGAACTCGGGTTATTTGTTGTTGAGATAGAGGGGTGAAAAAATAAAATAGGACAATAGGAAAGAAGAAACAGAAATGAAAGGGCTTGGGGGAGATGTGAAGCCAGTGATGGCTCCTCTCTTCATATCTTGGGGTGCTGTTTTTCCTTCTGTGCCTGAGGCAATGCTCCAGCCTTCCCTGCGGCAGAACCCTCCCCCCCACCCCATCCCCTCTCTGTGTCATGCGTGCAGACACTGGAGCAGGCAGCGAGGCAGGGAGGCAAGGGGGCTAGGCCATTGGAGCGTTCCACGGGTACGACTTTGAGAGTGCATCGTCACACTGGTTAGATTGGCTGAGTTGCCAAGGAACAGTCAGAAGCGATTAGCGTAGTGGAGGATCTGCCCTGCGGCCTTCCCTCTCTGGTGCAAAAAAAAGGAGGGAATGGGGAGGGGAGGTGGGTAGGAGAGGGGGGCCTGCATACACTCCTTAGATATAATTAGGCCGAGCGAGTTCTGTCTATTCTTTCTCTTTTTCTTTCTTTCTTTCTTTCTTTCTTTCTTTCTTTCTTTCTTTCTTTCTTTCTTTCTTTCTTTCTTTCTTTCTTTCTTTCTTTCTTTCTTTCTTTCTTTCTTTCTTTCTTTCTTTCTTTCATTAATTATTTTCTCTATTTCTTTCTTTCTTTATTCTTCTGTTCTTTTGTCATTCATTTTTGATCATCGCTGTTTGCACAAAATGCAGTGTAGAATATACTGTTTGTTTTACTACAAAGTTAAACACTTAAAAAGACAAAATACGGTCAGGTTTTTGATTGGAATATTTTATCAGTTCCAAAATGTAATCATAAATGTGGCTGTGATTGTTTCATGGTCCCTCCACTTTTCTAGTGGCATATTATTTCTCTCCCAGCCTGGTAAACAGGATATTAACTGTCCCTTTGGAAATGACAGAGCTGCTCACCTTTCCATCTTCAAGTGTTCTGTGTGCATACTGAGCAACCCATATTCAAGTCAATTTCACAGGTAGAGAAAAGATGTGGAGATAAAGGTAAAAAGTAAAGCCCCACTAGTGTAGGGAAGTAAGACCAGGCCATCCCAATGTCCTGTCCTTGACTTGCATCACACCATCCGTCAGAACTCCCACCACCCCCACCCACTCCCCGACCCTCATCTTTTCTAATGTCAATATTCATTAGCTGAAATATTTATGCATGAATATGGTGCATATAAGCACCTTTGATTGATGCATCCCCAAAAACAAAAAGACATGCTAGGGCGAATCTTAAGAAAAGTAGGGTTCCTGTTCCGCCTCAGGGGAGGAGTCTCTTAGATGCATTATTCACATGCCCTCCAGGCAGGCTTTCAAGGCATCTCTGCCCTGAGGGCAAGAAAAATAACCACCACTGTTAAAAGTAAATCATCTTTGCTGATGCACAATTAATGGTGGAGAAGGAGCATGAAGAGTGCCCCTGTGCTGCGAGGGAGCAAGGGCAGTGGAGAAAATCTCAGTTTAAAGGCAGCCTCCTGCCATGCTCCATCCCCAGCTCCCCGACTGGAAATCAAACAGGGGCGCATGCAAATGGTGAGCGAGACTGCATCGCGGTGTGGCGCGGACGATCCAACACAGACAGTCTGGAGGGGAGGGGAGGGGGTCCAGAGTGGGGGTGTGGGGTAGGGGTCAGTGAACACATGGATGATGACACCCCCTCACAACCCCACTCCCACACCCCAACCCAAACCCTCACCTTTCCTGTCATAGTACAGGCTCCCTGTCAAATGAGCAGCCGGCGTTCTGACATCAAATCATTCTGTTTGTTATTGTGTTTTCTTACCTCGTCCTCAGCATCGACGGTTGCTGTTGTTGTTGTTTTTGTTGTTGTCTTTCTATAAGCAAATCATTAGCCTACTTCAAAACGGGGGGATCTCCGTGAATAAAAGCTGTGCAGCCCACTGAATCGCGCTGTAGTTTGAACATTCATTATTTCATGCCAAGCGTGCTGCTCCTGCAGTCATTACTTCATGTCAAACGGCCTTCTCAGATTGGATTAATAGCTCTTGGTTTTATTGAGCTCTCTCACTATGAACTCCTCTTCATTATCCAGCAGAGGGCCGAGGAGTGGGGCCGAGGTGATGCGTGAATCTTGGTGTTGCTCTCCAATACGGAAAGACGACCTCGGCTGGCCTTTCAGTGTGTGTTTGGGGAAGGAGCAGGGGGATGGGGTAAAATGAAAGTCTTCTCTTAACGTGACTCCTCTCCTTATCTCTGTCTCCGCCTCATCGCAGGAGATGGCCTGGACAACAGCCTGGCATCACCGGGCACGGGGGACGAGGACGACCAGGACAAGAAGAGGCAGAAGAAGAGAGGCATCTTCCCCAAAGTGGCCACAAACATAATGAGAGCCTGGCTCTTCCAGCACCTTACGGTAAGGCAGCCCAGCCCCGAGCCAGCTCACCTCTCCATCTTTACATTCAACGCTCCACCGTACTACAAGCCCGCCACATCTGAGTCCTAAGCCTTACTCTCCTATACGCCAGATTGCCAACTGTCACATTTAAGAATTGACACAGGGCCTCTATCTCATACTGTCACACTTCCATAAGAAATCTCTCACTGAAACAAAAAAGTTCACCGTAATAATTTTAATAAGGTCAATTTTAAGGGTTGAATGCTTGCCTCAAAATGTGATTATTAGGAAATAAGAATACAGTGGAAATAAATAGTACCGGCACATGTGTGTATTAGTAAATTCTGGGTTGCATTGCAAGACATTGTGGGAATGTCTGTCAAACTACAAAGCCTGTGCATGTCTGATTTCCTTTAAATGCTTTAAGGAAAATACAAGTGCCTTTCCGTGTGTTTGTGCATGTAAACTAAAAGTCTCACCCCACCCGGCAGACAAAAGTTGGCAACGCTGTGTACAGTTGTTCCTGTGAAGCTTCTAGTTAAAAGCGATCACACAATTCAGGCACACCAAGCTCAATGGAGATGTGTTCAAAATGTTGTGGAGCCGCGGCCTCTCCATCACGGGGGCACTCGGAGCAGCGGCATTGTCGGAGCAAGCCGCTCTGTTCGTCGTCCCCATTTCTGTATTTCAAAGTCCGGCGAGAGGGCTTGAGTGAGTGCACGTGAGGAGAGTTTCACCTTTTATCTGAGGTCCAAAAGACGCCGCTTCTGCTGCCTCCTCCGTTTCCTTACATCCACACCCCCCCCCCCCCGACAGCCGCTCTTAGATGTTTTCATAGCTGCCTCGCTTATTTGGCTAGTTAAAAGCCCACACAGGTCCTGGACAGGGAGTAATCCCTTCCTCCAGGCCTACCTTTAGATTTTCCAAATAGAAAAGGAGGGCTAATTGAATTATCCCCTCTCTGTTCGCCATCCCCTTTCAGGCTAATTTGTTAAGCAGAAGTGTTTGCCATGGCAGGATGTGCCCCTGAAAAGTGTGTGAGGGGACTTTGGCCTCTGAAAGGCCCTATTGCAACACCCAAGCGATCGGGCATTCATCGTCCGCGGAGGGTGTGAAAGGAGCGGGATTATGTTTTGTTAGACTTTCCGTGTGCTCTGGTGTGAGGCAGGGGTCGGAGGGGGCTCTTTGCAGCTAGTCTTTGCCGCCTGCTTTTGTGGCCTATTTTGAGCACCCTAAAAGATCCCCTCAGAAAAGCTAAAGAGAAAGCAGCTGTGAAAGGTTTACACTCATTATATTATTCATTATCAGCCCATTTGCTAGTAATGCTAGTAATGCAGAGGCTAATTCAACCAGTATTTTTGCGCTACTAAAGAGGCCCTATGTTAATTTAATGTAGCTACTGCTCTCTCTAGAACGACTTGTAAAACCTTATCATACCTGATAAAAGGCCTCAATGTGGCAAGTCCCCAGACAGAGGGACTGATCTGACAGTTTTTCTAATGTGGAAGTCCGAGGGGATTCTGGTTGTGGGGAGGAGCTCTGAGTCATCCGTCACTGGACTGTCAGCCACCAAGCTCGGAGGTGGCTACAAAAGGCTTTGTCACAACAATCTATGTGTGCGCGTGTGTGTGCATGTGTGTGTGTGTGTGTGTGTGTGTGTGTGTGTGTGTGTGTGTGTGTGTGTGTGTGTGTGTGTGTGCGTGCGTGCCTCAAAGGCAGTTGGAAAATGAAGTACTCATCCTTCACTGATGACCACGGGAGGTGGCTGCTGCCCTGACAGCGGCAAAATGGGGACGCGCCCACGACCCTGCACCCAGTACACGGGTCACCTCTGTCTGCCATCTGCCACCCTCCTCCCTCTGTCATAGAGCCAGCAGAGAGGCAGGGGACAGGGGAACAGGGGACGGGCCCCATTCAGGGCCCGGACAAAGGCCACCATTGAGACTCTTTGTGTCCCACCCGATCATTTGTCAAGTAATGTCAAATAATGTCAAATAATGTCGCACAATGCCACACGCTTTGAGCAAGAAGTGTTCAGGGCCAAGCAGTGGTCAGCCAATCAGTCTAGATCTTTTTTATGCACCCGCTTCCAGGCTAACTAGAGGAATTGATGTATGCATAAACCATCGGGAGGCACTGTGTACGCGAGTCTCTGACAGCATATGATTAGGTTTCCTGAGTTGGGGTGTTCCTTGAGGTAGAGCGCGAGGCACTTAAGCGCCGTCGGGCACTAGAAACGGTGCTTCTAAAATGAACACAAGCTGTTTTTGGCTGAGGCCCTGACGTTTGCCATTTTTGCCCTCCACAGCACCCGTATCCCTCAGAGGAACAAAAAAAGCAGCTAGCACAAGACACGGGCCTCACTATCCTTCAAGTGAACAACTGGTGAGTAGCACAAATCTAGCAGATCCCCCACCCCACCCAGTTCTAAACACCCCCCACCCCCTTACCTTCCTACTTATACCACACAACGTACCGCACTAGGCTTGCCCTCCTTCAGGCGGCAGACCTGATGGAAGAGAAGAGGGGCACAGTATAAGCTTAGCCCTGCAGTCTAAGATGGCCCTTTTCTACATAGAGCATCCATTTTCTCTGGCTGAGACACTCCAGAACATTAAAGAAGGGATATACCCCCTCCTCCTCTTACCAGTCCCCCAGCCTCATTTTACATGTATGGCATGATGGATTAAAGCATCTTTAGGCCGGGCACCCGGCCCCCTTTGTAGATGGCTTAGCCACAGCAGAGGGGGTTGGGGCCAATCAAATGATCACAGGAGCAAGGGAACAGATTCAGGATTTGCTTTTCTGCTGGGAACAGTTTGGTCTCTTGTATGAGGCGTCATTTCACTAGCTTACACACAGGGTCAGGTTTTGGATTAATTGAGACGACATTGCCTCGCCACATTAATCCTTTTTCCAAAATCCATGGGTGCGTCTTTTCTAAGTGCATTAGGTTTTCAACAGACCTAATTATATAGCCGTGCACATCTAATCCCTGGAGTTAGGGCAACCGCAATCTGCGGTCATGGCTTTCTCCAGTACACTTATCAAAGCAGGCACCTAGCTGTCCATTTGGTTACAGCCATGGTAAAAATTGGCAAAGCGGTTAGCTTTATCACACCCCAGGCTAAAGGGCTAAACCCAAATCAATAGATATTTAAGCTGTGTGAGTCCTCTAATGCCACGGATTATGTCAATAGGAATAAACTAGATTATTAGCCAAATCCCCACTGAGGAGACAAGAAATTCTTCAAAAGCTGACATGAAATAGACTTGTGGTATTTTGATATTTAACCAGAAGTATACCAACAAAGCCTTACCATAAGCAAGAACAAATGGATCTACGGTAGCCCAGGTCGCCTGTCGAACATTCCCGCCTGACTCTAGTTTCCTGTGGCTGTTTGTAGCTATTCATTCAAAACGTGATTCCTCTCTACCAGGTTCATCAACGCAAGGAGAAGAATAGTACAGCCTATGATTGACCAGTCGAACAGATCAGGTAACACACTTATTCATCTCTAGTGAAACATCTCCACATGCCTCCACATCAATGTAGCGGACTGCGTGTGTGGCGCAACTGCATGCATTACAATGACAGTCTTTTTCTCTCTCACTCTCGGGTCTCCTTTTTCCACGCAGTGAGTCAGGGTTCCGCCTACAGCCCAGACGGCCAGCCTTTGGGGGGCTTCGTACTCGACGGGCAACAGCACATGGGGATTCGGCCTGGCGGTAAGTCCGACCAGATTCAATATGGTGTTTTCGCGCTGTTTCCTTTCATATTCACAGGGATATTAGTGAGGGTGGTATTTTGAACAATTTCACTGTTTGTGCTCCAGGACCGATGGGGGGCATGGGCATGAACATGGGCATGGACGGCCAGTGGCACTACATGTAAACCCACCAGTGAGGCAAGCCCGAGGAACACGGCCAAGTATGTTGCATTCTTTGTCTCTCCCCCAGCTACATCTGTCACCCCCAAAAGCTCCTTTCCTCCATCCCTCTCTTCCTCTCCATCACTCCATCTCCCTCTCTTCATTTTTTGCTCTTTCCCCCTCTCGTCTCCGTCTGTGGGCCCAATCTGATTAAGAGTCTGGTAATACTCCCTGGGCCCCCTCCAGCCCTATCAGCTCTCCTGGCTGCTGACAGTTCACAAATCAAGACGTATCGCCTGCCCGAGGCACTGGAGCACAGAGAATTTTATTTAACACCCACTCTCCACTGCTCAATGAGCCACGCTATAATGACACTTACCTTGATTAATAGAGCTCTTTATATGTAAATAGGAGCCGCATTTGCTTCACTTTTCACTGAGGCAAATTCCGCCAACACAGCCACTTTCCATGAGATAATTCCCCTGCTTTTGCTAATGAAGTTCAAAGAGCAGAAAGCAATGCTCCCTTAAAAAGAAAAAAAAATCTGCATGGAGACATCAGGCTCTCATCCTGAATAAATGCTGGCTATATATTTTTGGGGACTATTTAATCCAATTATTTTTCATTGAAAGATCATTGACCAGTTACTGTAATAGCTCAACAGAGCAGCTTGGTTTCCTCCCCTAATTTGATCTGCAGCGAGACCGTATGCTGATTGTGGCAGTAAATTTACCCGGGGCTGCATAAATGGTTGTTTGCAGTAATATGAGGGTATTCCATGCATGATAAAATCAAAGCCATAACATTTACCCATTATGAAATACATGGCTAAATCTAAATCTCCTGTTCATATGTTCAGTACATCTGGCTTTACTGTGTGTGTTAAATGTCATTACTATACCGGGTTTATATTCGAGAGGTGTGTGTGTGTGTGTTTTTTTTTTTTTTACGTGAGAATGATAGCTATGCCTCTTTTCTTTACAGGCCTCCAAAGCTGGCTCAGGGAAAATTCCACCTGGCTTTGTGGTCTGAAGACCTGAAGTGTGATACAGCCCCATCACACCTACACCAACCTATCACGCCCACCTCACTGCCCCAAGTGGACCACACCTACCCCTGGGAATGCCCCTGCCTGCAAAGACTCGGCCCATAATGACCTTTATTAACCCGTTATCGGCAGAGAACTGGGCTTGGAAACAGAACAAGTGATCATCTTTTACAGAAAAGCCCCCCCCCCCCCCCCCCCCTTCCAAAAAAGGACTTCAAATGAACAACGGAAGCTAATATGACCTCAACTACGTCTTTGTTTTCTTAACTAAATTATTTATTTATTTTTCTACAGCGGTAGACCGTGGTGACAATAACTTTTTAAGCGTTGCTCAAGATATATTGACACAAAATTGTACATGAATAGACAAGCACATGTGCACAGATTTTCCTCGCAGACTGACGAACGCTCTCTGACACGCACACACAAACACGCGGACAAACACAAACACACAAAAACCCACACAAACACACTTTAAACCACTGTGGGATATCTTAAAAGCTGACAAGGACTTAAAAAGAGTTTTAACTGTTGTGCTGTATAGACTTGTGCTTTTTATTTGACTGTGTTCTGTCAATGTTTGCTCTTGTGGTCACTAGATTTTAGAGTGAGAGTTTATCACTTATCCCCCACCTTGTCCTGTGGGAGGGAGATTTTCTCTGAGCCTGAACTGCAGCTCCACGAATATCCACACAAAAGACCAAGCCTTCTTTTTATTTGTACTATGAATGTTGCCCTATTCTCTATGTTTTCCCATGCACTATCAATTTCATATCATTTGTACTCTGTTATCCTGAAATCGGACTAAGAGACTGAAGAAATAATGTTTGGTGACATAAGATCTTGGTCTAACTTCCATGTAATAATGATAACGTTTTAAATAGTTTTATAGCACCAAGAGAAATTAAAAGATTTCTGCACTAAAAACCAAAATAAAGAATATAAAAAAAAAAAATTGTATAAGCTGTTGGGGAAATTCTTTAATTTTCGGGGTGAAATTACATTGCTGGAATGTGTTTTTTATGCTCTCGACAAGATAGATGTGCAGTATGCATATTTTGTCTAAATGTGGAGTTTCAGGATGATGTTTGTACAATTTCGTACACCAAGTCACGTAGGCGGACAGTTGTGGTCGATATGAGCTGAAATTGAAGTTGTCTCCCTGTACATTCGATTGATGTTGACAGGAATGATGGATGGTTCGTTCTTATTTCGGGGAAACAAGGAAGGCAGCCTGGGTCATTTAGGCCTACAATTTTACATCAACTCAAAGCTGATTTTAAATGCCTTTCGGACTGAAAAGGTTTAAAAAAGAGCATCGCTTTGTGTGTGTACATTGCTATATCTTGTGTGTATGCGCGTGTTTGTTAGTGTGTTGGCTTTCGTATATTCTTCTATGTTCGCGTATGCGTGTGCGTTCGGGTGGGGTGGGGTGGGGTGGGGTGGGGGGGGGGGGGGTATTTATGTAGATTAAATAGCATTTTATATATATATTTTCTCCCATTAAAAATAACAGAGAGACTTGCTGATTTTATTTTTGAAAGAAGATTATTTACTTTTTGTCCACCAGAACCTGTGTTGGTCAGTCCTTGTTGTCTGCATGGGGGCTGTACTTTGGAGATCATTTATCAATGTCAGACATAACGATCACGTGTGATGTAGCCTTTTGATGAGGATAATTACGTTAGCGCATGGGTAAAGACTCAGTTCTAAATGTGCAATTATGAGTTTGACATATCTCAAAGAAATAAACGGATATGCAAACAATTTATCATTCCCTGTGCAACCAAATATCTAAAACCTACATTTATAGCTTTCTGGTTTTCATACCTAGGTTATATTTATGCTATTAGGGCTTTACTTTGTAGTCCTACCTTGTAATTGGTTGGAATTACTGACTGTGTAGAAAGTAAGTAGGCCTACTGTTGAAATATTCAGCTGCATAATGCGTTTAGCTTTTTTTTTTATCAAACCATACAGTCGTTTCCCATAGGTAACGTTTATGCTTAATCTTTCAAGTTTTGAAATAATTTCTACTAAAGTAATTAAACCTACAATTTTAGGTTATACATTTTAACTCCTGCAATTGAATAATGGATCGCTGCCAGTTTAAATACATATTAGGCACACGGCTTATCTATTGCAAATATTTAGTCAAATAAAGTTAAACGAATATTTTCGTTTTCCAAAAAATATTCACAATAATTACGTCTATAATTCAATAAACGTATACTTAATTGTAGTACCGCAGTTGATTATCTTCTCTTGATTGATAAGTATAAAAAATACCTTTCCGTTTTCGTACAGAGATTTCAACTTATATGTCTTTAACATATAAGTAATTAATATGTCATTGATTGATTCATCCTTTTGTTGATCTGGTCTACATAATATTTATAAATTCTGATGACAAAAGGCAAATTTAGCGTATTTATTATTAAATGCAAGCTAGTCAAACCTAAATCATGGAATCATAAAAACTGAAATAGAAATGAATCCCACCTTTTTATTTACAACATGTTGTGGCAATGTTAAGGTGTGATAGATTTAGGACATCACCAATAAAAGTTAGCAACCCATACGAAAATAGCCTAAAATAAACAAATAATTGCAGACGCATATGAGACTTATAATACTTTGTTTGTAAAGACTTCGTTTGAACACAGACATTTAATTCACTACTGATATAACTCACATGCTCTCCATAAACAAAGAGTAGGCCTATAATGCATGCAGCGATCACGTCTGTAGGCTAGTGAAGATAAATGCGTTTTGAAGGCTGCCGGAAACAAGCGGCTATCCAAATGAAATATGGGTCACCCCTCTGCAGTAGGCAACGTCACGTGGTAAGCAACTCTTATTTTCAGACCACGAATGTTTGGCTGCTTTATAGGCTACTGCAATCACTGTTCCTTTGAGAAGTTACCTTCACCATAAAATGAATTCTAACAATTCATCATTAATGTTGTACTACAGTGCATAAGTCAGTACGAAAAACAGCCCTATAGCCCTAAATATTATTATAAAATAATTGAGTGGTATGGAACTGGTCCTGTCCTGTGCGCCTAATCCTTTACATTCATTGAAAAAAATATATGTAAAAAAGAAGTGGTCTGCATGATCCTTCATCACTGACACTTGATGTTCTATGACCCCATGCACCACACATCCCCACACCTCCCAACCCCCTATCACCTATTTTTCCCCAATGAAGAAATGGAGAGATTGGTGCAGGGTGATGCGGGTGGTTTTTCAATTTACCCTCTGGTAACAAAATCATACTCAGCCAACTCATCTTCTCAATCATGTCTTCATCCTGTCAAACAAGTACCCATGTCCTAGATACATCATGCTGACGTCATCCTGAGCAGGCTGGAGAGGTCTACATTCTACGGCTGTGTGCCTAAAAGATGCTGTGTAGGGATTTAGCCTTTGGGGGATGTCTGCTTTCCTCAAAGTGGGGCCAACAAGTTTATAAGTAAGAGTGGAATAACTCAAATAACGTGAACATTATGTTGCCTATACTATTTTTAAGACTCTATAATTAAATTCAAGATGTCCCATGAACGTATCACACTCACTGGTTAGTTAAATGATGCATGTAAATGCTCTTCTTTTGTGTATCAGGTAACTCTGTGCCCCTTGATCATTTCACCCACTCTGATCTCAGCCAGGTAAGGGAATCATAGTAATAGCTACAGACGTGCCATGACAAAGCTCAGAATAAAGCTTGTCAAACACAATTTGACATGTGTATATCTTCCCACTCTGAATCACAAAATGCGCTCTTTGATTCTCCGAGTGGCATGGCTCGTTGTTTATTCCTGGCTTAAACTCCAGGCTGAGAGCGATTGCTGTTTAAATTCGGGGTAAGGAAAATCAGCTGGTGTCGGTTTGTCTTGAGGCCTCTCGCCTGCTTTATTCACAGCAATACATGCAAGAGGTCAGGGCTCAAAGTTGAACTAGGGGCTAACATATTGGTGTTTTGGATTCTTTGGAGATTAATAGGAAGGTTTGATGTGTCAAGTCTTCTAAACTTTGAAATGTCTCATGGCATTATTCTCTCAAATAAATGATGACCTCATGTCGGTGAGGAAACAAAGAAATGCAAGATTGTGAATGTGTAACATGTCTAAAAAAATATATTTTGTTTAAGGTTAGTGTCTTTAGTGAGCATTGATATTGAAGTATTTCAACACTATGATAGTAATAGCACTATTGTGTAGACAGAATCAGACATCTGTGTCCCCCTCTTTCTGTTCCAAGACAATATTTTAGATTTATTTTATCAGTCAAGCCATTCCTTCCCTCAAGCTCTGTCCGTCTGGCTTTGAAGGCAAGTGTTTTCCCTTGGATTAGTCCAAAGGGGAGAAGAATTCGGACAGGCACACTGGACAGTGAACTTGCAACACTGGCCGCCGCCTTGGAATCAAAGTGACACATGTCGTCCCAGGTTTTTCACCTGACATTTTTATTTGCTCTCTTGTCCAGTCTGTAGTTAGCACAGTAGGTCTAAGTCCACATAAACATTTGTAGCTCTTAACATTGTTTCTCTTTACAAATTAATTGTTGCAAAAAGCAACTTGCATGGACATATTAGGTCTAGAAATCTGCATTTAAACAAGTGTTGTACACTTCAAACCAACCATTTGAAGATAAAATGTACATATATTGCAGGTTAAAATCGGTCCAAATGGTTATCTTATATTTAACCTAATTACTTACACATGTGCGATGCTTTGAGCGGAGGAAGCAATGACAGATTCGATAAACTCTGTCATCACAAATTAATGAGAAATTAAAGGTCAAAGGTTGAAACCAAAACTCTGAATGCACACATGACTTTGATTAGCTGGCTGTTCTGTTTGGCTACAACTGTCACAAACAGTCAAGTAGTCAGGCAATCACTGGAAGGCCAAGCGCCGCCAAAGTGAGATTTGTTTGGGCATGTTGTCAAGGTGCATGATGATGAAAAGATAAATGGATTTTTCAGAGGAATATTATTTTTCTTGGTGAGTTTCACTGGCTAGTTTAAAATAACATACATCTTACCTGTATGTTTTGCTTTTACTTTACAGATCATATCGCAGTGCTGCACTAAAGGCTACATAGCCCAGGTTGGATTACAATTTAGCAAAAGGAAACCATCATTTCCAAATACAAAAACATACACAGGGAGTAAAAGCCTCGACAAAGACATATCCCTTTAACAAACACCTAACACAAATACACTTGACCTGAACCAAGACCCCCCTCCCTGCAGCCTGCCCCTGGGGTCAAATGCCTGGAGAGGGGGAGTGTGAGCGAGCTGGCTGAGCTCATCTGGTTTCTCCGTTACGACAACAAAGTCTGGGGCCTGGTCTGACGGATGGCGGGGGCAAACAGAGGTAATGTGGGGCCTCCTAAGGGGAGGTGCAGGGTTAAGGCAGGGAACCCAGATTCAGAGGAAGACCGTGAGTCGGGCTGTGTTTATAAACAGGAACTTATCATTCTTGAGCCTCCCATTACAGTAGTGTTCACCTCCTCCTGCACCCTGCCCCCCCCCCCCCCTCTCTCTCCACAGGGTGACTGAGGAGTGGAACACAACCTCCTTCAGATAATAAAATAAAGGACTACAAATCTTAGATTTCCACATGAAATGCAGCTTTGGATGGCTGCACATCAGGTTTCACTTGAGTTCTGGTTCTTTTTCAGTCTTTCAACCCATCTAATCTCCATGGTGTCACTGTTTCGCCAAGTGTCCTCTCTGAGAGGGGTTAGAGGTGAAGGAATGCTCCGAAAACATTAGGCCCACGATGATTCTTCGTTTGGATGGAACAAACTCCTGCAGTGAGAATCTCTCACGGGTGACAAATGCTACTTCCCTCTGCCTGCAATGAGATCTGACAGGGTCATTGCGGGGAGGAAACGCGCCCAGACCACTCGCATCACATAAATCTCACAGCAAGGCCTTAGAAATGCAGCACTATCTCCCATAACAAAACAGGCAAAACTTTTTCAAAGGGAGCTTGTTGGCCAATCCCTCACATTTCTACGGTGTCCATGGAACAGTGTGGCTATGCATCCATAACTGCTGATTGAGAAGAGAAAATAAACCATTAGAGTTAATGGGAGTGCTCCAGGAGGGCAAGGGCTGTATATTTGGTCTTGTCAAGCCTTTTGATTGAGATTACATCTATGACAGTGAGCCAGTGCAATGACTCTGAGAAATAATCATGGCCACAAGTCCCCACTGTTATTGCTTGTCAGATCTTTTTCGATTCCAGCTTTTGATAATTCATCACGCCAATAGTACTGCATTTCATACATTTCACATGAGGTAAGAAGAGCACACAAGTCGATGGAAACACACAGAACACCTTGGCAATGTGTCCAGTAAATGTGACGATCGGAGGACACCTCTTAATGAAAGCCAATCTGAAAATTACAGAGACCTTAAATTATAGAAACAACACACACCCACAGCAGTCACCAGGTGATGAATGGGAGGGCTCTGGTCCGGGTCATCCATCACAGGGCCCCTCTGCCTGGCAGCGCCAACGTGACAGCAACGGTCAAATAACGTTTAGCACACGGGACCCTGTGTTTGGGGGGGAGATTATTACTGTCAGAGCTGTAATGGATTAGCTTGGACCAGCACAGGTTCAGCCAATGGGCTGTGAGGGCTGAATATTAGCATAGCTATCAGAGGTCCAGCCAGGCAGCAGCAGGTTGGTGATTGACAGATGGAGGTGGCTGCCCAGCAGACATCCAGCCAGACTAAGGCCAAACAGCGAGGAGCCAATTATGTGGGGAGAAACAGGGACATTCATCATTCAGTTAGACACCTGTCCGGCCTCACAAAGGAGAGGGAGCCAGCCTCAGCCTGCATCCCCAGACAGAGATGATGCTCATTAGATTGGACTGGGAGAAATAAAGGAAACCCGGGGTTCACATTCAGCGCACACCGCGCTGAGACATCATTGAAGACGGAAACCTGAAGAGCGTGCAGTTCCATAATCGAAAGGCAGAGAGGAGCAGAGCCTCTCTGCAGCCTTCTTCCTTAACCACGCTGGATCAAGTGCAGCGGTTCTTGCCAAGGAATAAGGATAGAGGACGGACTATAGGAAACAATCACACATACCTGCTTCATTATAAACAATACACCATATCGAATCACATAATATTTAGTTAATTTAACAATCAGAAAGATAAACCTTGGCCTCTTTAAGGTGTGTCAGTGTGTTCTTGAGCTCCTCAACCTCCTGCTGTTAGGTCATGCCTCATCAGCTGTCAGCCCGCCTCCCTCCACTGATCACAGCCCATAAAGCTCTGCACAACGCCGAAAATTAACAAACGCTTGACATTTGCTCCACGTCCAATTACTCAATATCCAAGGCTGAGCACATGTTTAATCAACATTCATATCCCCCAGGGAGCCTCATCCAGCTCTCTGCATCACCAACCCAGTCACATTAGGCCTATTCCCCATGGCCACCGGGGCGGCCTCCCGTTTTCCCCTCTTCCACACACTGGAAAACAGTTCCTGCATGGCACAGCCAAATCAAGCGCGGGTAGGGGATTTTACTATGGAAGAGTAAGAAGCTATCGATCCACCTAACACACAGGGGTCAAGAATACTAACCAGCACGGGCATGCTGTTTGCGTTCCGTGTCTGTCACGCCCCAACGGGCCTGACCGGCAGACCCAACTAGGGCCCTGGGTGGGGGTCAAGAGCAGGCTGGACACGGCAGGGCGGTGTGCTCCCCCAGAGGGCTGGGGGCTGGGGTCGGGGAGTGACAGCAGCACGGACACTGATTTCCTCTCCCCACGGGAGGGAACAGCAGGGAGGGGCATGGAGGACAGATGACTCCACAGCATCTGTGAGGTGCTAGAGCAATGTATGAGTGAGACAAATATGCATGAATTATAATGAGCTCTTTATTCGTTCAGTACTAGATGGGTTGTTGTCATTGTGCAACTTGGGATAATGAGAGTTGCTTTGATAGCAGCAGAGGCAGGATGCTGTACTGGGCACTTTAACTTAATTCAATGTATTCTGAATGGCAAGAGCTAAATGTATGATGTTTGTTTAAAATATTTTTGACTACATAACTCTCGAACACAAACACATGAAGCCTGTGCCAAAACGTGAATTTTGTGTAGGAGAAGCGGATCCATGATCAAGCAGAGGATTACATCTGTATGTATGTGCTGTGCAGATATAAGTGGATGTGTCCCAGAATGATGGATGACCGGGGGAATGCGCTGCATCCCTGAAGTCTGATACAACCAGCCCAATCCCCCATCCATCTGAGCCTACCCCAGCCACCTCATCTGTCAGGGAAAACCCATTTTCTGGGCAGCAGAGCATTGAGGTTAGGGTTATTCCATTTCTTTATTACAAACTGGAATGTGGGGTTACGCAAATGCGCAACAATCTGGAAATTAAACAAAATACACACAGGTAGAATCATGCAGGACATGGAGCAAAAAGCATTTGAAAACAAGCTTGAATAGAAAACAGCTCCGGCTGTTATAGTAGTACATATCCTTTTTAGCGTTAATATTTTTTCACAAATTCTGAGCATACAACAGACAGAAATTTTTGCCAGATCGTTTTGCTTCATTAAAGGTACATTTATTTCCTAATTTAAAGCCGACTACAATGCCAAAACACACACGTCAACCACCATGTTGTGGTCAAAACTGTAGGGGTTCATGTAAGCTGGGTCATGTTGAGGACTGTGTTTTCGCATCGGGCCGCCACACACAGAGACAAAGACGGGTCCACCGTCGTCATTAATCTTAGTCAGTGACCAAGGCTAGCCCAATCTGCATGACCAGGGCAGTGACAAATGCCACTATTGGACTGAGGCGCCGCATCTCCCCGGCTTCATCTCCAGTTAATGTCACATCCATCACAGCCAGCCCTGTCCTGCCATGTCGGGGGAGATGAGACCAGTCGTGGGTAAGAATTCATTATAAGGACAAGAGCAAGTTGATACATGCAGCGCTTGGGCAAAACAAGTGTCCCCAGCATATACTGGAGGGGGAAGTTTTGGTTGAGAAGCTACAGTATCAAACTGCTGTCTAAATTCCACTGTCTTAGTTGCATTCTAGTCACAATGGGTTGTCAGATGACCTTTTTAGATGTCTACTTAATGGCCATTTGAACTTTTAGAGGAATGATAATTATAGCTAATGTTTTTCAACCATGAGCATTAACAGCGAGCAACTGATTGGACCTTTTATGAAATATGTGCAAAAATCTTATTTGTCTCCAAAGTATCTTGATTTCTGAAAAGGTCATAGCCCATGCCATATGTTATGGTATGTCATGGCATGTCATGGCAGAGTGACTTACTACTGCCCTCTAGTGATCAACTAAGCTTTACTGCAATTATAAAACGCCCCAAACCCTTTCAAAATGTGTACATTAGAATCTCTGTAGTTTTCTGTCAGGCAGCAATACCAATACATTCAGGATACTTAAACTTACCTGACGTTAAAGTCAGCACAACCTCGGATAATAACCCATCTTCAGGAACACAGATGTTCATGTATTTCTGGATTGTCAAAAGAAAATTAAGTGCACAATCCTTACATGGGCTTTCACTGGCAGACATTGACATGAGTGGAATATCAACAGAATTGACAAGCGGGCTCTCTGACAAATGGGAATAATGTGTTTTCATCACACACTGTAACAGAGGAGAGTGGTGTGGTTTTGAATGTAAGTCAATAGAGTCCTGCTTGAGGAGATGGTTCAGCACCCTGACAGCAGCATGATACAGGCACATCCGAGGGAGACACTTCTGAGTGATTCAATCAGGCAGCTTAGCCCCTCAGCCAAGTGCCAAGATCTGCCCATGCCAGTGTGTTATGCCGATTAGCTGCACATGCATGATGAGGGATGAAGGAATTTGTCATCATTTGCATCATTCTGTAGAGATGGAGTCTGAGCGAGTGACGGGACCAAGACTAGTCATATCCCACGGGCAGGTTCCACAAGGAGTGTGGTAAAAGGATCTTTTTTCACTGTAAATAAAAATCTCACTTTGTCAGAAACAATACAATTAAATGAAGAAGGCCATTGTCTTTTTAACAGGACATAGTCATATAGTCATTTGGAACATATTTGGAAAATATTTGGTTGTGGGTTATCAAAAATTCTGTCATTTATAAACAATTTAGAACCGCCTGGCAGTAGCCTACTTAATAAAAAAAAGAGTTTCATGGTAAATTAGGTTTATGGTATTTTTGTTTATAAAGTTAATGAATCTACTGAAGTGATATATTTATTGAAATAATTTCACGCAATAGCACAAAGGATATAATGTTCACATATTATGATCTGCCCGCTCTTCATCAGAAACATTTTTTAAATATTTAGGAGGAATTTTGAAGTCCTGAATATACTGATGAGCTAATTCTAAGCTTTGTTACATGGTTGAAATCGTAGCTTTAACCCATTTATCTGCGAGAAAATATCGGCCCTAAGCTTGCATCTCAGTATTCAAGAAAATAATTATATATATATAAATATATATAAATATATATATATCATTATTTTCTTGACAAATTCCTTTTACATTTTACAAATTGCATGATAATGTTAATCATATATATCACATAGGAACCAATACGTTGAAAATAGTTTCTAACCGTTCATCGACCCAGACGGCTTGTTTTGTTTTTCCTTGTGGCATGGAGCTGAGCTGGCCACAGAATCTGTACAATATTTATGCAAATCACTTACATCACGGTAGTTTATATTTATAGGGTGGATAAATGTGGTTTCAAAGGCTGCGCAGGTAAATCAAAACCAATTTTCAAACGGGCTACTTGTTTATGATGCGAGTAAGCTAGATAGCTAGCTACAACATAGGCTAGGAAGGAAGCTAATTTTGTCTATTTTTTAGGATTTACTTTATTTACTGATATTTTGAATCATCATTTTCATGATTGTGTAACATAGACAATGCAAAGAATTTAACTACCAAATACCAAATAAGCCAATGTAACCATACTACAATCTCATTAACACATTTAAAATGTGTTATTGTTACAGTAGATCTTCCTCGCGGAGCTGATGATTACTAACTTCCTACATCAAATCCTTGTGTGGGAACAATGCGACCAGGCAATCATGGACAACAAGAAGCCGTCGTCACCATGCAAAATAAGATTTTCTCAAGAAATGCACATCAGTGTGCCACATGTTACAAAACATTCTCTGCCCCTTCGAAACTACAGAGGCACGCCCTTATACACACAGGTCAAAGACCTTTTGGGTGCCCTCTGTGTAACAAGGCATTTAGACAGCAGTCACATCTAAAGTTCCATATGAACACACACACCTCTGTGGTACAGAAGTTAAACACAGGCTCTGATTTATGTAAAAATGAAAAGCTTCATATGGAAGCTAAAGACTGTAGTACACATATGCAGAACATTTCATCTGGTGCGGTCAGTGTGCAACTGAAGAGCACTGTTCACCCAACAGCTCCTAATGACAGAATTGAGAAAAGTTGGTCGGATCAATCTGATCCGACTGTATGTCATGCAGTGCAGTACGCTGAAGTAGATGTGCTAATGGATAGTGTGGATAAACCTAAAAAGGAGACTCATCATCAAAACTCAACTGGGACAGTGGCTCATCAGTGTCCGGAGTGCTTCAAGTGTTTCAGTGCGCCATCCAAGTTGAAAAGACATTGCCTGACGCACACAGGCCAGAGGCCATTTCAGTGTGCCATATGTTGCCATGCGTTTAGGCAGCTCTCTCATCTGAAGGCACACTCTAGCGTACACTTTGCTAAGAAGAGGAACCCTTTATTGTCACGTCCCGATTTCCCGTTACTCGCCCGACCAAGGAAATCACCAGCCTGGCCTAGGAACCATGTCTGCAGCACATGTGGAAGAAGCTTTAGGCAGATGAGACTCTTGTTGGCTCACCAGAAAATACACAAGTCTTCAGAAACCTCTTGGAGTATCAATATGCCTTGCACAGCTCCAAACATAGTTAATCCTGCTCACCTGAACTCTGAGAGCTGTTTTAATCTAATGGAACTGGCTGGAAAGGAGCAACCAGAATCAAGTCATCACTCTTTTTCCCATGCTGCTTTTCCGGGTGACAGCGTAACAGAGAGAGGCCCTGACACTGAACTGCATTCATCGAAGGAGCACAGTGAACCCGCTAATCCCTTCGACTGGAATCCATCCCCTGTGCCAGAAAGGGTTAATGGAAATCAATGCATGATGTGTCTAAAGACGTTTGACTTTCCCTCTAAGCTCTCCAGACATCTTCTTGTGCACATGGGCATGAAGCCCTTTAGGTGCCACATCTGCAGCAAGCCTTTCAGACAGCGCAGCCATCTGCAGTGTCACCAGAAGGTCCACACACAAAAAAAGTTCAAGAGTCTTGGAATAAGGGTAAAAAGTACTGCTCCATCAGAAACAACCAGAGTAGTGCATTGCTCTGTTCCAGAAGCAAAGAGAAAGCACAGTTATTTTGTATCCTCTCAACACCGAAAACCCACTGCGGACAATGAAGCAGTTGACAGTTTACATATGCAGTTTATTACTCCTGATGGACCTCTTATCCGTCACTTTCCATGTGGCAACCTCTCGAACCCTAAGACTCTGTCGCCTGCGTGTGTTGACAGTCAGAAGGTGGCAGAACACGGGGGCAGCAGTGCCGTGTTGGCTCCTACACCTGCACACCTTTCGCCTGGACAAAGTAACACTTTCATACAAAGCCAGTCGCTTTTTCATAGGCAACGAAATGGTTATTGCTGCCCTGTTTGCTCAAAGCTTTTCGATGCACCATCAAAACTGCAGCGGCATCATCTGACCCACACTGGCCAGAGGACCTTCAAGTGTCCTTTGTGTCCCAAAATGTTCAGACAGAAAGCCCATTTAAAAACACACCAGTCTGTGCACAGGAAGGAAAGTGAAGATGAACTCGCCTTTTGTCTTAGTGCTGGAGGCCACGCAGAGTGTTTGTCAACCCAGGAACCTTTTCCATGTTCTAAGGGAGCTACAATAGAGAGCAGTTATATTGTGCATAAACAGAAAAAAAATTTGGCCCGACCAGAGTCGAACCAGTGTCCCGATGAAGGAGACTTTCTCCTGAGTCAGAGTGAAATTTCATCCATTTTGAACGACTGTAGCCTCTCTGAGGTTGCTGGAAATTGTGAAAGCAGCCAACCGGCAACGACAACAGCGAAGAACCAACTAAAGGGTTACCAGTGCAACGTATGCCTGAAAAGGTTTGACTTCCCTTCCAAGCTCTCCAGACATCTTCTCGTGCACATGGGCATGAAGCCCTTTAGATGCCGCATCTGCAGCAAGCCTTTCAGACAGCTCAGCCATCTGCAGTGTCACCAGAAGGTCCACCAAAAGGCCGCATGGCAGGGAGGTCAACATAATCAACAGAGCGAACATAACTGTTTTACGACAGAGGTGAACCATACCTCCTCTAATGGCGAGTCTAGACCAGAGGAGAGCCGGGTTGCTGCTGCTCCACGCTCCGAGGGGTCTGACCCTGGTCGAAGCCACAATGTTCCAGTAAAGGCTGGCAAATATGATGTAGAACATGCTGGTAGCTCAACCCTATTGGATAATAACTCAGGACTGTCTGATGGCTGCAAATATTTACCTCAGAAACTCGAAAGGGCAAAGGACATGAAAACGTATTTTGAGGCTAACTACAAAACCAGTATGAAATGTACGTCACCCTCGCTTAAATCGGAAAATAGCTCCTGGGATATTACAGATGAGGACTACATGGTAGATGCACAGTCGAGGATGGATTTTCCGCCGCAGAATTTAGAACTTGACAACCCGCCAAGTCAAGCACTTCAAAAAGATACCGAACAGCATGTTCTTATAAAAGTTCAATCCAACCAGGAAAAGTATCTCGGATTTAACCCTGAGTCGACTTTGTATCAATCTGACAGAATGTCAAATTCTTCATCAGAACAAGCGGTAAAGGTTGAGAAGTCAGAGGTCAACTTGAGCTCAAAGTTTAACTATGTTGGCTTGTATTCTTTGGAACCTCCAAATGACATTCATATCTGCCCTTACTGTAGTCAGTGTTTCACTACAGAGAGGCAGCTGCAGCAGCACAGTTGTAAACAAAAGCTGTTGGAGAAAGAGAAAAAGTCATTCTCATACAAATGTGCAATCTGCTTCAAGGACTTTGAGGCTCCTTCTAAATTGAAGAGACATTATGTTGTTCATACAGGACAAAGGCCTTTCCAGTGTGTAGCATGTGGAAAGGCCTTCACTCAGTCAGGCCATTTAAAAACACACCTTCTGACTCACAGGTAACAATTAGACAATTTCGAATTTCAGATTTGATGAAAATATCCATTTAGATATTTCAACCGTCATGGTGTGAAAGGGAATAACGTTCAGCATTGTTTTTATAATTGTATTTGATGATTGTGTTTTCTGTTAACTTTAAAGTAGAGGAATCTCCGAGCTTGCAATTTTCCATTTATTCTAGGTTTCTTGTCTGTTACATCAAGTAAATATTATCATCAGAAAAAATCTGGGTCTAATCTTTAAAGCCATGTTTTACCACAAGGTGGCACACTTTGTCTGTTTCCGACAACAGTTGTAAATGCACACAGCAGACGCAGGGTATTCTGAATTATAGGAGTGTGAAAGTTTTGTAACACTGACAAATAAATAATTTTCCTTGCGGTAAGAATATTTTCAAATGTATTTACAGTATATTAAAAATGTAATATTCAAGTCATTATTCAAGAATCAGAAATCACCGCTTGACCGTTGGGAGGATAAATATAATAATAATAATAATAATAATAACTTCAATTTATATAGGGCCTTTCTGATACCCAAGGTCGCTGTACTGTACATTTGCTCTTAAAAAATTATGTTGTTTTTTGCAGTGACACTACTATGAATATATAATATTATCCATATGTTGGTACATTTTAAGATTTATATTGAACGTATAACGTTAACATACGATTTAAACAGTGAGTTGAGAAAGGTTTGAGAGTAGTATTCCTTTCTGTCACTGGGTAACTTAATTAAAATCTCTCATTTAAATAATTGGGGCAACCAAAAAGGTGAGCATGTTTTGATATCTTTATAATCTTAGTTTCTCCCCTTTGACAGTATGGTTCCATATAGATGTGTGTTGCACCTAATAGCTTGCAGCAATAATCAAATTGGCTACCTTGAGATACTTTAACATAGGTAAACATAGTGGGGAGATTTGCACTGGAAGTTGGTCCTGCTTCCTAAGTCATTGCAACAGTATATTTTATAGGTCAACTCATGATTAATCTCTAACATTACTGTGGTGATGGAGACACAGGATCTAATCCTGGGCGCGGCACCCTGGGTTTCAAAGCCAAATAAACACATTATACCAGTAAGCAGTGCACTGATTGTGTTTCGCTATGAGACGAAGGAATGCAAAGATAGTTTCCTCAATAACAGATTTGTATTTTCTGAGATTTACCTGTGGACTTAATTATTAAGGGTTGGATTATTGTAAGATTAAGTTTGGTAATTTAAAAAGATAAAAATAATAGCCATATACATTATACATTCTGTATAATAGCTATGAGCTGCATACTCTTACACAGTAGAATTAGAGCCACCTATTTGTCCAGAACAAATACACTTGAGATTTTACAGCTTGCATTAAGGCATGACATGTCTTTTCATATTCACAGTTCAATTCCTGTAATTAGATGGATTCTAGACTTTCAGGCGACATTTGGCGTATCAATTACACGGATCCAAGGTTTTATGTAACGGATACCGGTATCCTAAAAGCTTTCCGAGTCTATAATGTCGACACGTTTGTCAGGTGTTTCCCAGACCTTACACAAAGTTTTTACAGATCAACCTCGAGCTCCCCCATCCTGTTCCAGTCAGCCATTAGCGGTACTAGTCTACGGCACTGTCCTAAAGTAACACCAGACAGTAGGGAAGAAGGGCTTTATGTATTTATTATGAGCAGGGGGGAAAATGACAGTCCTGCAGCATTGCAGGCGGGCAACAAGGTTCAAATGGAGTGCAGTGCACAGCAGGTTTGTAGGCGGCGCTTGCTTTAAACAGTTGGGACAATGTTGAAACCCCGGGAATCTTTGAGGTTTATCCCTTTTTAAGCACCCCCAGTGACTCGGGCACTGAGCTCATGAGCTCCTCTAATCTCACCATGTTAAATATGTAGTCGGCTCAGCCTCTTTCGAAGGCTTGCATGACAATTTTACAGTCAAACTTTAAACTTCTGTGTGGGTGTGTGTGCAATTACATTAATACCTCTCTTCAGAGCTACTAAATGTGTGCAATCTGTTTACATGTTAAGGTACTATCCATAATTCAAATGTCACCTGGCTGCTGTTGATTATTATGCAGAATATGTGGTGCACAAACTTTCGGCACATTCATGTGAACACTCCAGAGGTTTGTGATATGGCATTCTATGTTCTGTATGTAGTGTACTCAATAGAGATAAGACAGTTTTGGGCACTTTTTAATCCCTCTCTTTTGGATTTATGGAGGGTCCAGGCAGAGAGTCCTCCCCTGAGATCAGAGGCATCAAAGTCGAGTTGGAAAGTAGAAAGCACGGAACAGAGCACATACAAGTCAAAACATCATTCAGTTAATGCAAATTAAACTTAAATGGGTAAAGATGCTGCCTAGTTGAAGCTGATACACTAGGTGTAAGCCCTAGAAGGTCTTGGGCTTCAGTTGATGAGCTCAAAGAGCGATGAAGTGTGAGACAATTTCTTTTTTTATCTCGTGATTTTTTGTTTTATTTTCCAAAGTATATGAGAAATATTCCTATACCTGGAAAGACGAGAAGATCTCTGTGCACTGTTTCTCCTCTCTGCAAGGCCAGCTGCAGTCTACCCTCATGACCCTAGAGCCTGAACCCCCAGTCAGTTTGTCCAGGATAGGGTTTCACACGCAGTGCAGACAGCAGGGCCTTGATGCAGTATTCCACTGAATGCCACGGGGGGCCAAACGGACTGCCGATACAGCCTGGTGTTTGTGCGTTTGTGTCTGTGTGGTATTAATAGAAGGTTAAGTATATGATGTGAGGGATATATTCCCGGGGACTAGAAGGAGAATGAGAAGTATTTTGAGGGGGAAGGAGCCAGGATATTTCGGAAGGACCCAGAGAACAGTCCCTATCTTACTTTGGACAGCGGTGGGGTTGTCTTCGGTTTCAAGGCCACAACCCACAGAAATGTTACCCTCCCAGGAATTGTTTCTACATAGCACAACATGAGAGATGGGCTGGGGCCAGTTCATAGCTTATCCCCTTGCAGTATGCTTCATCAGAGTGACTTGCGTTGTCACAGGGCAGCTAACTAGCGATGCTGATCATTACCTTCCTTTGCTAGAGGGGTGTGCTCACTAAGATAATGAGTCATGGATCCGCAAGCGCGCAATTAATTAGGTTCAACTATCCTGCTTCAATACATTTTGGGGAAAAAAAGATCCAGATTTTTGCGATCCATCCACGTGTAACATTATGAACAAAATTTCAATAATAAGATGATGAGACATCAAAACTGTGTGGGGGGGGGGGGGGGGGGAACTGGTTGGTAATAAAGTATCAAGATGCGTCTTGGCTTATATTATCTGTAGTACATTGGAATATTTAAGAAACCAACCGTAACAAGGTAACAACGCTGTGTGCCGAGGAGAATTCCTGCTCACACCAGTGTAATCATACAACCCCATGACCTTCCCTGCCCCTTTGTCCAAGTCATGCCTCCCCGTCTTACCAATTTGGGAACGGGCTTCCACTTTGTAGTCCTGTAAGCAGATGACTTACCAAACTAGGGCCGTCCAGTCTCAGGGTCCTGCTGGTGAGTCACTCCTCTGTCTGCAGCGGAGCCACCCGCAGAGGGTCCCACTGTCCCTGTCAGTCTCTCGCAGCTGCTCTGGAGCAGCCCAGCCCCCCACCCCCAAGACTCAGCACCTCTCTTTGATCCTCCCCTGCCCTAGTGGGAACAAAGCAGAAGGAAACACGGAAGGAAATAAACGGTTCAGGGGACAGGTGTCTAAGCACGGCCTCCTCTTAGTGTGCTCCCACAACAAGAACCCCCACTTAGCCAGACCACACACTTACACGTGCGTGTGCAAAAGACCAAACAAGTTGTTATCACAGCAAACATAATAAATGCAAATGGTTGTCTATTAAAAAAGACCCATTTTATGTATTTGTTTTGCTAATATTAGTGAGGTTGGAGAGGTGCCTGTAAAAATAGATCCTGTCTATGGATCTAGTGAGTATGTCTACCAGGCCTGCTCTGTCGTCAGTCTGTGTGAGAGGGAGATGACAGGGTTTGATGCCAGGACAAATCCCATATCTCTCTGATGGGGCCCTGCTGCCCTGCGGACCCACATAGAAGTTTTTAGATCTGGCACTACGTGCACATTCCACACCTCTCAACGGCATGCTCGGCTTTGAGCCAGTGACAACTCAATACGCTACCGAACATATAAGAATAATGAAGTATACTTATAGAGAGAAACGGAGAGCAAACTCTTTTAAACAAAAACTATGGCTTTTGCTATCACTTATTGGAGTATTTCTTATCTCAAAAGCTCTGCAAGCATAGGCCTAATCCATAATGTTCAACAAGGTTGTTGAAACATTTCATGGTTGGCCTACATTTTTTGTATATTTCCAGCAGAACCTACAATATGTCATATTGTAATATTCTCTAAATCCTTGAGCAAGTGCTGTTAAAACGCTGTCTTAAATTTGTCCATAAATACTGCATTTTGGTGCAGGATAAAATAGAGTATTCAATATGAATGTCTGTGGTTGCACTTCATGCACGCTGCTGTTGGTGTGGGGACCCGCTTTAGACAACAATACCCCATTGCCAGACTGAGAAGCTATTTTAAATTTCTATTTTATTTCTAAGACCAACTGCATTGGTGGTGTAGAATATATGGATGGACTAGAAAAAGAGCATATTATTTCATAGCCATATCTGAGGACAAATGGCTGTATTAAACTACTGTATCTAAGTTAGGAGGCAGCAAGAAAGGAAATCTGCATTGCGGTGCGCTCCAAGTATCGACTGAAAAACTATATTCTCCATGGCACAGAGGTCACAAACAAAAGAGCATTAGTGCAGCCTCCTTTCACCGAGTGAATTATTGAAATATTCCCACGTGAAGTCAGTGAGCCAAAGCCACAGTAGATAGGGGATGCATGGTGGGGACATGGGTTTCTACAGGGCCCAGATGCCCCATGAACGACACCAGGAGGACTGCCTTTTAGACGGTGGGTGAAGGACCTGGCAGTGTGAAGGTCTGTAATTCCCTCTTTGCCAACTCAGTTTAGAGAACACCAGGAGGGGGGGGATTAAATTGACATTGATAGAATCCTTAATGATGCTAGAAAATCAATGCCTACTGTTTGCTATGCACAAAAAGGACAGCAGAGGGCTAGAGGTACATGTTAAAAGCCAGGGATTAGATCAATCGTCCCATTTCCCCAGAGATTTTGGGCAAAAATGTCTGGGAGCCACTGGGCATGGACAGATATAAACATGCTATGTTTACAGTACGGTACAGTCTGTAGCTCTAAGGATTTCTGGAGGATTTCACTAGGCCAGAGTAACCTAAAAGGCCTCAGATTGGCTAAGGAACCGGTAAACAGGAAGGAAACCGCAGAGAATTGAGCGTGGCACATCTCCCCGAGGTACAAGGAGGTGAGGGTGAGGAGTCAAGTGTGATACTCGGTGTTGTGTGGGCAATTATCAGAACATCATTGGCCCTGAAGTCATCTGTCATGCATGGAACTTCACGACAAACAAGGGAGAAGACAAGACTAAATAAATCAAATTTTTCATTTTCAGATGTACACCAGTGTTTCTGTGGGCTCTGCAAATATGTGGACAGGGGATTAATGCCTGCTTAATTATAATTAAAGTGGTATAGAGGGCTAACATACAGTATTAATTAATAATAGAATTTTCTTTTTTTCATAAAAAAGTCTGAATAACCTAACACTATGTGAATTGTACATTAAGTACAAAAAGGTCTATATTAATAATAAGTTTAATTTTAAATGCCTTTTTTCTGCAGAAATAAAATTGAATTATGACGGCAACCTTCAAGGTCACCCAAGAGAATACTTAAAACGAGCAGTGAATGGATCATATCTGAAGCCAAAATTTAAGAAGTCAACTTTACGTGTTCAAAGCTTTTTTTAAAGAACGATCTTCATCGTGTCTTACAGGCAATCACTCTGTACATCAGAAAGAGCTAACCTCTTTTTTTTCAGAAAAACCCATCACAGCTATTTCTGACCATAACCCCCTTCTACTAGCCCAACCATTTGTGCCAAGAAAGCCAGGCCAGCTGACAGATGCTCAGACAGAGAATGTGGGAGGGATTGTACATAGATAGAGCCCTAGTGGCTGTCTGTTATGTCATCCACACATTTGGTCACATGACTCCCCCCACTGCCATAGGATGAGTTCCATCTTGCTGAGAGAGAGCAACAGTACCAAAAGTCAATTTACACTTATAGCGTAGAGACAAAGCCGGTCTCTGAGGGGGCTCGAGACAAACATGCATAATTGGAACATCCTTACACCATGATATAGTGTAGAGTTATGACATAAGGAGACAGTGGAGCTTAAAACAGGGAGGATGCAGCTTTTTCCAAACCATAATCCTCAATGGCCATGGTCTTATTTTATTATCAGATTCCGGGTTATTGAACAGCTGCTCTCTCTCCATTATAATCTACATTTTACAATGGCTACATAGACGGTCTCAGGGTATCCTTTGCGGTTTATGTTATATTATGTTGGGACATTGACAGCTAATATAAAAGGCCCAATTATTAAGATGTGTGTCCCACATGTTAACTCACACATAAACTAAAAGTTCCTCTGACAACTCCCTCTACTCAAACGAATCATTTGGGGGGGTTGCATGCCAAAGATAAAACAAAATAATACAAACCGCTTCAGCAAAACCTTCAGTGCAAAACATATTTTCACAATTACTTGTATTTTTTTCTTGGGCAACCATCAAAGCACTGATGTGCTGATTCACTGTATTTTCTCTGTTTGGATATTGATTTTGATTACACTAAGTCAAAATCACACAAATGAATCTATCATTAGAATAACCCTAAACGGCCTAACCTACCTCTCATTATTCAATCATCACCCAGTCATCTTGTTAGTCGAGGAAGCTTTCCCATATAACTCTTACTGAAACCTTGCCCATTTGATAGCATTTAATTTAGGTTCCCTGCAATTGACGTGTTGAAATAATTGAAATGCCTTGACATATAGTCACAACCTACAGTGAGTGCCACTGTTGCCTTGCGAGTTTCGTCCCATACATGGGCCTGTAGGATCAGAAGTCATAACGCGGGCCTTCGCTCACTGCCATTCATGGACAAGCCACTATCAGTGACGCCGGGACTTTCCAAATTAGGAAAAGGGAGGGAAGACACTTGTAGAGTATAAATTTGCATGTGTACCTACTCTGTATAACTGATTCTTCATTAGAAACAGGCCATTAAAACTGAGCTGGTGAGTATACGAATTGATTTCACGCTACTTCAGGAAACTGACATCCCCGACGCAAAGGAGTATAATTTCCAATGGAATAGTGCGCAGTTGAAATACAATCCAGGCTCAATTCGGAAATAACTTTGAATGGCTGGCCTGTTGTGCCTTGCCACAATTCTTTTCTTTTTTTTCTTTTTTATCTTTAACGGACCTAATCTTTTGAACTCACTTTAGACCTAACGTACTAAATTGACAAAGTAAATATTATAGTGGCATCTTATTTTATTTGTATGATATTTGCTCGATCTAGATGCTTGTTAATGTGTTCTTAAATGTAGGGCTAGGCCTATTTGGAATTATCGGTACCTGGGCCTAAACTTTGGATGTCATTGCAAATCAGTTATTAATTTATTTTAATTTGAACAGAAACCCAACTGACATGTGTGACGAAGACGAGACCACCGCTCTCGTTTGCGACAATGGCTCTGGACTGGTAAAGGCTGGCTTTGCCGGAGATGACGCCCCTCGCGCAGTGTTTCCCTCCATCGTTGGTCGTCCCCGTCACCAGGTAAAGTCAATACCCTTAAAACAGACCAGGTTACAACGATAGGATTAGGCAAACATATATTTAATTAAACCAGAGCACCAAATGTAATTATATCCAAGTTGATGATAGCCAATTGATTCAAGTAAAGAACAATGTCTACCTAATATTTTATTCTATATGGTATGCTATTTTACCAGAAGCTGTACCTGCTGTCTATGGGCCTGTAGAAATTGTCTCCAGATTCTATTCTTATGGCGCTGATGTCCTCTCTTACAGGGTGTGATGGTGGGTATGGGTCAGAAAGACTCCTACGTGGGAGATGAGGCCCAGAGCAAGAGAGGTATCCTGACCCTCAAGTACCCCATTGAGCACGGCATCATCACAAATTGGGACGACATGGAGAAGATCTGGCACCACACCTTCTACAACGAGCTGCGAGTGGCACCCGAGGAGCACCCCACCCTCCTGACGGAGGCCCCCCTTAACCCCAAGGCCAACAGGGAGAAGATGACCCAGATCATGTTTGAGACATTCAACGTGCCCGCCATGTACGTGGCCATCCAGGCTGTCCTTTCTCTATACGCCTCTGGTCGTACCACAGGTGAGCAAAGACGTGGTCCACTTCTTATGTACCGCATACAACACAATCCGCATAATTGAGTTGATTGCAACGTATAAGGTTTGAACCTGGTGTTGATGAGAATGGAATTTCATGTTACAGGTATTGTGCTGGACTCCGGTGATGGTGTCACCCACAACGTGCCCATCTATGAGGGCTACGCTCTGCCCCACGCCATCATGCGCCTGGACCTAGCCGGCCGCGACCTTACTGACTACCTGATGAAGATCCTCACTGAGCGTGGCTACTCCTTTGTCACCACTGGTCAGTACACTGTTGATGTGGCCCACTGCCGTTGATAGAAATTTTAATTTTTAACGTTTTAATTTGTCTAAGCCCTCAATCCCTGTTTCAACAGCCGAGCGTGAGATCGTGAGAGACATCAAGGAGAAGCTGTGTTACGTGGCTCTGGACTTTGAGAACGAAATGGCCACCGCCGCCTCCTCCTCCTCTCTGGAGAAGAGCTATGAGCTGCCCGACGGCCAGGTCATCACCATCGGCAACGAGCGCTTCCGCTGCCCTGAGACTCTGTTCCAACCTTCCTTCATTGGTGTGTAGCTTTAGGGAAATAGTATGCATAATTATTGATAATATGTTGACTTTTTTGGCTACTGTTACCTAATGTACACCTTTACCCTCTTTTAGCTGTGTGAGTCACTCCCTAACAAGACCATACTTTCTCTAATAAACAGGAATGGAGTCGGCTGGGATCCACGAGACCACCTACAACAGCATCATGAAGTGTGACATAGACATCCGTAAGGACCTGTACGCCAACAATGTGCTGTCCGGTGGCACCACCATGTACCCTGGTATCGCTGACCGCATGCAGAAGGAGATCACTGCTCTAGCTCCCAGCACCATGAAGATCAAGGTAACAAATCTCATTTTGCGCAATCAGATTTTATTTAAACCAATTTGTGTATTACAATGCATATAAATGAAAAGACAAGCTAATTTGGTATCACTATCTCCCCGAAGATCATCGCTCCCCCAGAAAGGAAGTACTCTGTCTGGATTGGAGGCTCCATCCTGGCTTCTCTGTCAACCTTCCAGCAGATGTGGATCTCTAAGCAGGAGTACGATGAGGCAGGCCCCTCAATCGTCCACAGGAAGTGCTTTTAAGCATTCAAATGCTCCATTCTTCAAAGAAAACTTTTATTCCTTTGCTTATGGATATGGATATGAAGAAGACACAAATCAAGGCAGCCTCCCTTATTTGTCTGTACAGTTTGTTTACATTCACGTGCAATTTATATGTGGTTATTTTCTGGATCATTCATTAATTTTTTGTGGATATTTATTGCTTTATAAATAAACAAAACCTCGACTTGTGACCATGCACCCTTGCCTTGCTTTAAAGCCAATTAAAAAGATAACTTACACAAGCAGCAAATAATAGGATGTCCCTCTTCAGGTCTTTCTATTTTTGGCAACATAATTAAGAGATTAATCAACAGGCAACAGGCAACCTTAACACTCAAAGGCAAGTTTATCAATGATATTATTAGCATAGAGTAGCCTATTCTGACAATAACTAACAAACAAATACAAAGATAAATTATCTTTCATCACTGGAATTAAGAATAGCTAGTGTTAGCCTTTATGGTTTGCAGCAAACGATGTGGTACAACACGTGTAGTGTGCTTTCCCTCTCTTTCCATTTTTACAATTGTTTGTCTATTTTGACTCAATGATAGAAACAGTTTGACCAGCCTCAATGTTTTGATGAAAATGTGTTGGTGTCACGGTTTGAAATGGATCCATTCCAGGTCTTAATTTGTCTGTAGTTAGAATCCTTTCATCTCTCAGTAGAACAATGAATCCAAAAACGTGTGCGTCTGGCCTTTATCCACTAACCTGCACTGTCCGCCTGTGACGAAAACCGACTATACTTCAGGATTAGCGCTCGCCCAACAAACTAACTGTCCTCCATTCAAGCACTAGGCAACCTACCGTGCCCGGCGCTCAGGCAGGATCGAAAATAGGAGGGCTTTCTACTAATCAGCACTTCAGACTCGCGCGAGCAAAAGTGCTTCGGTTGTCAAGTGAGCTTTTAGTAGAAGCGCACGAAGCATGGGGAAGGAGCGCAGCGAAAGCGCGTATCAATGAATTTTCCAAACAAATTTGAGGAAAGATAAACGGATTTTTTTTTTAATTCCTTTGGAATTTTGCATAGTGCACGGTGTGCTATTGTCTCCGAATGAACAATCATGGGCGAGTGGACCATACTAGAACGTCTCTTGGAGGCGGCTGTCCAGCAACACTCGACTATGATCGGAAGGTAAGGTTGAAAGGGCAAAAGTAGTTCGAAGAGCTTTAGAGTTTCGAGCCAATGTTCAAAGCAAAGCAAAACATGTACACAAAGTGGAACTGCTCAGCAGGTATACTTGTTACGCGCTCACAACAAAAATAAAAACAAAGCGCGTTATTCTAACCACACAAAAAAATGTAGATACATATTTAGCACACGAATCGGATATGTATATACTAAGAATTTAATATATTTGTGTCAAGATAGGCTAAATGATGTTAGGGCGTGCAGAGCTCTGATTTCAGCGCTAATGTAGCTGAGGGATTTCAGGACTAGTTAGAGGTTTCAGCACTGGACAGTTCCCAACGGCTGATTAGGCTACAATAGGCTACAAACGGGCCAACACGACTTTACAATCCTTAATTAAGTCTCTGATTTTAAGGTTAAACATATCAACTGTGTAAATCTAAATACGGATATTCTTTCATTTACTAATTTGCTTCTAGGATCCTCCTAACAGTGGTGGTGATCTTCCGGATTCTTATTGTAGCCATAGTTGGAGAGACTGTCTATGACGACGAGCAGTCCATGTTCGTGTGCAACACCTTACAACCGGGTTGTAATCAGGCTTGCTACGACAAGGCGTTTCCCATCTCCCACATCAGATATTGGGTTTTTCAGATTATCATGGTGTGCTGCCCCAGCCTGTGCTTCATCACCTACTCAGTGCATCAATCTGCCAAGCAGAAAGAGCGGAGGTACTCCACCGTGTACCTCGCGTTGGACAAAGACCAGGATTCAATTAAAAGAGATGACAGCAAAAAGATCAAAAACACCATTGTTAACGGAGTACTTCAGAACACGGAGAACTCCACCAAAGAAGCTGAGCCTGACTGCCTGGAGGTGAAAGACATCCCAAATTCAGCCATGAGAACTACTAAGTCTAAAATGAGGAGGCAAGAGGGCATCTCACGATTTTACATAATCCAAGTGGTTTTCAGAAATGCGCTGGAGATAGGGTTTCTGGTGGGTCAGTATTTCTTGTATGGATTCACTGTACCTGCGGTGTATGAGTGTGATCGATACCCTTGCATCAAAGATGTAGAATGCTATGTTTCAAGGCCCACCGAGAAGACGGTGTTCCTGGTCTTCATGTTTGCGGTCAGCGGTATTTGTGTCCTCCTGAACTTGGCTGAACTTAATCACCTTGGCTGGAGGAAAATCAAAACAGCAGTGAGAGGCGTGCAGGCGAGGAGGAAGTCTATCTACGAGATTCGCAACAAAGACTTGCCTAGAATGAGCATGCCCAATTTTGGCCGCACTCAATCAAGTGACTCTGCATACGTGTAGTACCTGGAAGATACTGCAGGCTGTTAGACAGATAAAGAACACTTGTTTAAAATATGCATTATATTTAACAAGAATATGTTGGACAGTTTATCTTTCCAACATCCCTATGAATTTGTTGGGATATTGATTTATTTTGTCTTTTGTAGACAACAAGCGGACCAAACGTTTGTTTGTCATATATAAGAGGAGGCACTGAGGCAACGTTGGAATTTCCTTTTTGTTAAGTGCTTCTTAAAAGCATATAGTTTGCTATGAGATAAGATGTTTTTAAACAGTTTTCTCTGTTGTTCAGGTGGGCACTGACGTTATTCTTGCACTACTAAGCCAAAATAATAGGCCTATCCGAAGATTGCTGTGATGGTGTTTTGGTAACATTCCACTGGTTTTGAAAGACCATTGTAGGAAGAAAAAAAAAAGCTCAATCTTGCAGTTGAAGGGCAATACTTCTCTGTGTCATAACATAAATATTACAACACATGTATTTCCTTCATCTTACATACTTTGAGATAGATTTAGTCGGACTGTTATGTTTTCGTTGCCTGTGCTCACACCTTTGACCTTAACCTAAGTGATCACTCCATAGATTTTTCTGTGCAGGGAGGCGGCATTTGGAAAAGAGTGATGCAAACGTCTGTGACTGTGACTTCCTTTTATTCTTTTAACACCAAATGCCAATTACTTAAGTTAAGTTGAAAAGCTTAGTTTCTCTTGATTTTGTCATCAAGTGCCATACATGTACATATACAGTATATATATATATAAATACCTTATCTATAGAGTATATAATCTTTATTCACAAATATGAATTCCATAGAGCCCCGTTTTAAATGAAATGTTTGTCCCCCTCATTAATTTCGGATTGCTGTGTTTTAAAAGGGTATTCTACAATATCATTAGTTTTTATTTGCAATGTAAAAAGGCAAGCATTGCACAGTGTAATTCAAGGGTTTTTGAACATCCTAATCAAATACAGCACACATTTGAATTCCAATCAAAATAGGCAATTCTGTATTGCTGCTGGTGCTACTACTTCAAAATAAATGATTTGAACTATATTGTTGTAAAGCCAATAGAAAGGTGATATCCAAAATAAAAAGTGGAATTCCCTTACTCAATGTGGTGTGTTAGTTGTGATGTTGATTGGGAAAAACTGAAACAGAGGATGCATGTAGTGTACAGGCACACATTATACGTTGTTCTACATTTGCTACAGTTGTTTTAGATTATTTTAGAATATAAATATAAAGCCTGAAATGAGTGGTCTCAGACACTGGGTCTTTGTTCCTAGCAGTGACAAAGCGACCCTTTTTGACTCTTAGCAAGTTACTTTGTTTGAACCCCTTCCCTTCGTTATGCTTTATGCTTTATGTAGTCTATGACCAGCAGCCATGAACTATTGCAACCACAAGTGTCACCGTGTCACCAGCAGAAGAACCAGCACTAGCAGCCACATTTGCTCGTGTTGCCTCCAACCAGTCCTCCCAGGCTGGGGGTCGTGCAGGTAACGCAGGTCCAGTTCCATCAGAAGCCACGTCTGCCTGCACTTCCTCAATGTCACAGAGATACTGCTGAGCCTCGTGCCATTGCCCCAAAGAGTGCTCCGGAGCTGACCAGCCAGGATGTGAGCGTGCGTATGTGTGTGTGTGTGTGTGTGTGTGTCTGTGGTCGAGCGTGCATATTGTGAGGTATCGTGAGAGACGAGCGTGAAGTGGACAGGTACTGCTCCCAAGATGACTCTGCAACTCGAAGGGGGAAAAATCGAAGGGCGAAGGCTCGGACCGATCAATCTCAAAATTCAGCAGGGACTTCAGATTCTCCACTGACGGCTTCTAGGCATGTTGGCCCGTCTCTCACGTTTCTCTCTCTGAGTCTCACCTTCAGAAGTCTGCTGTCTGATCTTATAGTGCAGATCTTTAATACAAGTGAAGTAGTGTCTAAGCTTGACTACTAATTTTATTAATCATAGAGAGGTTAGGACTTTTAATAAAACAATACGTCAGTTGGGAAGTGCATGGCCATTTTTGGCATCGGACGCTAAAAAATAACGTCTTTAAGGTTGCTGTGTCTGTATATGGAACATGTTTGTTTCCATTACAGCTTGGCCAGTGTGTGTGTGCATCAGTGAATGTGTTTTCTCAGGAGAGTACACAACCAGGCATGAACCACTCAGTGCTCCTTCAGATACATAGCCACTCATCATAAATATTCATACTCTTGCTTACAGCACGTGTTCGATCAACGGACTCTCTGATAGGGAAGCTTTGCTAGAAAATTTATGAACAGACTATTTGGAAATTAACTGTTGGTCATTTACATTCCTAGAGGTCTTTTTAAATATATTTCTTTCTTTCTTGTTCACTCGTATATCTATTCATAAAAACGTCTTTGTTCTTGTAAAAAAATACTTAAATTAGCACACACCTCCTAACTAAATATACAAATGTGTTTGCATTAAAGTGATCTGGTGCTTAGTTGATTTTTGGGAAAAAATCCCTCTCATGGACTAGCTAACCAATCAAAACATTACATATGCACTCAGTGCCAATAGAACCTCACACTCAATAACATTTGTACTGTATATAGGCTATAAATATATAAAAATACATATTTTAAATTAACAAAACTGTAACAAAAATCTTCAATTGAACGCCTTTTGAAGCTGAATGCACACCTTGCCTCACGGGAATCAGAATACCGAGTTCAAAAACCGGCAGGAGAACTTCCTCACACAAGCTCATAACATCAGACACAGAACAGATCAGCATCTCATTTCCTCAGACAGATGTATGAACAGACATCAAAGAGAACAGACCACTCCCTCTATACACCATCCGTGTGTTATTCCTGCCTGTCTCTCTCCATCCAGAGCGCATGGTCCTCGTGCATGGTGCCGAGGCTTCAAAGCGCTCATCAGGCCGTGGGCAAGGGAGGCAGGGGGCACTGATGTGGAGTGCCTGAGGCCTGGTCACATCTCCAAACACTTCCCTCCACCCTCTAAAGGGGCATGGTGGACAGGGAACACTCCAGCAGCTCAACAGCAGCAATTTAAATTCACAAAAGTACTTATATGGGATGCATTTGCAAAAGTTTTTCAGAAGTACAGGGGAAAAAGTGGAGTAGTGGGCTATTACTCACAGGGTGATTTAGAAAGCAAGACCCAGATTCACTTCTTTGGTAATAACTAACTTGCGGGTTGGCAAATGACAGCGGATGGCCTGAAATGATTGAGGAAGGCCAAGAAAAGGTGAGATCTCGCTAACGCTGCCAGGCTGGGCCTTTCCAAAGGGTGGCCCACTGCCCACTGAAGTCATTACTCTGGCCCCGGGCATGCCGCCCACGGCATGAAGGCTTTCTAAGGTCGCAGGGGCTGGCAGAGTCAGAGGCCCACAAGGTGGGGTAAAGACAATAATGACTCATGCAATCTGAGGGAAATGAAACAAGTGTTCCTTCAACTCATGCAAAATGACAGCCAGTGCTGCCGCAGCCAAATCCAAGTCGACACCAACGACAGCTTCCTGACTGACGGGAACGTGTCCACATATTTTAGCAGCGCTCGGTTGTTGAAATAAGCAGCCAGCTCATCGCAATACGACTTTGAAATTGGGTTTCTATGGGAAGTGCTGTCAAAGCAGGGACGGTGTTTGGGTGTTGTCAACACTTTCGTTTCAGGCTCATTTTTGGAATCCTGTGTTATGGAATTACTGTCACTCAAATGGAGGCATCACTTAAGGACTCCAAAGCCAGCTCAGCACCTTTTAACAGTGTGGAGCCTAAAACGCTGGAAGGGCAACAAAGTCATTAAGGGCAATTGTCCAAATGTTTCTTTAAACTTCACTCTGAGAGTGCACTTCCATACAAGCAGGCATCCAGAGGAGGAGGAATTTTAAAATCAACAGGAGCTAGGCAGTCAATCAGTCAGTGAGTAGGAGCTTTCAAAGGCAACCTGGTCTACTCTGAAATGCAGAACTACAATCCTTCCAGTGTCATCCAGGCTTAACCTTTGCTTTCCCTGAAACAGAATACCTGGTAACACGAGACCACTGGACTGGACCTACTGGGTTTAAGCTCTGGTTGCCTCTTCCTCCTCCGTACTCATTTCAGCTCGGCAAGATAAAGGAACCCTGTTTTCAATGAGACGAGACAGTTTAGCAGTGGAAGTGCATCAACCATGCTGTTCTCCTCACGATGCAGTGCGCCATCCAATGAGGTGTTGGAGAGTTGTTCATCGGTGTTGGCCCACAAGCAGGTGTCTAAGCCCTTATGCTAAAGCTGGCTTTAACAGATCGGATCAGAATGAAAAGTCCCACCTAGTTCAGCCCTCAAGAGATGCCCTGGCTGAAACCCAGCCAACGAGAGAGACTGGCCTTGCTGTTCCCATGGCTAAATCAGAAGAGAGAAGTGAGAGACAGGCAGCGGGTGTGAGAGTGAGAGTGAGAGAGAGGGAGCAGAGGAGCAGTGTCACACATGAGGAAGACTTCTCCTCCAGTATTGATTCAGACTGAAGCTGGCAGACCAAATTAGTTAACACCAACGAAAGCACCCAACGCACACTCCCAAAAGCATGTCACCACAGTTTACCGTCAATAGTTTAGCTGTGAAATACTGTACTGGATGTATCAGTTGCTTCAGTCTGTGTTTTGAAGTCAGGTGAGCTGCCACTGCAGGTGAGAAAAGAACAGGTGTGATCATAGCAGGCAACGAGCTGCTAATGAACAGACAGGGGCCTGTGTGTCAAGCCCAATAACTCATAGAGGAGGGAACAGTGACCCTATATGACTCTCCACAGTCTGCAGCAGACCAGACCGCACTCAGAGCATATACACATTCTGGCCTTTGAAAATGACTGCTATGAAACAAACTCAACACACCCATGCACCTTTTATATTT
This sequence comes from Aplochiton taeniatus, assembly GCA_017639675.1. Lineage (NCBI taxonomy): Eukaryota > Metazoa > Chordata > Actinopteri > Galaxiiformes > Galaxiidae > Aplochiton > Aplochiton taeniatus. The sequence continues at coordinate 8,088,643 of CM030185.1, read as the reverse complement.
CACAAATCTGTTCTCTTGTGAATAATAAACTTCTGATGCCTGCCGTTGGCCATCCTGGTAATACGTGTTTTATTGTAATATTTACTTCCCTGATGCCGTTTGGCAGAGGGAGTCGTGATCTAGTAGGCCACAGCAGTCTACCATTATCCCTTGCACAAAAAAACAGCAACTCTCCCATCATATCATCCATCCTGTCTCTCACAATAATTTCCTCTCTTCTAATCCCTACCACAGAGCAGTATGGTGTCCCCGGCCACATGACACTGTCACCCCCCACCCACCCCCCTCCTCCTCCTTAGCTTGAATCACAGGAGCCTGAATAGATGAATCCTTGTGACTTAAGACACCCTGTCTACCGTGAGTGTGTGGGATAGTGCAGGAGGATAGGATGATGAGAGTCCACGGCCTCTGGTGCTCCGCGCCCTCCGGAGCAGGGAAGGTATCCAGTGTCCCCAGTGGTACCGGTGTCTGGTTACCGCTGCTCTGGGTGACCTCTAAGTCAGGACGGGCAGGGTGACCTCTGCAGCAGCCAACCAGGCCCTCTGGGAAGCTCCATCCTGTCAGGCTATTTGTGGAGCTTATACCGGCTCTCTTGATCAAACCCGGGTATTGAAGAGACTCTATGTTTTCATCTGCAAGTCTGGACGTGTGACACAGACAGACGCTCCCATTGGCTGGCTCAGTCACTCACACTGTGCATGTTCACGTACACAAACTGTTAGATCGAGGCATGTACGGCTTGTCTCTCAGAAACCCAAGAGATTCAGAGAGTTTAATCCTCATCTGGCTAAATGGATTAGCTAACATTGCATCACTGCAGTATAGTAGCTAGCACATTGACAGATACCCTGTATTTCACTATGAACCTTATAAAGTCATACTGAAAAAAGTCATGGGAAAATCTATCTCTGCGGAATACAACATTTATGAACTTATAATCCCTGTCAAATTGCATTGTTTTGGCTAAAGTGTTTACTGTAATGAATGTCAATACTTATCCATAATAATCTGATTGATTCCTTAATTCCCTGCGATCTTCTTTCCCTCCCCCATCTAAATTCTTGCTTTATTGAAAACAGTTTTTTACTGGGCCTGAATTATTTGTATGAAACCTACACTACCTTGCACAATACCTCCCCGCAAAACGTTCCCTCATCTCTAGACGGAGGCACCAATTTGTGTGAAGATTTGTGTAGTGCTCCTGTACTCAGGCTCCGGCGGCTGTGAGGTGGCCGGAGAAGAGCTGAGCTCCAGACATTGACTTATTACCCGAGGGCCACTTGTATTGAGATGTATTGGTGATTTCCAGGGCCCCCTCAATATGAGAGCCTGATGAGAACGTCCAATCAATACGATAATAGCGAGCAAAACAGCGGGCAGGGTTGAATTTATGAACCTGCCGTAACTCCTGCCGGGACATCAGGCACAGGGTCTTTCTCTGGCCCTGTCATTAAACACTAGACAGCCCTAGAGTTGTTTAGCTGTCTTACAATATCTAATGACAAGAGTAACTATAACTAGATAATGAGACACTGCTCTGTATGGATTGATATCTACATTATACGCATGACATATCCCGAAGACAGGAGGGAATTAAGCACATAGGTAGTGATGGATTATCCAGGATATGAGTGTCTCAGAAACAAGTGGGGAAGAGAACAGTATGGGTTCCTGACAACAGTTAAGCAGAATTAGTGGGACTGTTTCTGTGACCCCAACCCCCTCCCCCACCACTTCTGCTGTTGCTCTTCCATCAAGTGCCGCCAAACCTGACGAACAGGCCAGCCTTCCCAGCAGCTCCTCCACTCCCATATGTAACTCTGTCGACTCTGTTCCTGCAGCTCCCCTTTGCCTCCCAGGGAGCTGGAGGAAGAGTGGGGGAGGGGGGGGGTGGTTGGCTGGAGGAATCAGGCCCAGACAGAGGGTGCGTGAATCGGGCTGGCCGGCACTGGAGGACTGCTCGATCAGCTGGCTGAGGGAAGATTAATTCCTCGGCCAGCCGCTGATCCGTCACAGGGGACACCTCTCGGTGGAGCCGGTGAAACACTGCCCCGTCCCAGCGCCTGTCACTGCCCTGACTCTGACGGATGGCCCGTGGGACGTCACTGCCCCGCTTGATGGTGCCTCCCTGATGGCTCCCAGGGCCCTTTCCTGAGGGCTGCAGGTATTTTTGGCTGCCTTGCTCTAACTGGCTGCCTCGGGAGTTATGGCCATGATGGCCTTAGATGGGTGAGATGTTTTCGTCCACATAAAACGGGGTTGACCTGACCTGCTGAGCAACTTATGTACACCGTGTCAAAGCTCAACGGGATGAGCTAACACTGTGGCGCTACTTTAACACAAGGAAAGGCCTGTCAACACATCTAAGAGAGGGGTGTTACGTTATTGCAAAGATTCCACAAGACGGATGACTTTGGACAGTCCAATCCATGGCCTACCGCGAATCTCACCCTCTCATACAACGCTGTATGCCCAGCAAAGCAAGAGAGGCTACCAACGGACCAGCTCTTGGCTTGTTGTTTGTTTCTTCCGGTGGTTTGCTCCAGGATAACTTTGCGGGGCCAGCACTGTCTTCATCTCAGTGGCTCGTTGGTTCCACAGCGCGCCGCGTCACGCTGACTCCACCGCGCTGACACAGGCGTTTAGAGGTCACTCTGCTGCACGACGGGCTGTCACTCGTTGTGAAATATCCTCTGTGACATCCCGTGGAGCAATCTGCTGACACCTGGTAGTGCGCGCCGCCTTTACCCAGGATGCACCAGGAGTGGAGCGGGGCTGTCAGGCAAGTGTCCCTTAGCGAGGAGGGAGAGGTGGGTTACTTTGGGTAAATAGGCTCTCCTTACACCCTAGGCACAGTGCATTAAGCTGAGAGCCCCTCAGTCACTTGGAGCCTGTGCACTCTACAGCGTCGCCAGTACCCCGTAATGTTTTACTTCAGTCAGGGATGACTGTGTCCCCTGAACAGCCTCTTGGGGAAAAGGTTAGTTGAACATTGTCTGAAAAGGATTTTTCAAGTGTTGTACTCATATACGCTGTACACCTAGCCTTTCCGAAGAGGCCTCTTCTTCCTCTTTCTCTTTGCTCTTTTCCTCAACTCCATGGCTCTCTTCACTCTCTAGCTCTCCCTGCTCCTTCCTGAGATGAAAGAAGATGGGGTTAGGGTGGATGGGTTGCATCATGGTAACACTCCCAGCTGTCATGGCAGTACAATAGAGGTGGAGGTTGGAGCCAAGTGGCACACATGCCTGCAGGGGAGCACACGCAAGCCGGAGCTCCGCTCCTTCACACACCACGCATGAATAGGCTCTCGCTCCCATCCACTTTAAGGGGTGCAGTCGCTAAAAAGGGGTTTCAAGGGATTCATTCACAGACGTTGTCAAGTAGAGTATCACACACAGACAAACATACAAAAGGTACACAGGCCTGCACAAATACATACACATGCACACACAAACTTATTCCCTATAGAATGAGCCGCGTTCACCCTTTTACGTACATTGATGTAATTTCACCATGGAAACCCTCAAAGCCATCTGTAGAACAGTATCAGAATAAAAGATGGAGTAAAAACATTACAAAGCTCCTGCTTACTAATTCCTCCACTGTGTTTTGTCCCCGTTTCATACCTCATAACACCAGACCATTAGGCATATTTGAGGTTTGTGTTTTTCAAAACCATGTGCCCTGGTCGTGTCTGGCCTCTTTAATCATCCCCGTGGAAAGCACGGTGAGGATTATAGGATTTGCAGCGGCTTCCCCATCTCATTGTTGTGCAGGTGAAGTGGGCCAGTGATCGGAGACACCGTGACTAAACCCAGTGCGCTGCCCACCTTCCCCTCCTTACTGCCTGTCAAAGCCCACAGTCAGCCCTTGCAAGGCCACCTCGGAGACAGGGGCACAGCAACAGACAGCTCTGCTTGCACGCTGCTCAATCTTCACACACCTTTCCCTCGTTACCAGTCTCACTCTCTTTCACAGTTTCTACTTGATTTCACTTACTTTCCCCTTACTCTCTCTCCTTGGCCCTGTGACTTAGCACTGATATCTCTCCTACAGGGCAGTGGATTAATGTTCTCCCATGGCTACAGGGCTCTGGAATAGGGCTGGCATGGATAAATGCTTGGGTTTGGTTTTCTCCCTCAAGAGCTGGCCCCTGGGTATTGGGTACTGCTGGCCTCAAACTACAGGGCTAAGCATTGTTCCCCGTTGTTCTCTGCTTTTGGAATTCTGAGTGGGAGTGCGTGTGTGAGTCCCTTAAATATATTGTTGCTGTCGATGTGCTAAGAATGTTCTTACAAGTATAGCCAGAGAGTATAGAAGAGTTACTTGTGTATTGCTAGCTCAGTATTAGAGCTAAAGTAGGCAGCCGGCTCCCTGTCCACTGGCTTCCTGTCCAGCGTGTAGGCCTCTATTCACGGCAGGCCTCTTCTCCCTCCTTGGCCCCAACCCCTCCGTGATGCCTGTGCGTGAGGGCGGAAAAACTGCACATCCTCCCAAGTATCGTCTTACCAGCCAGGCCCAGTATTGCATGCACCAGGGAACGCCGTGGCACACGCGGCAGAAAGAGCCAGGGCAGGGAAATGTAAGCTGAGCTGATGGCGGCGCGCGGAGCCTGTGTCCGTCCTTCCGGGGCGGCCGAAGCCACTGATGTACCAAACCTGCGGGGAGCAAACGTTATGCCCTATCAACGTCAGCGTCGGTGTCAGCAGGAGGGCATACGATCCCCCGACTTACTCCCTCAATCACATGGAGGCAATGATGTCGGACATGAGCCAGCACGGTGAAAGACCCTGCCAGGGTGTATAGAGTTCTGGGACATTTTAACGGAGATACCGTGTCCAAAAAGCACACGTGTCAGCCATCATTACGTTTAGGGATCAGCTCAGTCCGGATTGTAAGTTTCGTTTGTTATCCTATTTAAAATGCATTTGTGGCAAGGAAGCATAATTGTTGTGTATTGGTATCTATGGACTGTTGAGGTGTGTGTGTGTGTGTGTGTGTGTGTCTATGTGTATGCGTGTGTGTGTGTCTGAGTTTGTAGCTGGCAGTGAAAAAAACACCCCGAGGCACTGAAAATCAATGTTGCCCGAACAAGAAGAGGGGGATAAATGGATGGGGCCAGCCTCCGTCGGCATACGGTAAAACAGGAACCGTATGACTGCCGGCCAATCAAATCCCCCAGGGCCTGATTAGAACCAGATGAGCTGCCCACAGCCCAGCAGGTGGGCCAAAAGAGGATACAACCATGCCTCTGTTCGTCCACCCACATGACCCCCGCACTGGAGCAGTCTGGCATGTGCATTTACCCAAATCACAGATGTGCAGCGCCAAATCCTCCGTACCAGCCTTGCGCCAGCAGCAACATTACATAAGCAGGGGACAGCCAGTGGGTTAGCTATTAGGACTGTGTCTTTCTATGGACTTTCTTTCCACTCTGCTCATTGTCATTAGGGATGAATCTAAGGCCACCTCACGAACAGTCATTCTAAACAGATGTGGCAACAGCCATGGCACTAATCACTCTGGAACGAATACCAGCACACAGGCTTCCGTGGATTGGCCCTCTATGCACCAGCTAACACGGCAGGGGATTTAGAGTAATGATTGCCGGATTATAAGCCTGGTATAAAGAGAGAAGAAGAAAGCACAATACGAGGATTGTGACATGATGCGGTGTAAGAGAGTTTCGGATTGTTTTTATGTCCAAAAGAGACAACAGGTTTAGGTAGATACTGTAGACAGTGAAAAATGGACAAAGACCAGGGGCTGAGAACGATGAAAATAAATATACTTGAGCAACGCATTTATGTCCCTGATCGTTAGTGAGTGGCACGTGATCAAAGTTCCAATTTAATAGAAATATAACAGAATCAATTGGTTTGATTGGTAAAGGTTGCTAAAGTAAGATAGACATATGCCCTGTAAACAACATACTTAATACTTTATAATAATAGACTATAGTATCATGCGTTTTGAGAAATTGTTTCAAAAAGATTTGCCATCATATGCACATCCATTAAAAGATTATGAATCTGATTGTGGCTTCCTAAAACATGCAAAGCTTGTGCGCATACATTAAGCAGATAGTCATGCAGCATAAAACATACTGCACTGGGGGGAAACAATTGTGTGCTGTTCATGTAAGTGAACCCTGTTGTGTCGGCAGGTTATAAATAGACTATGTGGTCGGTGAGCGGTGGAGGTCTGACAGAGGAATTTACCTCACAGCATTTATCTTCTGCAAACAGTGATCAGCTGTGACCTGAACTCCGTCGTGACCCAATCCAAAAGTCCAAATCATCTGCTTTACCCAAACTCCACTTTTCTACATTTAGCTAAGGAGAAAACTTGGATAACTAGATCCACAGTAATTGAGGGTCCCTGCTTTCCACTTTCCACAGGACAAGGCTTCCAACAAAGAGACACATCAGCATTTCTATCACAACACAGCAATTAAAAACTTTGAATGGCGCTGAACATTCTACTTTGTTATGATATGAAAATAAAAATGATAAGTTGCATGGTGGGGAATACAAAGCACATCATTAAGAAACCATAGTGCTTCGACACTTTGATGGCACTTTCAAGCCACCCCCCCTCCCAAAAATCCCATGCCATTCCTCAACTCGTCATCTTTGATAATTTTTTCTTTCTCCCTACAACTCCCAATGTCCATCCTATTGAAATCCCCCCTCGTTCACTGCACTAGGCCTGCTACTCGGCGGGAGGGGTAGGCTCTTGGCTGGTGCGGCATGCGGTAAAAGTCCAGTCGAAACAACCAGCTTAATTCTGTGATGTTACCAAACATCTGCTCCAACGCGGTGCCAAGTCTGACCCGTGCCAAAAACTGGAGAAGAGGAGAGGATTACGTTTTTTCTAGATCCCTGTTATTGTCCATTCCAGAGATAACTGTGTTATCGTCCTCACTGGTTTGGGTAAACAGGAGGTCTGTTTACTCATTTCCTCCCCAAAGTTCTTCTCCTCAGTTGAATCCTACCACTCCTCAATGGTTTCTCGGGACATCATGTGTCTTCACCGGGACGTCATGTGTCTTCACCAGGACAAACTAGACCCATAGACTAGTGCCACTGAGAGCAACTCATTGATACTACAGCTGCAAGTTTCTAACTGCAAACACTCTTTGAAGCAGCAGTTGGCCTGATCTGCATCATGTCCTGTAACTGAACTCCACAAACGTGCACGCACTCACATGCACGCTTGTGCCCCAACTTTGCAAATCAGCGACGATAAGATTAGGGATGTTCTCTGCAAAGCAGCTTAACACCTATGATTTACCTTAGTTGTCTTTGTGGTCAACATCTGGACCAAGTAGTTTTCCTATCGGCCAGGCAGAATCAGGAAAAAGCGGTGAACGGGAGAGATCATTAACAGGTCAAATATGAATGTGAAGATGTGCCGTACACTCAAAAGTAAGGGATGCGAGGAAGAAAAGAGAACAAAAAAAAACTAAAAAACAGCCGGGCTAAACCAGGACAGGAGCCCAGACAGTGACCTCCCTGGGGGGGGCAGGCTGCCAGAGCACAGGGGGAGACCGAGGGTGGCTGGTGGGAGGCCTGAAGGTGACCAGAAGCGCGGCTGAGAGGAAGGGGAGAGCAGACCATCTGGCCCCACTGTGAGAGGCCCGTCCCAGGCAGGCTGCTGCCTCTGCTGCATTGGAGGGACAGACAGCAGAGCCAGTTGCGCAGTGCTGCAGCAGGAGTGTTCTATTCCAGTCATACAGGTGGAGCCAGGCAGGCCGACAACCGGATCAGGTTAGCTTAGCGTACTCTAAATGACAGCCCAAGTTGTCCTCTGAGCAAGACAGTAGGGAAGGGAGGGGCCACGAGTAGTAAGATCTCCCTTTCGGGTCCATGGCGGTTATGAGGGATCATTCCAAGAGCTCATAGACCATGCTGCTTAACTGTATGAATCGAAACCTGGGGGAAGGCACTAATGCTGTAGCTCCAATTAGCAGATTGACCGTTTATTTTTGAAAAGGCGCAATTCTAATGTAGTGGACATCGATTTTTTAGCACAGCTGTGGAATAGCTGATTCAACATTGGCGTACCAACAGAGATCAGAAATAAGTGCAATCACAGAAATAACACACAGTGTGTTTTCATAAATGCCCACTAGACAGTGGGATAACAGAGGTACAGCAATCATTTCTATGAAAAGCCTGTCGTTTAAAGTGTATATATATATATATATATATATATATATATATATATATATATATATATATATATGTATATATATGTATATATATGTATATATATATATATATATGAATTTGATAAACATGACATGTTGTACGGCCACTCAACAGAGACAAGACACCATGTTATAAGTCCTTGCCATGTACCTTTTGCAAGATGTGGATAATCTTATTGTTGTCTGGCCTAGATACACGCGAGGGCAGGCGGCATGCACCACCAGACATGCTTCAAGACGCAAGAAACGAGTGAGTGATTTCTGCTGCCCCACTTTTCCTTTAATAGTGATATTTACTGGCGCGTGCCAGCATCTGTTCCTAATCCTGTATCCAACTACAACCAGTCGTGGCCTCCTGTATGCCACAAACAGAATTCCTTCCAAATGACACACTACTGCCTTGGCATAACGTTTGTCTGTGACATGAATGTGAAAGAGAGATCTAGGAGGTCTGGAGGTGTGCCTTTCTGTTCCTATAATACCTTTGATAAATTTTATCCGTTTTGATTTAGCCAAAGATAAACATCATGTGGTTCTAAACTTCTTCTCAAAAGACACTTGCCTTCAGACATCAGATTCCTTCTGAATGCCATGTCCATTGCTCACTATTGCCTTACAGTGGTGAACGATAGAATTACAGTGTCATTGAATGTCCAAAGAACACATGTTCTACCGCGGCAGACAGATTATACAGAAAACGACTGCTTCCTGGCCTGCTTGTCCTTTTTAAAGATTATAATGGCACCCATGTGACCTTTTAACCTCTTACTTAACAAAACGTTACCAAGGCGTGACTACTCAAACCACACAAGTCCAGGTCGGGGTCAAGTAGACATTCAGGGTCAGTGGAATGTCCCATCCACAGGGGCAAGGCAGGATCAATGTGGCAATTGATGCGAAGTTACTGCACCCACACACGGGAACAATGTCACGACCGGACGGATATTGCTGAGATGTCTTTTTTCTTAGCTGTCAAGAAATACATCCGCCTTGTTGACACAGCACAGTTCAGTTGGCCAGCAGTGTGACCGTGAATGTTAAGACGTATGGATTTGCTAGAGTGTGATCCTAATTACTATATCCTAACGTATAACATATGAAAAAGTCTGAACACATACTTGTGTGTGTGTTTTATTAAACAGTCCATGTTATGACTCACACCCAACACCAAGCCCTTAAACCGGCTAGATAATATTGGCATGGTTCTTCACAATAGGCTAGGCAGTCAAAAGTCAAAACACTGCCTCTGCATTTTTACTGTAGGTGCACTTAGGTAAACGAGCAGAGTTGCCTTATGCATAATACAGTGCCATCATTAGGCTTTGTCCACAAAGACACATGGCTTTATGCTCACAAAAGCACTCTCTTCTTTGTGATTGCTAACATACTGTACTTAAGATCAAAGTTATTGGGAGGGCAAAAAAAAACACCATCTTTCAATTAATTTTTCAACTGTTGGATTGTGTATTGCAAAGCGAAATGTCAGAGACATCAAGGAGCAGTTACATGTCACGATAGTAAATATACAACAGGTAAATACCAATTAAATATTTTCACTGTATGATGCAATTCAATAGGGCACTATTTAACTAGACCATTATCCATTGAAGGACGTGTGAGTGTGTGTGTCTGAGTTAGACAGAGAGTATACCATTTACCTCTTTTGCTATTGGAGCACCATCTGGTGTTGGGAATATTTCTAGTCACATAAGGTATTAGCACTGATAGAATAAAAACAAAGATCCTCCCATTGCTCCTAATTGTGTTTATTGGGTCGAAAGGCGGAGTGTTAGTATTGCTAATTTATCTCTAGAAACACTGTGTAACAAATCTCATTAACATTCATTGGCACATGTACACATCAAACATTAGGTTTTAAGTAATGCAAGGCAGCCATAATATTTGGGATTTAGAAAGAGTATACAGAGGTTTCAATTACAAGGGATTGCAGATTTTAACGTGAGCTCGTCAAATGTTTGCCCAACCGATGAGCATCTCTACTTTAACATATAAAGAAAGACAGCTGAACTCGGGTTGGTTACGGATTGAGAGGAGCGCATTTGACCAAATGAAAACATAGCACATATATACAAGTTATTATTACTGTTTTGTTTTTAAATGTAAACTCAAACCACTCAATCACTCTCAATTTAACATATCAAGCACTTTCACAGTTCGTCAAAACATAAAAGGGATCCCCACTCGGCCATTACCTCTGAAATAGTCCAATCTACCAGTTCGATTAATAGAATATTGCTCCATCTGCACACCATGCTTGACATGGCACAAGCTTTTAAAAATGAAATGTATACAATATTTAAAACAACATGCATTTCCCTATCATCCATTAGGGGCCTTCAAAAAGGCACTTAAGCTGGGAGGTGCACACTGTTTGTAGAATATTAAGGTGTCTAAAGTTTTCAAAGTTAAAAACAACAGATGTTTCCAGCGCCAAGAGTAGCTACAAGGGAATTGCTTCCCTGAATAAATACCCTGGAGAAGGACTACGTGACACAGGACAGAAGACAAGACAAAATGACAGGTTTGGTTTAAGTAGAAACAAAAGCAAAACTTCAACAATACATTTAGAATACCCTGATATTACACAAGAATCAGACAAAGACAATGGACTACATTCTGTGAATTGATAACACGTATACCGTATCTTCAATAAATTCGGCCATAATCAATAACAGCGTACTTACTGTTGCTGTGCTATGTTCTTATGCATAAGTGTCAGGAAATCAAAACAATCTATACTGGATCCAAAACCATCTCACATGCTACCTTCCTATGGTTAATAACACTTTGAATGAAATAAAATAACAATTAACAAAAATAACATGTTAAAACAAATGCACAAAAGCTTTAGGAATTTACGTCTAACTTAGTAAGGATCATATTTTCTATCTAACTCTCTCCGAACTGAGCGAAGACTTTTAAAGCATCTCCATCAGTGGCATTATTCACCATATAACAAAATCCCATTTGAATCCAAATTCCACTTCTTATCGCTATCATATCGCATCACAATTTCTAAAGCAGATCAACTTGTAAACATGTAAAAGGTGAGAGGAAAGCAACAAAGTTGCTGAGGCTGATGAATTCAACAAAAAGGGTATTAAACACAAAATATTTCAGCCCCGCCTAGCCGTCAACCTTGACTACAACACGGTTATCCTGTCCATTGTACGCCAGCTACTCAAGAGCGATGACGTTCAATGTGTCTCAGAGCAGATGCAAACTTGTTCACAGAGCAGGTACAGCATTGTCTAGTGGTTGAAGACTGTCTTAGTCAACATTAGTAGATGTTAATGGAAGAAACTAACATGGAGGCCAAGGACTCCAACAACCGGTCCTCTGGTCTCCAAACAGATAGCTTTAATTAGGAGTACTTCAGTGCCAGCTGAAAGGGGAAGTAAAAAATGAAGTAGGTCATCAAGTGATCAATTATGGGGTAATTATCACAAGAAAAATATGGTTGTATTTAACGTGCCCAACTTTTTAAGAAAGGTTTCCCACTATCAGAATACTTCCTATCTAAAAATGTGCATCCCACATGAATGCCTGACATTCAACTAAATTCAAACAACTACCTTGTGAGCAGTGTCGGAAAACTGCTGGGCTTTGTACATCAGGTCAACAGTCTTGTCTTCTGTACGGCTCAGCTTTTCTCCACGCTCCCCCAGAACCATGCTGGCCTTCTGCATCACACTACCCAAACTGCCCCCTGGGGGGCGCTGGCCCCTCACACCTGGAGAAACAGAGCACCACAAAGAGCATGTTAGGGATAGGTCAATCTGTTCACAAGTCTCTGCAATGAATATAAGTAGCATAAATGACTGCTGTGCTCAGACAAGACATTTGCTTTCGATACAAGTCAAATATAACGGACGAGTCAAAAACTGTTTGGTCAAAGGTAAGAAATGAATTGCAATGGCTGAATTGCATGTCAAATGTTGCAGATGTTGAATAGGTCATGCAAATAAAGACAACATTTAAAATGTGTATACTGGTGCATTCTTAGGTTGTTATCACGCGGACAGTTAACAAAGTGGCTAAAGGCACTATTGAAGGAAAGCTGCCTAACACTGGTGGAAATATGGATACTGGAGAGTCAGCCTCTGTCAACCAAATTCAGTAAACGCTGTAAGTTAAACTGTATGTCAAAGCATATAAAATATTAAAGCAATAGGTTTGTAGAGAGGCTAGATACAGACAAAAACATTACAATAATACCCATTGAGCCAAACTCTCACAATACAAGGTATACTTTTAACAAAATTGTATACTTTTAACAAAAAAGTGTTTTTTTAGGGGAAACTAAATGACAACTTATATTTCTATTAACAAACAACAAATTGCTTTAAACTCATTCACCCCAATGCCACAGGTCAACTCGGGTTAAGTTGAGCCGCTGTAGCTTTGTATCGCTTTGCACTGCTACGGCCTGGCACCTCTCCCACACATTACAATCCCGTCAGTGGGTTCAATGGGGAGCGGCGCTCCTTATGCTCAGCCTCCTAAAAGGGTAGCCATTGTAGTCAGCCCAACTGGTAAAAAATCTAAACAATGTCTCCTTTCATCTTACAGCCCCATCATAGAGGATCCATTCTTCACCGGAACCGAGAAAGGAAGGCAAGCCATGGATAACATGACTGAACATCAGGTACACCATCCCACCATTGACCTCTTAGAGGTTATGGTGTCTCACATAGCGCAGGGGAACCCTATAGGATTTTCAACTGTCGTACCCGCAACCAGAGGGCGTCCTTGACTTCTAACCATCCTCTTCTTCATGCGGTTAAAGAAAACCTTGCAGCGGTAGATGACCAGATTCATGGTACAAGCATCTGTTAGAGTACAACATGGAGACAAAAGGTAGACAATTAGGGTAATATAACTGGAACACAGCCATTAAGTGAGTCTTAAAGAGGACTCAGGGTGCCCCCCTTACCTCCAGTAAGTTTGGACTGACAGTTCACAAACTCTGTTTGCCTAGGAGGGGCCAGGCTCTTCCGCCTGGTCAGAGTCCTTGGACCCTTTGGTCCACCCAGGTCACTTGGGCTAGCTTGGCTCTCCTGGCTCTCTGGATCGCTTTTGCTTGCCTTTCTTACCTTCCCCACATTAGTCTTGTTCCCCTCCTTGCCCCCCCAATAGGTCTGACAGGCATGGTAGAGGATTTGAACGAAGATGCACTTCTCGGCCGCAGAGCTAGCCACCCACTGGTCCAAAGCACTATCAAACACTAGATCAAACTCTGGGCATTCCTGGAAGAAACAGAATAGAACACAATACCAACTGGTTATGGAAGTCAGTCAGACGTATGAAAAACACAGATAGTTCGGAGGAAAGCACACCTTGTTGGGGTTGATGCCGTCGACCAGTCTGAGTTGCTCCACTCTCCACTGTGACCTTCTTGTAAAGGAAGGGAAGCCGCCAAACTGTTTAACCTTTGTAATAAGTAGCTGAGCTGGTCTTTTATTGGTCACTGGTGGAAAGAATAAGGGTATAAATGTGAAGTCGATAATCCCTGAGTCATTGACAGGCTCAAAGAAACAAATACGGTGGTGGATGAATATAACAGATTAATGTCGGTCTGCAATGTAGACTCTGTCTTCTAAAGTCAATGCACAAAAAGCTTATTCATTCCCAGTTAATCATGCTTAAAAAGACATCAGTAGGCAAAAAAACTGATGGGTTATGCAGTTGACAGCCCATTAAAACTAATGACAACTTTGCATTTTTGGGATAGGAACATGGGGATCACTGATAATCATGTCCAAATCATATGACTTAAGGGTGCGTTGCAGGTCCTCATTTCAACTCCAGTCTCAAAAGCAACATTGAATGTAACAGTGTTTCATAAAGTCTTCAAAGCTGAAAGACTGCCGTAATGCATTAGACTTGGATGTTTCTTCATGATCTTTCTGGAGAGAAAATATGGTGGTTTAAAACAACTATTAAGTCCATATGATTCATGTCCTCCAATTGTGTCAGAATCAGTGAGAATAATTTCACACAGCCATCCCTATGTCATTTTAAACAAGGGTGACTCTGATTCAACAATAAACAATTATTCTATTCAGGAGTAGAGAGAAACAAGCCACAACAGTAATAAATAAGGCAATCCTAAAACAAAACAAAAATCTATGGATTACCTGACAGACAGATGAACGTTGCATAGTCCCCCGTGCCACCGGTAGGCAGGAAAGGAACCCTTTTCTTTTTTCTTCTTCTCACCTCCACGGCAACCAGCATCCTCTCATCACGGGGAGCAAAGAGTTCCTTGTTGATGGCAGACTGGATATTCATCATAGGTCTTGAATTTTGAGATTATGGATGTTAGACATTGACTGATGGTGTGATACAACTCATTTCGTTCAATACAATTGTGCATTCTAACCAGTTGAGACGCACACCTGCAGAAAACGCAACAATAGACCTTCTCTGACTTCGAATGATAGCATCGACTAACTACATTACCATGTATTTATTTAAAATTCCAAGCTGTCATGTGTTTCGTGTTGAATGAGCAAACTAACAATGACTTTGCTAAATAATTACGTTAGGCTTACCTTAAATCTTCTTTTTTCAACGCAGATCACGCCTCTTAATGAATAAAAAAAACACTATATGCTTATGTTCAGAGACCTCGCCGTTGTCTATTTGTTATCCCGAATGCAAGTACTTTAAATTTGGCACAAAACAATGGCGTGCCTTGCGGAGAAGGCAACTTAACTGAGCAAACCACCCAATTTGAAGAGGTTGGAGATCACATGCTGATAAGAGCTATGTGATGGACTGCGGGTCTGCACGATAGTCTTTAATCGCTGGATGGAATTCTACTTTCAGTTGGTGCGGCAGAGTAATCTGCCCTATACCAAGGTGAGGACAGTAGTGGGATACAATAACTTTTTCAATTGGCCCATCTGGACTTTTTACTCTCATTCTACTACATTTTAAACTACAATATCCTACACATAATTGTCTAAAATATTCTAGAATAATAGGCTACGACTCACTGTAGCACACTGAAGCCTACCAATCAGGGCGCAGTTTCGATCGGCCCATGACATTCCTTTTAAACTATACACTACAGATAGATTGATACACAAGAGGGACTGATAAACGTCAGGATTGGGAAAATATCTCTCTCTTGCTTACGGAGGTCGGGGCTCTGCAACACCCGTGGCCATATCTCAAAGCCCTACGGAGTTTTATTTAACAGTGTAGCTGTTGTACAACAAAACTCAAGCTGCGTGAAAGAACAAGCTTTAAAGACATGTGATAACTTGCACTTGTCCACTACAGTCAGTCAGCGGCGCCAGAATTGGAAGGTGGACATTCTGATACATACATGCGCGCGCGCTTATACACACACACACACACTGAATAACTATTATTATTATTGAAAGGGTAACCTATTCGAAAATTCTGTTTGTTATGTCAGCAACCCCTGACAAACGTAACCATTTTTAAAAAATGACACTTTTTACTTTGGATACTTTAGTATTTTTAAAAGTTGTTACCTTTGTACTTAATTCAAGTAGAAATGTAAAAGGAATACTTCTACGTTTAGTGGAGTAATATTTTAGCAAGGGTATCTTTACTTTCACTCAAGTACAGGATATGTCTACTTCGTCCAACACTGGAATACTGAGATAAACCTAATTCAAGATGTTTAACAATTTGGGCAAGACCTTATAGGTTTAAAGGCAACGAGTAGTGTACTTTTATCACACTCCATGGTTGGGATTACTGTAGAAGATGTTCTGTCAAATAAATTAGTCAATTAGTAAATTAGATCTTTTTTAATGAAAAGACAAAAATGTACCACGGTGAAGCACCACATCATTCGTTTGAAGAAGGAACGGAACACCAAGGCTAGATAGGGTGAGAATGACAAACAAATACAGTGTGCACTTGTGCAAGGCCATCATAGAAAGATACAGTTTAGAGGTCAACTGCCCCACGTCACAATAACAATCATCTGATTTAGCCTAGCACAGGGTCTGCTCCGTCGAAAGAGCACCTCCTACGAAAGAACACACATACTGTATCTCAGCTACAGAATATGGCACATGAATGGGTTGTTTCAGACAAAAGAGGTATATTATATTTCTATGGCATGTAACAAGGAGACGAGATTTCCATGAAATGAAGAGAAATCGAAACGAAGGACAAGCATTATTATGATTTCTGGCCTTGTAAGACCTAAAGGCATTAGGATGACAGTTTAGACAATTAACAGTTGGCAAAAACATACCACAAGATCCACAATCAACACAAGACTAACAGTGTATCTGTAAAATAAAATGTATAAAAAGGGATTGTGAAACAAAATATCAAAGGACTCCTAAGTATTCTCGAATCATAGCAAGTTTGAACCTTGTCTGGCTGGTGTATCAGTAATGAGACAGTAAAATGTAAACTCACCTGAAGAACTTAACTTCCCAAGAGGGTAGTTGCATGCTACTATCCATCACCTAAATTATAGCAAGACAATTTTAAAGAAAGCAAACTAATGCCTCATGCTTCATTGAACATTATTTCTTGAAATTGATTTAAAAAAGGGAATTAGGGTGAATAACCACATCTCGCAAAGGTATTTCATGCATGCATGATATGTGGATTACTGTTTGCTGCTTGAATAGAAAGTGCATTTGAAATATTAGATCATGGGCAGCATTGACAGTGTAAGGACAAATGGTTAGTGCTTTAAATTTGGAAGAAGACCTATCACAGTTGAACAAAAAGATTGTATTTTTAACGTGCAATGCACGTGTGTCCTCTGAAGAGAGGGTCAAACACATTACTTGCCTACCAGGTATGACTGAGTCAAAATGAAAGTTCCTGTTCCTAACAAAAAGTTAATGTAAATGTGAGAATATGACACATCGCATGACTTCAAATGATAGGTATAGGGTTAAACAAAACGGGCAGTAATGTCATGCCAAAAATGCATCTCTAATGTATTCTCCTAATACAGTTGCATGACTACATTTTTCCTTTAAACAATCTACTATGGCCAACAAGTTAACATCAAGTGATCACGTAGGGGGTTAGCATGTTCTTCTCTTAGGCATTATTACATCATGAGAGATGGGCTGACTTGACACTCCCCACAGGACAAACACTGAACGAGTGTTGATGCTCTGTGCAGAGACAGGTTAGACGTTGTGTCTATGGCTACAGTTTTAGGATTATCATCGGCACAGTCACAGCTGTATCACATAGGATGGACCAACGCACAATCGACAAAACACAAGTCACTGCTAAAAGGGAGCAGGAGTGCGAGAAAGGAACAGTCTTTGTTTGTAACTGGTGAAATAATTCACCAATACAGCCACAAGGGGGCGCTCAACCTTTAGGAGCACAGAGGCACTGTCCTTATTAGGAGCACAGGCTAAGCGAGGGAACAGTCTGATAATACGAACAGAGCTCTAATGCTCCGTCTAGTTGCTAAGTCAAGTCAAGGTCAGAGGGTAAGATGTCATCCGGGAGCCTATGAAACATGGGGTTGTAAAACAGAATGTGAGTGTGTGTGCATGGTAGTACATCTGTGCTGGGCTACGATGACTCGGGGCTATCCCCAATGGGCTCAGAGTGGGCCTGCTGTCGATACATAAAGGTCAGGAGGAACAGGGCCACGTCGTGTGAGCACCAATAGGCTGTGTGAGAGGTCACCGCTGACCAATACCGGCTCTCCACCATTCCCTCCCGCAACTCAAAGTCAATGCGCCTCTCCAGCTCATCTGCAACCCATGAAAACAGAAACAACAAATAGATCAATGTTAACATTCTGACTACAAACTAGGGTAAACAGATAAACATGAACATCATGACTAGTTTCACACTTCAATGTATATTGCTAAAGCAGACAATATAACGACAATAAAAGTTTGAGAAAACTTAAAATGTAGAACTTGTTAACAGTTAAGAAAGACATCATAGGCGAGTCGAACTAAAAATGTACTTACACGACGAGTTGTCTAGGATAGTTGAGGTGGACTGCGACAAAGTAGGCTCTACCTCACTCCTGCCCTTATGCTTCTCCTCTCCTTCTGTTCCCCCTCCCTCCTCGCCTGGTGACCCAGCGATCTCCGCTTCCAAGACCACGCCCTCTGCATCCGAAGTCTCATCCTCTGCACCCCCAACTTGGCCACTCGAGCGAGAGAAGCGGGAAAAGAACATCCCTCCAATCCCCTTCCCCAGACTGGCCGCACCTACGGACCAACCAAGTAACACAGTACATTGCACAGGTTGCTCTGCAAACTATATAGGCAAGGGGTCAGGGATATGAGTGCACAACATATGATATAAAAAAGACAATGATAACGTACAATGTTTCATACTGATACACTTTGATCGGATGAGAAGTCAAATGTACCTTTCTAGTATCAAACTCTGTTTGCTTTGTGGGCTGTTCCTCTTTGACGCTACTGCGAATCAACTCGCTTTTCAGAATGAGTGACGTTGACTTGATTCTTACTACTATTGCAGAGTGCTCTCTCTCCTCTATGCATAAGGAAGCCTAATACAAACAGCCAGTTCATGGGTCTTGTGCTGTCAGTCCAACAGGCAGGAGGTAATTGCTCTCCATTGATTTCTTTCAACTGGGTCTGCTATGAAGTGCGTGACTTGCTACATTATTAGCCAGGCAAGCAACTCCTATTCCGACAGACTGAAATGAGGTCTTACCCATGTTGGAAGAGCACAACTCTGTTCTTCCTTTTAAAGCTGAAGGTAATATTAGCGAGAGATGAGAAACAGAAGACAACCATTTGCGGTGAAAACAAGTTCCGGATAGATTGAAAAGAGCCAAGAGTATAGGAAAGCATATAGTTAAACATTTGAAGAAAAAAAAAATTATCCACATCCTTCCCTTTCTTACATACACTTGGAAACACACAGACACACACACACACACAGAAAAACACTGACCCATGATACTGGCCTTGCCCAGGCTGGTGAAGGACTCTCCATAGTGTCTGCGGGCCTGGGGTGGGGAGGTACAGGGGCTGGGGAGGCTCTCTGTGTCCGACACTGACACACTCTCTTTCAGGGGGTTCAGAAGCGTTGGCCGCATCTGGTCGTAAGGAGTGGGGCTGGTGGTGTTATACCTGCAGAAAGACACCATGTTACACAACGCACCGGTAAACCTAGTCTCTGAGTTGACAGCTTTGCGGATTCACCTGGAAAGATAAAATGGAAGAATCAACATACCAGTTTATTTGGACAGGTGCTATATTGCTGTAGTGCTTTAAGATGAGAGGCTCCAGTCTGTATGCCTGCAGTGCAAATACAGCAAATGATTACCAGAACATATAGAGCCTAACTAGCTTTGTCATGGTCTGACTCCGGGGGGGCGTGTTGCGAGTCCGCTCACCACAGGGTCGGTAGGATGGAAGATGTTGAACAGACGCTGACAGATGGACTTGGGTAAGATGCGGTCCTGAGTTCCGTTGTTCCCTGGACGAATCCCTCTTAACGCCAGAAACACAGCCAAGGGTGATCCCATGCAGAAGAAATTCTCTACCTAGAATAGACATTATGACCCAGTAAAGTTAAAGTATAAAAAACAATTAAATATATATTTATAATTATTTTAATATTGATATATGTAATGCTTTTATGTGAATAGTTAAAAGGTTCTTCATGAGAGAAAAATAATAATGATACGATTCCAACTAGACCGTTAATATTTGAAAGTTATTTACATACGGTTTTAAGTGGTATTTCAAAATAACAACTGAGTCAGTCAATCATATGTCCTCAGTAAACCATGTAGATGTTGTACGGACTAAAAAATGAAAAAAGGTTCATGACAAACGTTTTACAGTTGCAAGCCAATCATAAAACAATTAAGTGTGAAGAAGACATGTCACTCTCACCTTGAATTTCAAGGCTGGTACTGTTGAAGATGACATTTGCAAACCCTGAAACTGATCTTCAAAATCTCTCAACCTGCAGGGTAGAAACCATGGCATTAATTCAATAACCCACTTACCACTTAACACTTTCAACAAATTACCGCAGGAGGATTAACTGTGAGGGATACCTGAGTCGTGTAAGTCTTAGTTGTTCCTGTAGATGCTGCTCTTCATGGCTGGGCCAGCTGGTTTTGGTCTCCTCTGGGTCTGGCGCTACTTGATGGTGACAACGCACCGGGTCCCAGCCCGTCATGATGTCAAAGGTGATGACACAGCCCAGCGAATGGGACACGATGGACACTTTGCCACTCTCCTCAAACTCTGGATTGCGCTTGCAGAACAGGGTGTAGAGGCGGTTCAGCTCCAGAGTCAGACCCTTGGTGATCTATACACACATACACACAGACACAGAACAGGGTGTAGAGGCGGTTCAGCTCCAGAGTCAGACCCTTGGTGATCTATCTAACTCCATCTTTATTTAACAAACACACACACACACACACACACACACACACACACACACACTTATACAAAGAGCCATACATAATTCTACTTGGGTGTTTGTAGATGATTGTTGAATGGTTGCCATTAGTAGGAAAGAGTCCAAAAAAACAAGAAAGGGAAGAATTTAGACATGGAGAGTGTTACCTCATCTCTGTACAGAGGGCTGCTGTAGTACATGATGTCCATGGCGCTGCTGTTCAGCATGTCTCTGAGGCCTCGCACCTTGTCGGGTGTGATAGAGTCCACCGTGTCTGTCACACACACACACACACACACACACACACACACACACACACACACACACACACACACACACACACACACACACACACACACACACACAAAGCATCAAAACACATCAGTAAAAAATAACAAAAAAACCTACAATTCTAATGCTACGTCACACGTTAGCTGCGTGGGTGAACAGTGAACGGCGAGCACCTCCGTCCAGAGCCAGTTTGGACCTCCACTCCACTGGAAGGAACTCCACGTGCTCTGTGGTACGATCCGAAAAGTGCTTCTCCTCCATCTTTCTGGCGGCGTCTCTCATCCTGCACGAGAGTGAAAGAAACCAAATACAGCACTGGGTTTAATAGCTTTGTGAAGTCTGAAGTATAAAAAACCTCAGAGGTCGATATTGGGTCCCCTTTCTACAACGCGACTGAGCTCATATCCTGCTCATATCTTACATGCTCGTGTTCCTAATGATGCGGCCCTGGTCCATCTTTTGACCGATCCCATGAACCACGAAGACGATGTGGGTGGTTTCCGGCGGGGTGTCCTCGGGGGCGGCCTCCTCCACATAGCCTCGATGGAGACGGGTGCCGCTACTGGAGGCTGCAGACATGCACGGCATCATCATCATCAAAATGCGCTACAACACATGACCAATTCAGCCTGAGTGTTTTCTCTCCTTTTCATGAGCATTAGCATGACTAGCAGTGACACACCTTTGGAGAAGCCCAACCTCTGGGTGACAGTGCGCGCTATCTTGGAGGTTGTGGCGTCGCTGTAGAGATACACCTCGTCAACGCTGTGCCAGTCCACGTGGCTCCGGCTTAACTTCAGACTGTAGATTGCTAGGGCGCCAGAGAGCATTAATTAACAAAGACCTACTTTATGTAATTACCGTGCATAACGCTAACTCTGGACGGCCCCATGAGAGAGGCATCTAAGGGCAAAGATGTGTAGGTTATTGTAGTGCTATAATACTGTCCGGTATTGTGTTTAAACTGACATGTTTTGATGCTGTGTGTTTTTGTGTGTGTGCGTATGTGCGCGCGTGTGTGAGCCACCATCAGAGCCTGTTTTAGCCCTGCACTCACTCTCAGGTGAGCTTCTGAGTGTTTCACTTGTTCAGCTGAGGTCATCTAAAGCAGGGTCACCTGATTTCCTTTGTGACCCTTTAACTGAATAGCAGTAAAAAAAATAGCAGTTATCGATGTTCTGTGTTTGGATGTTGTCGACACACACATATGTACATACATAAGCAAACAAACACGCACGCACACACAGGCCAAGAGGCAAACCCTTGACCCTTGTTCCCAATCACTTTACCATCTTTGCTGTCTACTGTGGTGGTCACCACCTCTGTCTCGTAGGTGTCCCTCATCTGTTGGCCTCTAAAACGGGCCAAATGCTCCAATTCGATGAGGTCACTCTCGTCCTCCTCCAGGGGAAGCCAGGTGCCATCGATGAACCACTGCCCCCTCATCACAGGAATACGGTCTTGCTCTGCAGACATTAGCCAGTAAAGTAACACCAGTCTGAGAAGTACCAGCAACTTCGAGTTAAGTATGGTACTGATGCTTAGATTGCACAAACCACTTAAAATAAAATATCTGAAAAACAAGACATTAGGACAGGCCAGGGAATTATTATCATAAAATAGTGGCATACTCACGGTTCCAATAAACAGGATAGCATTCTTTCTCTTTTACATCCACTTCATACAATCCCCCTCTGACACACACTGCTTCCACACTGATGCTGATGCCATCTAGATCTCTATCATCCGACACAGACCCAATCTGTCCTCGACCCCGATGATCCGCTGTCAACGGATCCGCTTGAACAGCTCCTCCCTCAATCACATCCTCTGGTTGTATATCGGACCCACTGGGCGACACCGTTGTTTCCTCGGCTTCTGTAGGACCATGGCGCTTGACTTTGTCTGGGTTTAACTCGCAGAATTTTCGATAAATTACCTCAATTTTCAAAGAATCGTGACCAACAAAGGGCTTCCATGTTCTCTTGTCCTCTTTATAAAACCATCGCACCTCCTCCGGCCCAAGCTCTGTTACAATCTCACCACGGTGCCTGGAACTATTAGAACGGTTTCGTTTTTTGGTGGTCAGGTTTCCATCACTCTCGGTGTAGTTCGGATCAGTTGTGATGTCCAAATAGCTTGGGCCAGAATCTGAGTGTGAGTGATAGCCCGGGTAGGCTTCCTCTAGGCCCAGTAGCATTCCGTCCTGAGATAACCGGTGCTCATTTCGCAGCAGCGGGAGGTGTATGTCCAATCCAGACTGGACCGAGTCCGCATCACCCATGGGGTCCTCGTAACAAGACACGAACACATCATTTGCCATATCCCAGTCATTACTGCCGACAGAGTTATTTTCTGAGCTTTGTTGACGAATTGTCGACTCATTCAAATTGCTCATGACTACGCAGAAATATTGCGTGTGACGAGCCTGACAAAATAAAAATGTGTCAAAAAATGAAAGAATAGGTTCCAAAGCTAAATCCAGAACA
This sequence comes from Aplochiton taeniatus, assembly GCA_017639675.1. Classification (NCBI taxonomy): domain Eukaryota; kingdom Metazoa; phylum Chordata; class Actinopteri; order Galaxiiformes; family Galaxiidae; genus Aplochiton; species Aplochiton taeniatus. The sequence goes on along the minus strand of CM030185.1, from coordinate 8,065,231 downwards.
GTATGTCAAGGCTCCGGGATAACGGTTTCAAGAACCCTCTCCTTTTTACTTACAATTTGGACCATCTGTGCGCCAATTCGATTTGAAAGCCTATTTATTCAGAGCAAGCTGTATAAAATCAGAAATGCATGAGATCAGATTCCTCAATTCCCCAGACAGAAATGTTTCGAGCTAGCTATAGCTACCTGTTCACATCACCCTCCACTCCGTGCCTATGATTGTATGAACAAATACAATCGTAATGTTTGAAGCTCCTCCCAAAAAATGCGCATCAGCCGTGGCTGTTGCAGGCCACCGTAGTTTGAAATTGAAAATAGGCTTGCCTTCATGGACGACAAGAATTTGGTTTACACTCGTATACTATTTTAGAAAAGCGTACACAAACTTTTAAAAACCCTCGGGAAATGGCAGCCGTATTCCTTGTTATGTTATATGAGTATTCTCCTCTGTTCTACATCAGTGTCATATCCCTATGTTTCGTTGTTACTGCCGCGATGGTCCTTGGATGGTAAGTCAATGTTTACATCAACATGATGACACCTTTTGCGCAACATCAACGTTATCTGATACCGTGATAATAATTTCTACAATTCAAGATACATCTAAACGCTGTTGGGCTATGAGATTGTGGTTCATTTGTGTGTTTTATCTTTACTAACCCCTCGTGAGCCACTTTGGCTACCAATTTCTGTGTTTGACTATGATTCTGTTTGTTGCTGTTTTATAGCATACAGGTCGTGTGGCCATTATAGAGGAATAAATAATGTGGTACAGTGGAAATGATCTCAGAAAATGTATTGATTCCAGGTTTGGTTTTGACGTCCCAGTGATCCTACGCAGTTCAGATGAAACGGAGTCTGTATTACCTGTCCCTGAACGGAGAATGGTTAAGGTAACAAATCCCTTTGCCTTGGAGATGGGATCTGGGGCGGCCTCTGTAACAGGTAAGAATCTCATATGGATTTATGTATGTATTCTTGCCATTACATTAAAATACAGAGGGTTTATGATAATAACTGGTGCAATTTTCTACCATAGAGGGGGTGTCACTGCGCCCATGCTGCCTAGAGTCCTGCGCCCTTAACTGTTTCTGGGGCTGTGGGATCCATGCCCTACAGGAGGCCCTACATACCCACCAGCGTGGTCCTAGACTTCGCACACCTCAACAGTTCCAGGAGGCCCTGCACTTTCAGTACAACCATTGCCAAAGCTTTCAGTATCCTTTTCCAGTGAGATATGCTGGTTGTATGATTAAAAACTAGGCTGGGTTAAGTTTGATTATCTATTACACATGTATCTTAGAAAAGTTCCAAGTTTTTCCTTTAAATGCCTTTACCAAACGATCAGTATCGGCAGTGAGGACCGGGAGGAGCGTACAACGGTCATCCCTGCTTGTCTGGGGATCAGAGACTTTGGGATGCTACCCAGGGACCGCTACCCTCTTGTGGCCGTCCTCACCCTAGCGGAACCAGAATCAAGGGATACATACAACATTGTGGGTGCCCAAGTATTTAAGCAATGACAGTAGACATTAGGTCTTAGGTCACCGCGCTTTATTTGGGTGTCCGTGCCATGTTTTTATGGCAGGTTTGACGTGTTACGAGAAATATTACCCATCATTGCACCATAGTCATTTTCTTCTGGTGATTTCAGGTGGCCAGTGTGACAGTGGCTCATGTTCCTGATGAAAATTACAGTCTTCCTGCTCGGGTGTTGTTTCAATACCTTTTCACTTCACAAGGGAACATGTATGAGTTAAAGGTATAGTAAGTGATTATATCATCCTATCTGCGTATATCAGTTGACAGTAGCAAAACAAGTTTGAGTAGTTATCATTGTGAATAATATTCTCTTGTATGTTCTCTCCAGCCACTCTTTATGTCAGCAGAAAGTGGAGGACTGTTTGAGGCCACAGACCCTAATCAAAGCCCTAAGCCACCAGAACCCCAGGAGGAACTAAACAGGGAGGAAAGGATGCTTCATAGAATAGAATTGGAAGAGGGATGGTCAGATGGAAGGGGAAAAGACTGTGTGGTGTGTCAGAATGCGTCTGTAAACCGTGTCCTGCTGCCATGTAGACACGCCTGTGTGTGTGATGGCTGTGTTTCCCACTTTCAACACTGCCCAATATGCAGAGCTTTTGTTTTAGAGTCATTTGCTTTGTCCCATCAGCCACCAGTGGTGGTAGAAGAGGAAGAAAATGTGGAAGATGAAGATTTAGAATGAACTTGTATGTAGTGAGTTTCAGTATTTATGAATATAGGACTACTTGTTGGGAGCGAGGCATTCTCTAAAGGAATGCAATTGCTACAGTGTTCAAAAATGGAAATGTTTCAGTAGTTTGGGACCAACCCACCCCTCGTCTTGTCTGAGCTCAGAGGTGAAGAAAGACTTTTAGATGTCTTACGTGAATAAGAACCTAAACTGTTTGACAGTATTATGTACATACCATGTATTTATGTATCATAGTTGACTAAGAAAAGTGATTTATAAATAAATGTACAGAGGGATGTGAACACAACAAACAAGTATTATATTCGGTAACTTCCAGCACCACAAATGATTAACTATTCTGTTAAGTGGTTGTATATTTAACATTAACATTTTAAATGAATACAGAGAAGCTATACTGGGGTTATATATGTACGCTTTATTGCAGCAAATACCTTGCCAAAGACAGTTTAAATTAATGGGAAATGCGAAAGAAGGCGTTCCAACATTAAACTTGCTTGAGGGCACTTATTGGCAACATTGTGATCATAAACTCTCAAATCCATCTTAAACAAAGGTACAAAACATTTTTTGTAAAGTTTATGTAATAGAATACTACAACCTAACTATAATAAATCCTCCCCACCAACTTTAGCACTTATAGAAGAAGACATCCAAGTATTATACAGGTTTGTAGTCAAGCTTGGATTCCAACTTCTTGGAATCTGCCACCTTTCGCACAGCTTTCATAAAATCTTCTTGTGTAACATATTCATGATCAGAACGGATTGCAAATAGACCTGTTAAATAGAGAAACACAAGGTGAGCCACAACGCATTTTTCAGAAACGTATGTTAATCACGCTGATGGTCTGAGAAAGACATCATACCTGCTTCTGTGCACACGTTTCTCAAGTCGGCTCCATTAAAACCATCGGACAGCTTTACAATTGCTTCATAATCTAGGACAACCAAAATATCATGATTACAAAGATATGCTAGACTTCTATGCTAAGGTCAACTTCAAGTGGGCAAGATGTATTGTTAATCCATAAAAAAAAGGCTGTCAAACCCCAAGGTGTCAACACGCACCTATTTCTCCATGTTTGGTGATAGGACCCGAGTGGATCTTCAAGATGTCAAGACGAGCCTGTTCATTGGGTAGCTCAATATCTGTTTAAAAAATGTAATTATTCTTCTATTAGATTGAATATAAAACTGGATTAGACAAACTCTGGAGAGAGGAAGGGAACTTTGAACATACGAATTTTGCGATCCAGCCTGCCAGGACGGAGCAGCGCAGGGTCCAGAGTGTCCGGTCTGTTGGTAGCCATGATCATCTTAACCCGGTGCAGGGTGTCAAAGCCATCCATTTGATTCAGCAACTGGGTGCACAGAAAAAGTAAATGACAACGCAAGTGGAAATTAACAAATCCTAACAGATAATGTGCCTGTGAGGGCCGTGAATAAGACAATCGAGAATACTGTAAAAAGCAGGGTCCGAAACTAAACACCCGCCAAGCGCCAAAGGCGGATCAATTTTGCGTTTGTCGAGTAAATCCTGGAAGGCTCTCCGCCACACTGGCAGGTAAATGTTTGCACCAAAATTGTCATGTATGAAAAAACTATTCTGAGTCTCTCTACCCTGTTTCTGTGTAATTTACGCTTGCGCTGTTTCTGTCCTCTGCTGCCCGTCAGAGTTTGACACAACATAAAGAAACGCACATACAGGTTTGAGGTTTTGAGGCAGTTATTTCACAGGACTTCAGCTACTCTGCCCACTGCGCCCTCCGGTTAATTCAACCCAGCCCCAACCCTAAACTAATGAGCAATACGGGGTGCAAATTTGTCACCTTTCGATGAAAATAGTGTTGTTACAATTCCAAATTTAATTCACAACGTAACGTTACTGACGTTAGGGCTCAGGGACTAGCCTAAGCTATTTGTTTAACGTTAGACCTTTGCCGACAATTAGACTCAAAAACATAAGTCGAAGAATAACGTTAGACATGGTTACATTTTCTTTATGCTAGGATAATATTAGCAAGGCTAATACTGAAATAACCACGATGTAGGCTAATTAAACCTAATAAAATGTGCTTTTGGATGTTAATTCATGAGACAACTGTGTACTACTATAGACGTTCAGCTAAAATGGATCTACATTTTGTAGTTAAACAAAGCTTGTTACAAATAGCCTGTTACAGGTGCTTGAGAAGGGGGCAAATGCCAATTCAAGTAACAGATTTTGTTTTAGCTGGAGTGGTTGTGAAATTAATTTCTAAATGTTATAACTAAGCTCTATTTTAATTGACCAAACAGCAGTTACTATATGAGTCTTAAGAGACTGGCTACAGTATTATGGTGATATATATAGGCCTATTGACATTTTATTCCTCTTCTTAGTTTGTATTCAACAAATTACCTTATCTCAATGAAATAAATGATGTGACATTTGTACCAAATTGTAGCGTGTCGCGTGTGTGTGTGTGTGTGTCTACCATTTGTAGAGGCGTCATACACCTACTTTTTTGAGGGTGCATAGTTCCACAACTCCATTTAGGCCTACGATAAGGCTCTTTAGCATATATAATACTATGGATTTGATTTCAAGCATTGTTGCAAACAATTAATGTCAATGGGCAGGACGCCTCTGACATAAAGGCAATTTACTATTTTATTCGGTAAAAAATATGGTTGGCAGGTGGATTTTTTTGTATCTACCAATCCCTTTGGCTGGTGGACACTGCTGTACAATAATGAGCTGTGTAAAGCGTCAGTACCTCCATTAGTGTCCTCTGGATCTCCCTGTCGGCTGATGTACCCTCAGAGAAACGCCGACCACCTTATTGGAGGGCATAAATCATGCAACTTAACTACAAAAAAGGCATGCCAAATAATTATAGATTGCTTTCAACGGCAGAACAAAGAGAGCTGTTAGCGTTTAATCGGCGACAACTCACCAATGGCATCAATCTCGTCCATAAAGATGATGCAGGGTTGATGGTCCCTGGCGTAATTAAACATCTCTCGAATCAACCTGGCACTCTCGCCGATGTACTTATCAACAATGGAGCTTGAGACCACCTAGAGCAAACACGATGACAGTACAATGCTTTGAAAGAAAAAGCCACCCGCGATGTTCTTCAGAACTGTAGAAATAAGAAAACACTGAGGATTCTGCTTCTGTGGCTGACCTTGAGGAAATTGCAATCCAGCTGACTGGCCACAGCCCTGGCAAGAAGAGTCTTCCCAGTGCCTATTGACGAGACAGACAAGTGAACAATAACCATGGCTTCATTAGTATAGCACTTTCTTCACAGTGTAGCAAAGTGCTTTCACAATAACTAGGCAATTTGTAGATTGAAAGCAAGAAATTAAACAATTCAACACAAAAAGCAATATTGTAAGACCCCAGAAACCCACAATAATAGACAGGTTCTAATTTACACCTCAGCAGACAATGTCGGATGCATATTATGAGTGTGTCATTTGACAAGACCATAGATATCTTAAAATGTGGAAGGGAGCTGATAACTTTCTGTGTGTGAACTCACCTGGGGGTCCATATAGAAGACAACCCTTTGGAGGGATAATCCCAACTCTCAAAAAGAGCTCTGGATTTGTCAGTGGCAACTCTATTACCTGGGAAATAATGTTTGTGAATTGGAAAAAGAAAAACATATAACAATCTCTGAAATTATATGTGGCCTGATTGATCATTCATTTCATGAGTATTCAGTAAATTGTCTCATTTTGTAAAATAATGTTTTTCATCCAAAAAAAAGAAATTACGGCAATTCACCATTTATCAAATGAAATCCGCTTCATGGGTCATAGATTTTGACTGTTGGAATACCTCTCTGAGCTCACGAATCTGTTCAGACAAGCCTCCTATCTCAGAGTATGAGACACTGCCCGGGTCTTCATGGGACATGTTGTACACAAGAGGGTCAACTTCTCTTGGTAAGTACCTGTTGAAGAGAGTGGAAGACCCTCTATAGGCATCCTGCTTTAGAGTGAATGTTTGACTTGCAAACATATGCTGAGGAGCGGCCTCTTAGTGCTTTAGACTTGAGGCCGTGTGTGCTTGACTCTTGTGTACATTTCACTTGAGTTCAAGAAACTGTTACAATACGATATTTTAAAATCTTCAGTATGCAACAAATCTTAAGAGCAGTTAAGTCACGCTAAGAGATAAAGTGATTGATTGGAGCCTCCAGCAGGACTACTTACCTCATGATGGTAAGGGTGGTCATATCTAACGTTACCCTGGTCCCAGGCTTGAGATTAGATTTGTCCAGCTGGGCAAAAATAAATGAGAAATGTTATGATTGATTGATTGATTGATTGATTGATTGATATATATATATATATATATATATATATATATATATATATACACATATGCAGTATATCGATCAAATATGACAAAGAACATGCTGTTTTGCAGGTATGGAGCAGCTTAAAAATACAATATTGTAAAATCTGCGTCATTGATTTTGAAGGACCTACCTGTCTGCGGCAGCCAACCACATAGCGGGGGCCATTTGTTGCCTTAACAATAACTGTTTAAAAAACATAACATAATATTTTAAACTATAACATGAAACTATAACATGGATTGCCCTATATCAAAAACAGACTTTCTGAATACATTAATTTAATTATTTAAAAATACAAAATGCAATATTGCTCTCATTTTCCTTAATAAATGGCAGCAGAGACAAATATAAGGACAACACATTTGTATGGGAGATGGGAATGAATATTAATTATCTTACAATATAAACAAAAACGACTTACATTTTTCCTCAGTTAGCTGTTTGAGTACTTCACCAACAATCTAAAACAAGAACAACAAAAAATGATAACTTACAACGTCCTCTTCTATTCCAAGTCCTTAGGCTTAAAGCTATACTGCGCATATAGCAAGAGTTTGCAAACATATTGAACTGAATCGAGATCGGTTAAGGTAAACTACAGTATACTATATGTAACCAGTTAGTGCTATATGTACTAAAATGTAACCAAATATTTTAGTTAAAAAAAAATCCGGTCTCTGCAATAAAAAATATGAAACATGTTTAGTGTTTAGGACAACCGAGTGCAGACGTTTCCTTACAAATTGTAATGGGACCAGGGTTTAAAGCTTACAACTATGTCAGTAAACCCCAGTTTACCTTTTTATAATCAAATGTGTAAAGATTACAAGCATAAATACATTCATATAAAGCAATGTTGCTGAAAGAATTAGTGAAATTTACATTTGAACCTCAACCTCCTAATTGTGTTAAAAATAGGTGTCCATACATTTTTTATAACATTCCATCCCACTGAAAAGTGTGTTACTTTTACTTTTTGCGATTTGGGGTAAGAAAACACTCATAGCTTAGACATGGAAGGTAATGTCAGACAAAAACAAAGTGTTGTGTATACATCTGGGTCTTCTTTATCATGACAAATCCACCTTGACTGCCGCAAGTGCTCTTAACATCCCTAACAGTAACACTAAATGTATCGGAAGACATTCGCAGTAACGTAACTATAGTTCAAAATACTTCACATAACTTACCTGCCCAACACTTTGGAGAGCTTTGAGGTCGTTTTCAGATTTCTCATATTGCTTTGTTTGTTCCTTAAGCTGTTCCCGCACTAGAAATTCGAAATACAAGGAAAGGGTGTAAAGTTATGAACTGTTGATAAAGCCATTCGATGATGGCTAAGCATTTATCAAAAGTTGTGCTAGTCAACATCATTCGATGTAACGTTACTGTAAAAGTGGTATGAGCATACGATTTTTTAAAATATAGGTATATTATTGGACATTAGGTCGTGTACGTTTATCCATTTTCAACATCTATGATTAAATCGACACTATATAGCAAGGTTTGCTAGCTAAGCAGTTGTAAACAAGCTAACGTTAGCATAGCAACCGGCAACCATTCATTTCAATGAGTGCATGACAAAGCATCGATCGCTAGCTAGTTTAGCTAACAGCTGATTGATATGGATTTATTTTTATATAGAAATAACACAATATTTGGTTACATTACTAAGGACTGGTGATATTACTTACACTCTTTTAAACGCCCATCAATTTCTTTGTGTTCAAGTAATTTTTTCCTGTAATCCTGAAGCCCCTTCTCTCTTGTATCAGCCATGATGCACCAGTTCCACCACTGAATTATGGGAAAACCAGACAGTGATGTCAAGTACTTACTGGGGGGTGCCCTTCATCGCCCTCTTTTGGGCAGGACACTACATCGGATGTGCAGTTCGATTGTAGCCCACTGGATCGATTCCCTGGAGAGTCCAGTCCCATAACTGAATCTTGACATAGTAATCGCCAATTCAGCTCTGGTGAGCCGGTTCAATAGGCTCCACCAAAAAGAGCAGATTAATAATTTGGCTCTCATTCGGCTCTTTGCTGTCGGCTCCTGTAACACAGGTCATCTGACCTTTAGTAGGCGGTGTCAGTCCTCTGCGAGGCCCTCCTTTAGCCTACAATTTTCTTTTAGGCTCATTGGCCAGCTTGGTGGGAAAAAAAAAAAAAAACTCATGAAAATCACAGGGCTCTAGGGTATGAATTTACATTACATTTCATTTAGAATTGTATACATTTGTTTAGACATTTCCATTACACTTTCTGAGAGAACTGGGCTGACCCGATAGCCTATTCAGGAATCATGGCTGTGTAAGATACACGTGCTATATTTTGGATCCCAGAAACGAAATAGTAAGCTCACATTAACAAACATCTCATACTAGCAAGCAGAGAAAATTAGGCGACTCCGGGATATGATTTTAGCTATTCTTGATGGCATAATTCTGTTGCTAATTTTTGTTTCGTAGACTCGTGCAAAAGCTCAATGCAAAGTTTTGTTTTTAGGTCACTGAAAATAAGTAATTAATTTACAAGGATAGGCCTATCTCAGCGGAGACTTCTGAAAAGGAAGGAGCTTCCTGCACGTCAACTTTCTTGCGGAAATTAATTATGTAGCATGGCACACTATTGCATTGCATTTAATTTTGGATAGGCTATTTCTAAAGTTGACAGTTTCTATACATTTTTGGATGTTAGTGTATATTGTCCCTTCCTCTTTTCCTGCTTATAATGACAGTCATATTAATGTGCGTATGAACTGATTCACTCCTTAGGTCCTACAAACATAGATAGCCTGGACCTTTCGTGTTACTATTGCATCACATTCCTCATGAACAGGTGAGTTCCTTCGGAAAACCTCGGAGTCAGTCGACATCACTCGGTAATTGAAAACGAGATCATTGTTAAGTCACTGTTGCAACTATGACGTAAATGGAATTTGAGCGCAAAGTTGAAGGTTTTCGCTGCGAAGTGCAATCAAAGCTTGTTTGGAAAAGTAATACTCAATATACAATTCTGCAAGATGCTGCCTGCCGCCTAACCTATGATCAAAGATGGGGTAGAGAAATGTAAGTGCAGTTCTTTTTCTTATAAAATTTGCTAAATATATATCTAAAATTATTAGACTTAACGTTACTTACTATTTCTGAAGCTATTTTGAAATAATCGCTTTAGCTTTTTTTGCTCCCGTAAAATCGATCAAGGTATAATCGAAAATAGAGCCGTTTGTTTCAGTTGGACAAAAAAGTAGGACTACTGTATTGTTTATATTGTAACAAACATACATTTTTTTGTTTATTTGAAATGTATATTTGCTTTTTAATTTTGTTTCGTTGTTGTTTTATTTGACATATAGTATCTGCCTTTTGAACAGGACATTTCTGGAAAAGTCGGCTACCCCTTGGCCTATATAACTAAGTATATAACCGAATTCAGGCAAAAGCACGATTACTACTATTAGGTAGTACTAGTACTTACTATTAGTACTAGTATTAGTACTACTAGGCTACGTAAATAGTAAAACTTACCTAAAAGTAGCCAACTATACACTATATATAGGTAAACCATGTAGTCCTGTCAAAGGCTGGGAAGGGAGGACTTGCTTTATATTAAATATGGGGCACGTGGCATTGGGAAATTAAGGGGTTTAGGGGTATATATATATGCATGATAATAAGAGTGATTCCAAAAGGTAGTGTTGCCCTTTAGTAAATGCTTACTGTTCCCACAGAGGCCCTAGGTGGTATTTCCTTAGTTTAAGTGAAACCGGTCTTTTCTTCCTTAACCTAATGTATAACCAAACAGATCAATAGTTGAGATAAAACATGTACTAACAGATAATCATAGCCGTTTTTTTAAAAATAATATGTATTTATAAAGGGGCAACCTGTACCTTGTTCCATTTATGTGGAGTAAAAACATTATGCTAATTTCTCAAGTTCTGTATAACTCCAGTAGTCTTAGTTGTGGACTTGGCTTAAACAATTATAATAATCATAAACACAATGTATCATCTCTCCTTAGCGGATAAAATGTCGATCCCCTAAAGCAGGTGAGAACTATTTTTTTCATATCGTTTCTTAAAGTATGGAAGCCAATTTCCGCCAGTAAAATAAAAAAAAAATGTAACGTTAAAGTCATGATTATGAGACAGTAAGTCATAATTATGAGATACTAAGTCATAATTATGAGACATTAAGTCACATGTATGAAATACTAAATCGAAATTATGACATTATGAGATAGTAAGCATATCTCAAGCCTATGGTAGCAGGTTGGTTCCTCGTGTTACACACTGAGGATTTCCCAAGACATCAGAAACAGAACAGTTGCATATCATGAGCAAAAACTTGAGCAATGTTTGGTGCGCCACCCTAAGATTATTACTCGCCCAATCAGGCCACCCTAAAGAAAGTTTTCTGCGGGCGCCACTGTATGGTAGAGTGCTAAATGGAAGCGAAGTTGCGTGCACGATAGGCCTATAAGTATAGTATAGTACCAAAAAATAGCTTGCCTTGTGTACAGCACATTAAACTGCCTTTGTGTATGAAATGTGCTATACAAAATAAATTGATTTAACTTGAAAATGATCATAAATAGCCCACTGCAGAGTTGTGAGCATTGCATTTTGAGCATTTGATGAATGCTCATTTACACCTATTATTAGTAATGTCGATAGAATGATTTAGACATAATAAGCTGTGTTACTTTCATTATAAGGCTTAAATATGTTTTGCGGCTCAAGACAGATTGTTTTGGCCAACAATTTCCAGAAAATGGCTCTTTTGATATAAAGGTGGCCGACGCCTTGCCCACACCTTCATTGCTATCGAAAGAGAGAGGTAGACAAGCAAGTAATTCGAGCACAAGCTATATTTTTGGGCTCTAGCTGACAATAAGGTAGATTTAGATGTGAGCTTCATCAAGGTACCTAGGTAGCTGTTACATTTGATTGTTACTAAGTCGTTAATGCTTTTAATTGCGATCATTCTGACCGGAAGAACGTTCGTCAACACGGAGGTGCGAAAGAACATGTTGTGATCATATCCGAGATATGATTCTTAGTACAATCCCATGTGAATCAGAAAGCAAACGAAGTATTTAATCTGCTGTAAAGCCACTTTTAAAGTAATCCCCAATGGACTGACTATCCATTTCCCTGTCAAATTGAATAGAACTCCCGTTAGTGCTGCTGCAATTGACAGTTGTGAAAAAATCTCATAATTATGACTTACCATCTCATAATTATGACTTAGTATCTCACAATTAGGACATAACTATCTCATAACTATTACTTAACTATGTCATAATTATGACTTACCATCTCATAATTATGACTTAGTATCTCACAATTAGGACTTAACTATCTCATAACTATTACTTAACTTTTAACTTAAAATGTCATAATTATGACTTACAAGCCTATCTCATAATTATCACTTAATATCTGCTAATTATGACTTAGCTATCTCATAATTATGACTTACTATCTCATAATTATGACTTTTACTGTACATTTGTTTTTCTTTTACAGGCGAAAATTGCCTTTCATTTAAGTATAAGATCTACTGTTAGACACCAGCTAGTAAAAATACACAAGCACAACTTGTTTTGTTTCTTAGTTTTTTGCGATTCTAATGCTTTAGTTTTCGTTACCATGACTCCTGCCCTGTCAGACATTTCCTATGGCACGGTTGTGCTGAACACTTTTAGCAAATCAGATGATATCTCACTCACTGTCTGCCTAAAGCACAGATATAGAAGTAGGATAGGTGTGAAATATTTTAAGTACCATGAATACAGACTTTTCCTCTACAATGCAGTGATGTAGCCGAATGTTCAAAGGCCTGTCTTCACAGGGTATTCTGGAAAATGTAACCCATCATTGTCATAAATTACACTCACAGAGACAAACATTTATTAACCCCAAAATGCTTAATATCTTCTCTGGTTTTGGGTTAAAGCATTGTGAAAAAAAGAAAAGGATCATCCATGGATACTGAACATGACATGGAGGGAGGAGTGGCAGGGCCAAGGCTGGTTAAAAAGAGCAGATCTCTGGTCTTGAATGTCGTCAGAGGGCTATCTGAGGAGTAAGACATTTTCGATCTACAAAAATAGCCATGCTTGTCATGATAGTCAAACTAACACTTGGCTGCTTATAAGAGAACGTTTAAAAGTAATGAAACTGTTTGATTTGCAGGGAGTGGAATACAATCCGAGAGAATATGCCTAGCAGTGTAAGTTTATAAACATTGTATTTCCCTATTTAAACCTACCTTCCATCACAAAGGGGATCATATCTTGCATTTAAAATAACGACGCCATTTTGCCTCCTACTATCTATTTACAGATGACAAGAGAAGACCTAAATGAGTTCTGCGACACCATATGTTCGTGGGTAAAAGAGGCAGTCAATCTAGTTGTGATACCTGCACTGATCATGACCCGGAATATTCTGCTCCTGGATGGCCCCGAGACTAAGAATGAATATGGTGCCGAAAAACTTCTCAGCACAAATTCTTGGCAGAGCCAGTTTATTCCCAGCAGAGGTTCCCAACACGGCCCATCTGCCTCAGGGTAAGAAATGAACTGAAGAAATCCAATCGCTGAAACTGGACATAATAATTGAGGAAAAAATGCAGTGTAGATGCTAAATTCTGAAAAATGTGGTGCTCAAATATTTTAAATGGTAGAATACAGTCCTTCTTGTATAATGCTTTAAATAATCCAAAAGGTCCAAAACACCTGTAAACCCTGACATAAAAAGTGCTTGTGCTGCTAGCACAGTTATATTACAAAAAGAATTGGAGCATTCCACAAGACAAGTTTGTTGGGCTAGTTTTAACTGTAATATACAACTCTGGAAGAATTTCCTTGTCCGATGTATTTGTTGTAGTTTGTTGTTGCCTTTATTTTGTTGTGTCATTGTATACGTACCTTAAACGTACTCAAGCATGAACATTCTCCAGAGTAAAGGTTAATTGTGCTTTTTTATTTTCTGGACAACAAAAAGCTCATATACCATGTGGTTTTGATTCATTTCTATTTGATGCATTAATATGCTCACACATACACATAAAAACACACACTTGATCAGATCATGCAATTTTTTTCTCAGGTCAATTACCTCTTATATGGCTGTGGAAAAAGGAGTACAAACAGCATTTTCTGTACTTTTCACAAGTGCAGGAAATAATCAGGATCAGCACTTAAATGCAAAGAAAATCTCATCCACAAATTGGCTTCCAGTTTTATTGCATAGAACAGACAGTTCTCACAACCTTCTCCGCAGCCTAGAGGGATATAGCAGTGATGAGAAAGCTCCATATGTTCCTGTTGTTAGCCTGCAGCATACAAGCAGTTCAGATAACAAATTCACCCACAGCAACTGGGAAATTGAAGCCTCCTATGAGATGCTTTGCAAGCTCTCGCTAGCTTTGATTGGGAAAACAAAGGAATTTCTTGATGCGGATGAATTCCAGACATTGCTTGTATCAATGCTACCGTCCACTACTGCTCAGGTTACCAGTTCAGTGTTAGATGACATTTTAAAGATGTATACCAAAGGCCAGAAGAATTTGATTGTCAATTCACAGCTTTGCAAGTTCTTAGCTGCGGTGTCCGAAAGAATAAACAGCATGCTTTTGGAAGATATTTTCGAGCGGGCAGAGGTCGATCAAACATCGATCAAACAAGATGACATATGCTCTGTCTCCAGCCTTCCTGATGATGCGTTAATGGATACCGTACCAGAGGGTACACCTGGATCTTGTTTAGGCTCCTCGTTGCTTTCAGAGATTGCAGACACCTTAAGCGGACTCCATGCGGGTCAGTGTATCTCTAACGATCAACTAAGCGTCATAGCTGGTGGTGCAATTGATGGCACCATTGATAAAGTGATGCATGACCTAATAGGAAGTGAGTCACCATCCCCCCAGTCCCTGAGCAGTCTCACTGGGTCTTATACTGATGTCCAGAAATTGATGAGGCCGTTTAGCCGCCTAAGTAGTGAAGCACAACCTACATCACCTGACTTGGACAGCAGACCTAGCACTTTAACGTCATCTTTTGATTATTTGGATCATGAATCAGGGGTGTGTGCTGGTGTCGATTCGGATGAAGAAAAAGAGCCCCGGGTAGCCACGTTCTCTCCAATTGAGCCTGAAAGCTTCATAGAAATGGTCGACTTGGTCGCTGGAAAAATCCAACAGGTGGTCCATGCTAGATTGAGGGACCTCTTCATCATGCAACAGCACATCAATTCAAACAAGTCAAAGGGAACAGAGACTAGAGTGGAAGGGGAAAATGCTGTCTTAAACAGTAGCAAAGATATTATATGTTTCATCCTAATCTGTATTAGGGATGGATTTCCAGAAGGAGAAAAACTGCCCACCGACAGAGACTATTTAAACTCCCTTATACATGGCCTCCAGGCCTTGGCTTCAAAAGACATGCAACAAACTGAAAGTCAAGTCAATAATACTTGTAGTGCCTTCAGGGATTCCCACGCATCTCATATTCATACTCCTCACAATGTGAAATCCATGTCTTCAATTCTCTATAATACAATAGCTGAAACTGTGATCCAACAAGATAAACAGCTGCAGGCCACGGACCTCAGCTATCATCCATCCAAAAGTCTTGAGAAATGTCTCGCAAAAGACTCGCTTCACCTGTCATCCACTAAACTTATACAGAAGGCAAAAACCCTATTTGAAGAATTATGGCACCCCAGTGATAACACAATCAACTTGTCAGAGAGTGTGAGCTACAGTGAGACGGCTCAGAAAACAAAACAAACAGTGACTGACATCTTTTGTGAGCAAATAATAATGG
This sequence comes from Aplochiton taeniatus, assembly GCA_017639675.1. Classification (NCBI taxonomy): domain Eukaryota; kingdom Metazoa; phylum Chordata; class Actinopteri; order Galaxiiformes; family Galaxiidae; genus Aplochiton; species Aplochiton taeniatus. The sequence goes on along the minus strand of CM030185.1, from coordinate 8,049,796 downwards.
ATTTTGTGAAGACCTCTGTTGAGAATCTATATTCAAGATGTCTTGGATTAAGTGAATCCCAAGACAAAGTTCAGTCCTCTAAAAGCACAATAGGAAGGTCCAATGTTCAGTGTGAGACACAGAGTCCTCTCAGCCATAAGCAAATATCAGCATCAGGTCTGATCAGTACAGCTATGGTCACTGAAATCATCGACTCCATGCCTATGGCAAGAAAGGAATCCATGGATTCAAATGTTGACAGCATCTCTGGTAAGACTTTTCCTGTTTCCTGCCCAATTAACATTTATAAACAACTTCATTAGAGGTCTAATATCACATTTTAGTATTTTGCTTAATTAAAATTAATTGAGGGTTTAAGTATGGCTGACTAACTATTTTGATGGCTGGTGTACCTTAAATTTTAGATCATGTTCAGTATAGTTGACTTACATTAAACCAGAAAAATGTACTGCACTATTTGTATTTGCCACAGGGTAAATGGGTTGATTTAAATATTTTGTTCATGTTTCTCTTAAAAAGGTTTATCTTGCCACTGTGCAACACAGCAAAATATTCAGATTCCTGAAGAAGAAAGGATTGAATGTGACAGAGAAGCAAATACTGCCCAGTCCCTCCCCAATAAGAATGACCTTTCTGTCATAGACCAGGAGAGAAAAGCCTGTTTATCTTTGAATTGCTTTTCAAAGAGGGAGAGGAACATAGGTGAAAGTAAAGAGCCCACAACTGTTTATTCACAACATGTGGATAGCTTACCAGAAACTGAAGCCAATTCGAGTGTCTACATCGGGGTTCAACCCATCGCCACGGTTTCAGTGAGCAGATTGATGGGCACAGTTTGTCTGAGGATTAAAAAGCTATCAGTAGCTTTTCAGTCAGGATTACACCATGATAGAAAAGCTACACGTTTGTCAGAATCTGTTGTGGCACATCTGTCTGAAATAGAATTAGTTCCCAACAAAGAGAAATCAGTGGAAAGTTCTGAGACTTTTGACGATATTGTTGAGGTTGTTTATCAAGGCCTTCTTGATAAAATGGGATCGGTTACAAACCTTCGTCAGGCAGTGGAGCAACACAGTGAGGAAATTCCTGCCACCATAGCCTTGTCTGTGGCTTCGTTGATTAAGGATATGGACCCCAACCCCATGACTAAGATCCGCTCAGTGGATTCTATTATCAGCCAGAAAGGTAAATCTTTTAAAATGGTCATCAAACATAAAAATGTAAAATGTAAATTTTAAATATACCTTTTTGAAAATATAATAATGCATATGTCTTTTTTGCATCTCTCAAAAAGATGTGCCTTGCGACTCCATAGAGCCTGAGAATTTACGGAGTTTGGGAAAAACAATCATTGACGATCAAATCAACGAAGATGAAATAGTGGGTCAGACTCTCCACATTAAGTCTGACATCTCAGTTACAAAAAAGGAGAGTAAGAAGGGGTCCCTTTACTGTGAGAATTGTTTACCAAATAAGACTATCAAAATAGCCAAAGATAAGGACCCCAAACAGGAATGCTCTATTAAATCAAACGAATGCAATTCGCCAAAATGTATTTCTATTGCATTGGTGCGCAGCTTGGTGAAATCCCTTCTCGTGAGGATCGCTAGGAAAAACGATAAATTAGCTTCACAGCCTAAATCAGACCTCAGTGAGAATCCCTTGAGTTTGCCCAAATCTGTGGAGGCACTTCTATCAGAGCAAGGAGAACATCCCATCATAGAGGAACCAGCATCAGACAGTGAGCCTCCTGAGAAGAGAGTTAAGTCATTTGGCAGTGAAGACATTTCTGTGAGAAGACCTCTTGTGGAGCCTCAACAGGTAGTGGAGACAAACAAGGAGGAGACCATTTCCCCCATTGCCAGTCCTCTGACCGTATGTGTCTCTGTGGATCCTCATGTTAGCAGCCAGAAAGGTGAGATATGTTTTTATTTTTGTTTAACAACTTTGCTTGATGGGCATAGTTTATATCCGATCCTCATTTAAAGAAAGATCACATGCTCTTATATGAGGTGGACTGATTGTTGATCATTAGAATGCAGTTTAACATATTAAATCGTTTTAAATGTTCTTGTGCCTTAAAAAGATTTCTCAAGCCAGTGTACAACACCTGCGGATCAACAAATAGAGTGCCACAGAAAGAACGGAGATAAAATCTCTGAGGCCACTCAGACTCTCAATAAGAAGTCTAACATCCCTGACACAGAAAAGAAAAACGTCAGGGGCAATTTTGACTGCAATAGTTTGACAATCACAAAACAGGACACAACTGCAGAAAAACAAATTACTGAGACTGTTGCACACAAAGACAGTGGGTCTGCTCAGTCTGACATTAAGGTCTCCATCCCAGAGGAATCTATGTCAAGTTCTGAGTCTTTAGTTGTCGTTGACCAGGGCCAAGTTGGTAAAACGGGATCTGTGACAAAGCTTTGTCAGGCGGTAGAGCAACACAGTAAGGAAATTCCTGTCACCATAGTCTTACCATTGGCTTCATTGATGAACAATATGTACTCCCAACCTAAGGAGACAGATACACTCTCAGTACATTCCAATATTGGCTGCAATACAGGTAGGGCATGTTTAATTGTAAATATAAAGTGAATTGATATTGTATAATTTAAAATGATGTCTTTGCAAAACTTAATTGTAACTTTTCTGATTATAAGCATTTGATCTGCCTAGGACAGAGTAAAGTCGGTAAATACCATTTTTGTGCGTCTTAACCACAAGCCAAGGTCAATGCAAAAATATTTTTTTTTTGCATATGTATGCAGTGTATGTTGATCCAATCGCTATTTCCATAAAGTCTTGTTGGTAGCATAGTTATCCTTTATTTCCATGGAGCCATGTTTGCACATAACACAGCAATATAAAGAAACTGATCTAGACTAGTCCGGGTTTGGGTAAGTCAACCACATACAACGTTTCTCAAAGGCGAGTTTATCAGAATATGTTCAGCTGATATTACACCCGCTATTCTATAGTTTGTTTTCTCAATTTACAACACATATTGAAAGATCTTTCACCAATCTTTTACTAATTACTTCCATATTCTCTCTCTCTCTCTCAAAAAAAAAGAATTAAAGCTGGAGACTGAGAAACAGAGATTAGATGTAAAATGGCGGCAGATACACCTGTTGTTGACCATAAAGGAAAGATGTGCATGCTTGCCAAAAAAAATCCATTTAACTGCTGTTGTTTGAAAGTGCCAAATGTATTTTATTATTACTATTACTATTATAATGTACGATTCATGGCCAGAATATTTCAGTGATTCCAAATGCATTGCTAATATTATATCACAACTACTAATATCATGCGTTTTCTCATTGTGCAACTTCACACAGTTCCAACCCATATTTATACAATATTATTTACTATCTATCACCTAAATTTAAGCAATAACTAATATGAATTTTTCTTTGTATTTATAAATATGTCTTACAGGCCATAATCCAATCCTTGATGACGACGGCATAGAATGTGACTCTATCCCCAAAGGATCACAGACTCTACAGTCTCTTACCCGTCCGACCGACCACTCAGATTTAAGAGAGGAAACCAACAAATGTTTCTGTTTACCTCTGAAACGTATGTGGAAGAACAAGATTTACAGTTCATACCAGACAAACACCAAAACCTCCACCATCTCAGTGGAATCTGTGCATACATTGAGGAAAAGACTGCTTGTGAAAGTGGATCAGAAAAGCACTGATTCTTCTTCACAATCCAAACACAACCTCAGTGAGAGATCTATAGTTTTGTCTGAATCTGTAGACATGGTTTTGTCTGAAAACGGAGTTGCCGTCATAGATGAATCAAAGCTAGGCGCTGAGCCCTCTGAGAAGATTGTTGAGACCGTTTACAAAGACCCACTTTGTGATAAGGAATCCGCTGTGGAGCTTTACATGGCGTTGGAACAACACAATGAGACAGTTTCTGGGGTGCAAGTCATGTTATCTCATGTTAGCAGCCAGAAAGGTAAGATATATTTTTATTATTGTGGATCAACTTTGCGCGTTTGTGCTTGTTGGAAATAGTTCAAATTTAATCCAATTTTTTTAAACAATCACATCCTCTTATTTGAGGTGGACTGAGGATATTGTTTATCATTAGAATGTAGTTTTACGTGTTCAAAACAATTGAAATGTTCTTGTCCCTTTAAAAGATTTGTCAGGCCAGTATACAACACCTGCTAATATACAGAGGTCTGAGGATCAACAAATAGAGTGCCACAGCATGAACGAAGATAAAATCTCTGAGGCTGCTCAGACTCTCAATGAGAAGTCTAACATCCCTGATATGGAGGAGAAAGACTGGGATAGTTTTACTGAGACCTTTGCACACCAAGACAGTGAATGTGCTCAGTCTGAGATTGAAGAGGTTTCCATTACAGAGGAATCCATTTCAAGTTCACAATCTTTTGACGATACGTTTAAGGTTGTTGACCAGGACGTAGTTGGTAAAACGGGATCTGTGACAAAGCTTTGTCAGGCAATAGAGCAAGAAAGTAAGGGAATTCCTGTCACCATAGCCTTACCTTTGGTTTCATTGATGAACAATATGGATTCCCAACGTAAGGAGGCAAATACACTTTCATTGGAATCAATGGATTCCACTATTAGCTGCAATACAGGTACGGCATGTTTATTTCCACATATAAAGTTAAATGAAATTGTATATTTTACAATCAATGCTTTTGCTAAACATTATTGTGAGGTACACTCTGGCCTAACTATTGGGATTATAAGCGTTTGATCTGCTTACTAGTATAGAGTGAAGTCTAAATACCATTTTTGTGCGTCTTAAGTACAAGCCAAGGTTTATGCAAAAAGGCGGTTTTCCCATGAGTAGTATGTTGAATAAAGCTTATCTCCATAAAGTCTTGTTGGTAGCATAGTTAACCTTTATTACAATAGAGCCATGTTTGTGCATAACACAGAGATATAATGAATACTATCTAGACTAGTCCAGGTTGTTGGTAAGTCAGTGAAATGCAAAGATTCTCAAATATATGCTGATATAAGTACTGAAATTAGACCCTTTATTCTATAATTAGTTTTTTCAATTCATAACACATACTGAAAAATCTTGTAGTAATCTTTTACTATTTACATTCATGTTCTCTCTCTTAAAAAAAAAAGAATTAAGGCTGGAGACTGAAAAACCCAAGAATGGACGTCAAATGGTGGCAGATACACCTGTTGTTGACAATAAAGGTAAGATGTGCATGCTTGCAAATACAATCCCATTTAGCTACTATAGTTTAAAATGGGTATATGTATTTCATTTTTTATATTACTTGTGTAATTTGCCGTTGATGCCCAAAATATTACAGTCAGTGATTCCAAATCTTTTGCTAATATTATGTCACAACTACTTACGTACAGTATATCATGCATTGTAAATAGACCATGCAGTTCCCACCCATATTTATACAATTATATTCACTATCTATCACCTACTTTTACACAATATATATATATATATATATATATATATATATATATGTAATTCTAAAAATATCTTGCAGGCCATAATCCAATCCCTGATGACAACGGCATGGAATGTGATTCTATCGCCAAAAGATCACACAGTCTACAGTCTCTTACCCATCTGACCGACCGCTCAGGTTCAGGAGAGGAAACTATGAAGTGTTTCTGTTTACCTCTGAAACGTATGTGGAAGAAGATGATTCATTGTTCACACGAGACAAACACCAAAACCTCCACCATGTCAGTGGCATCTGTGCATACATTGAGGAATTCACTGCTTGTGAAAGTGGATCAGCAAAGCACTGATTCTTCTTCACAATCCAAAAACAACCTCAGTGAGAGATCTATAGGTTTGTCTGAATCAGTGGACATGGTTTTGTCTGAAAACGGAGTTGACGTCATAGATGAATCAAAGCCGGGCACTGGGCCCTCTGAGAAGATTGTTGAGACCTTTTACAGAGACCCACTTTGTGATAAGGAATCTGCTGTGGAGCTTCACCAGGCATTGGAAAAGCACAATGAGACAGTTTCTGGGGCTCAAGTCATGTTATCTCATGTTAGCAGCCAGAAAGGTAAGATATATTTTAATTTTTGTGGATCAACTTTGCGTGCTTGTGCTTGTTGGAAATAGTTCACATTTAATCCTCATTTTTAAAAACAATCTCATCCTCTTATTTGAGGTGGACTGAGGATATTGTTTATCATTAGAATGTAGTTTTACGTGTTCAAAACAATTGAAATGTTCTTATCCCTTAAAAAGATTTGTCAGGCCAGTATACAACACCTGCTAATATACAGAGGTCTGAGGATCAACAAATAGAGTGCCACAGTATGAACGAAGATAAAATCTCTGAGGCTGCTCAGACTCTCAATGAGAAGTCTAACATCCCTGATATGGAGGAGAAAGACTGGGATAGTTTTACTGAGACCTTTGCACACCAAGACAGTGAATGTGCTCAGTCTGAGATTGAAGAGGTTTCCATTACAGAGGAATCCATTTCAAGTTCACAATCTTTTGACGATACGTTTAAGGTTGTTGACCAGGACGTAGTTGGTAAAACGGGATCTGTGACAAAGCTTTGTCAGGCAATAGAGCAAGAAAGTAAGGGAATTCCTGTCACCATAGCCTTACCTTTGGTTTCATTGATGAACAATATGGATTCCCAACGTAAGGAGGCAAATACACTTTCATTGGAATCAATGGATTCCACTATTAGCTGCAATACAGGTACGGCATGTTTATTTCCACATATAAAGTTAAATGAAATTGTATATTTTACAATCAATGCTTTTGCTAAACATTATTGTGAGGTACGCTCTGGCCTAACCATGGTGATTATAAGCGTTTGATCTGCTTACTAGTATAGAGAGAAGTCTGTAAATACCATTTTTGTGCGTCTTAAGTACAAGCCAAGGTTCATGCAAAAAGTCGTTTTTTGCATATGAGTAGGATGTTCAATTAATCTTATCTCCATAAAGTCTTGTTGGTAGCATAGTTAACCTTTATTACCATAGAGACATGTTTGTGCATAACACAGAGATATGATGAACACTATCTAGACTAGTCCAGGTTTTTGGTAAGTCAGTCAAACCCAAAGTTTCTCAATTATATGCTGATATAAGTACTGAAATTAGACCCTCTGTTCTATAATTTGCTTTTTCAATTCATAACACATACTGAAAAATCTTGTAGTAATCTTTTACTATTTACTTTCATGTTCTCTATAAAAAAAAAAAGAATTAAAGCTGGAGACTGAAAAACACGAGAGTGGACGTCAAATGGTGGCAGATACACCTGTTGTTGACCATAAAGGTAAGATGTGCGTGCTTGCAAATACAATCCCATTTAGCTGCTATAGTTTAAAAGTGCTATATGTATTTCATTTTTTACATTACTTTTGTATTGTACAGTTGATACCTAAATTATTACAGTCAGTGATTCCAAGTCTTTTGCTAATATTATATCACAACTACTTACGTACAGTATATCATGCATTGTAAATAGTCCACGCAGTTCCCACCCATATTTATACAATTATATTCACTATCTTGAACACAATATATATACATATATTTTATGTAATTCTAAAAATATCTTGCAGGCCATAATCCAATCCCTGATGACAACGGCATGGAATGTGATTCCATCCCCAAAGGATCACACAGTCTACAGTCTCTTACCCATCTGACCAACCGCTCAGGTTCAGGAGAGGAAACTAACAAGTGTTTCTGTTTACCTCTGAAACGTATGTGGAATAAGATGAGTCACTGTTCACACGAGACAAACACCAAAACCTCCACCATCTCAGTGCCATCCATGCATACATTGAGGAATTCACTGCTTGTGAAAGTGGATCAGCGAAGCACTGATTCTTCTTCACAATCCAAAAACAACCTCAGTGAGATCTCTATAGGTTTGTCTGAATCTGGGGACATGGTTTGGTCTGAAAACGAAGTTGCGGTCACAGATGAATCAAAGCCGGGCGCTGGGCCCTCTGAGGAGATTGTTGAGACCGTTTACAGAGACCCAATGTGTAAAAAGCAATCCGCTGTGAAGCTTCAACAGCCGTTGGAACAACATAACAAGGCAGTTTCTGGGGCTCAAGTCGTGTTATCTTATGTTAGCAGCCAGAAAGGTGAGCTTTTTGTTATTTCTGTTCATCAACTTTGCGTGTTTGTGCTTGTGGGACATTCAATCCTCATTTTACAAAAACAATCGCATGCTCTTATTTGAAGTGGACTGAGGTGTTTATTACATGTTTATTATTAGAATGTTAACATTGTTTAACATTTTCTTCTCCCTTGAAAAGATTTTGGAGGCCAGTATACAACACCTGATAATATACAGAGGTCTGAGGATCAACAAATTGAATGCCACTGTATAAACAAAGAAAAAAATTCTGAGGCTGCTCAGACTCTCAACAAGAACTCTAACATCCCAGACACAGAGGAGAGAAACTGGGATGGTTTGTTAATGACAAAACAGGATATAACTGCAGGAAAATTATTGACAGGGATTGTTGCAAACCAAGACAGTGGATCAGCTCAGTGTGAAATAGAAGAGTTTTGTATCACAGGGGACTCCATGTTGACTTCTCAATCTTTGGACGATACAGTTAAGGTTGTTGAACAGGCCATAGTTGGTAAAACAGGATCTGTGACAAAGCTTTGTCAGGCAATAGAGCAAGACAGTAAGGGAATTCCTCTCACCATAACCGAGGTGGCAGAAACACCTGTTGCTGACCATAAAGGTAAGTTTATGTGCAAGCTTTCAAACAAAATCCCATTTAACTGCTGTCGTTTGAAAGTGCAATATGTTTTTCATTTTTTATATTACTATTATAATTTCCATTTTTTCCCAAAATATTACAGTGATTACAAATCTATTGCTAATATTACAACTACTTATATAATCCATTTTCTCTTTGTGAAAAGTCTACGCATTTTCGACCCATATTTATTAAATTTTTATTGACTAAATGACCTACATTTATGTAATAGTTAATATGACTTTTTCTTTGTATTTCTAAATATATCTTGCAGGCCGTAATACAATCCTTGATAACAACAGCGTAGAATGTGATTCTATCAGAGGATCAAAGAGTCTACAGTCTCTTACCCATCCGACCGACTGCTCAAGTTCAGGAGAGGAGCCTAAGAATTGTTTCTGTTTACCTTTGAAACATATGTGGAATAAGATGATTCACCGTTCACACAAGACAAACACCAAAACCTCCACCATCTCATTGGTATCTGTGCATACATTGAGGAAATCCCTGGTTGTGAAAGTGGATCAGCAAAGCACTGATTCTTCTCCACAATCCCCCAAAAAACTCAGTGAGAGATGTGTGCGTTTGACTGAATCTGTGGACACAGTTTTATCTGAAAACGGAGTTACCTTCTTAAAAGAATCAAAGCCGGGAGCTAGGCCCTTTGAGGAAATCATTGAGACTAGTTACAATGACCCACTTTGTGATAAGGCTTCTGCTGTGGAGCTTCTTCAGGCATTGGAACAACACAACAAGGCAGTTTCTGGGGCTCAAGTCACGTCTTTTGATGGCTCTATTGCTGTGATTTCTCACCTCACATCCAGCGTTCTCCACCGCTCCCAGAAAAAAACGTACTCACGGTCCCAAAAGAGGCAGGGACTTTGGGCCAGAGTTTCTCGGGCTTTCGGCATTATGAAGAAGAACTTTTTAGAAACAGCATCTCAGGTAGGATTTCAAGGATCAGTACAATGAGATACAGTGCAATTTTTACCCTATTTCCCTGTGTAGTGAGAAGGTTGTGGCTTTTGACTGTTGACTGTTGTGGTTTTTATTGCTTAATAACATTGAAAAGGATAATACATTATGTAATGTAAGATAATAAAACCATTATCTTTGTGTTTTAAACCCAATCCATGTTCATAACAGTACATTTAGTGACCCTTCTGTTCCTTCTTCTCATTTAAAGATAAAGGTTGGCCGCAATAGAGTGAACCCTGGCATCAATCAGTCATCACTTGTGTCATGTAAGTTTGTGATGTAATTTTCCCATCACTTCATTTTCCACAAGATGTGGGTACTATATATGTATTATATATCTGTCACCGAATATAATTATTTTCTGCTTTTGATTGTCATCATACGTAACCATCATATTTGTCTTTCCTTTCCACAGAGACCAACGAAACCACAGAGACCCCCCCCCCCCCCCCCCCCCCACACACACACACACTATCTTTTCTTTCTATTTAAAAAAAAAAAAAAAAAGAAAACTCTTTTTCAGCCTAAAAAACATGGATACTACAACGGGCAAGTGCTGTGCCAGTTGCTTTTGTTTGGTTGACTAGCCAGTCAATCAACGCAGAACTTTTGAATCATTGAGAAACACCCTTGTTAATAAAGCTTCCTTTTCCTGCATTGAATTCTTTGTTGGCGCTTGGAATTTTTAACCATTAAATACACTGTATGTATTGTTGCCAAGAGATTTGCTGCACACTATTCTTTTTACAAAGGAAATACTTGATGCTATTGAAAGTAAGTCCCCAATGATAAGTCCCACTTCTCCCTTTACAGGAAAGTCCAGATAAAATTCCTGATAAAATGATTTTTTTTTTTTATATAAACAAGACTGAGCAACAATTTTCACCTGTTCATTCAAATTTAGATCAGGATAAAAAATAAAACCAAAGTTTTAACTTGATTTAGTAGGTCCAAATGAGACTATCTCAGATTTTTCTTCATTGAATTTTAGAAAATGTTGTGTCATCCAGTATTTAATGCCGGTTCACATTTAGACCGTATTTTACCCAGTTGAAATATGGTCTAAATATTAGACTGTGAGAAAACTAAAAATGTTGAACCTGTTTCGAACATCTTTTCGATGTGGACCATAGTCATTTAAAAAAAAAAAATGTTTGCTGGGGTAGGCCTACATAACCTGCACACATTCGATATCAGATATGTAAGATTTAAGCGTAACAAAGTATTAAAATGCTAATAGTATGTCATGAAAATTGTTTGATATTATATTTTGACTTGCATGAGTCCATTTACTATATGCTGCTTTAGCATATATTTATTTATAGGCAAATAATAAATTATGCATATATGATAGTTGTACTATCATGAAAACATATTAATAGAACATTTCCTAATGGCTTACATTTTCATTTTAGAAGAGGAGAGATTGATTTTCCCAAAAAAGAGATGGTAAGAGCAGGATTGCAGCCTCCAACTCAAACTAAACCATCTGAAAGCAAAAACTGGCCACAGGCCTCAATGCTAACCTTTTGCCCAAGGAGTACATGTGCTCCTAGATGAAAACATTTAGGAGCACACAAAGAAATTTGAGAGCACAGTTAAAACATTTCAAGTAACACAGTTTATTAAACATACAATTTAATACATTCTATAAAGTAATCAACAAAGTTGTTTGGTGTGTGTGTGTGTGTGTGTGTGTGTGTGTGAGTGAGTGAGTGAGTGAATGTGCACACAGGCTCTCCTGCTTGTGTGCACACATTGGCCCACGTTTACCAGACACAATTTATATTAAGTTGTCCATTTGCTTTTGTAAGTTGGCCATCTGGAACGCTTAGACATCAACCAGCGGTCCACGGCAGGAGTGGAATCAAACGCCTCAACAGAAGGCCCCTTAAGGCTAATTCTCATCAGGTCTTCAGTGGTGGAGACACCAAGGAAGCTTCTTGTAGGATTCTTGATGCGGTTCTGCACGCAGAAGCCTCGCTCACACATGGGCAGCTGAAATGGGCCACACCAGCATAAGCTGCACCAACTCCAGTATGTTCAAGGGAAAAGATTATACATTTTAAGTTGCATTGAACTCTTCATCTTACCATTAACTCCTAACCAACCATAGAAGTACATCATAAATAACTACTCAGTACTGTTTGCTTACCTTGTAACCGTGCTTGTAGGGGACCTTTGTCAACATAGTCTCCCACAAGTGACCGTAGGACCTTGAAATTGTAGCTGAACAGGATTTTCAGCCCCACTCATCCTGGATCCCAGCGATGTTGCACCCCGACCTGCAGGATTGAACACAGCATCTGAGTTTTCAAAATGCAAACATAGCATTGTTTCATATGACAATCCAGTTTAAAAAAAATTCTTACCTCTTGAGGCTCCTTGAAATGTCTTGCCAGGTCTGCCACACCATCATCACCATAAGTGAGAAGGCTGGTCTGGTCTTTCAGCCAAGTGTCAGGATTTAGAATCCAGTGGGGTTTGGACACCCTCATCCTTCAGCAAACCACCAAACCTGACTTTAAGATCATCCACGCCGATATGAATGGCTCCATGTGCCGCTTTAGCGGATTGGTGAGGTCTGTGAGGCCTTTCAGGTTCCCCTTGAGTGTTATTCCGTTTAACAGACATAGCACACACATACCAACACACATTGAGATGCCTGGCCATTTGTCTGTTGTCTATATGTTTGTTTGTCCACTGCATTTCTTTCCTTTTTCTCAAATCACATTGATTCTCATACGGATAGTCTTATCTTTTACATAGATTTCTAGCAAACTCTCCTCCTAACACACCTGGAATCTCCTCTCATTACCCTGCTGCTGAGCAAGCACTGTCTGGATCTTCTCCAACATGCCTCCTGCCTTGGCATTTTAGTGCTTCCAGTATAGTCACTGTCTTTCTTAACTGACGTGGCTTGGGGGAAGATCAGGTAATTTCTTTGCAGGGTGAGGCTAAGTGAGGAGAGCTCCTTAAACATGTCTGAAAGAAAATGGCAGAATACACAAAAGAGTGCATTCTCCATTTCCTGCTTTATCTGTTAAGTGGTGAGCAAATAAACACACAATAAAAGTGTTAGTTAAAATTGTGTTACTTAGCCACCTGTCAATTATGTTATTCAATATTTTTGTTTTAGTCTTCAACTATGTTATACTGACCTTCTTTGCAAGGCCTTGAATTTCTAGTGTCGTTGATGCTGTGGCCAGGTGCACCATGTGCTGCAGAATAACAGAGTACTGGCCTTGATCAGTGGCAAGGTCCTTGTCTTGTCCATGCCACAGGAATACTTTGAGGGCTCTGTGGACATAGGGGATCCAGCGAGTTCCCTTGATGCTGGACGGTGTGCAAATATCCACACCAAGCTCTTGCCCGAGAACATATAGCTCTCGTTTTGATTTTCCACTGAAGTGATACGTCTTCCATGTCAGATGCAGAAGATCATACACAACCACCTTTGGCTCTTTTGGATGGTCAGGACTGCCAGCTCAAGCCTTTACATTTCAGAACACACACACACACACACACACACACACACACACACACACACACACACACACACACACACACACACACACACACACACACACACACACTATTGTGTAACGTTCTCTGCTAGCAAAGAAAACAAAGATAACTATAATTTTTGATTAGTTACAAGCCTATACAGTGGATTGGGATTTAATGCCTCCCTGCCTCTCTCTGCATGTGGGCAATTACTCCCCCACTGTGGCCCCTGTTCACGGCAGCGCCATCTGCCCCAAAAGGAGATGCATTTAATCATCCACTACCCTCCAACCTCCTCTGGGCAAACAGCATTAAATGCGGCTGTGAGGGTTGTGCGGACATCTGTCTGGTACAGGACGCTGAAGGGCCGTGGTGGTGACCGAGCATTCCTCTGACAGGTCACCATGTAGTAACAGGTGAGTTCAATCTGGTGATTAGTTGGAGGAACGCTATAAAAGGCTGCTGCAGCCGCAGCGACAGCAGCAGCGCAGGCTGCATGTGTGTGCCCGCAAGTGAAAATAAAAGGATTAATCCCAAGCAATCTTTGATTGTCCGTTGTCCGTTTGTGGTCACAAAACCTCACAGCGGCCTTGGTGACAAATTACAACACATAAAAACTATAATACAAACGTCTTTGCAAAACTAAATTCTATGTCGATCAAAAATAATGGTTAAATTTTACACAATAATTAAGCTTATGAAGATAAATAACTTACCAATGGCATGGGAGTGATCAAGGGCATGTTGTCCGACCAGGAGATTGATGCAATCTTGGGTAATCTTGTTCAATGTGGCCACCGTCATCTTGTCTAGATCCATAAAAAAATTGTTTTCATCTCCCAAAGGAGCTAGGGTCAAGCATGTTTTGTCAGAATGTATGAAAATAAGACAGTCTACTTCTGTTGTCAACATGTAAAATAAATGGTCAAAAACCTATTTTCGGCATTCGTAGACATGGAAAGGTGAAGACTGTTTCCTTAGTGGAATGAGATGTGACATTCGTCCTTCTGAATTGCTTTGTCCTGGCCATCTTATCTAGCTGGAGCTTCAGATCAGGCCTAACTTTTTGATCCTCCTGAGCCATTGTAATTGTGGTCATTGTAGCTTTTCTCATCTTCTCCGGTATCATTGACAGGTTCTTTAAAATAAGAAATTACACATCACAATCGTGTTCAAGAAAATGGGAACTACATCTTTATAAAAGTCTACTTTTTGGCCACTGATTCATGGAAAGAGACACTTTAATCGACACGTGTTCACTTTAAGTATCTTGGATTTTTTTCTGCAATGTTATCATTTTTTGTACAGACTATATATGATTGCACTCATGGCTGCCTTGCTTGTCCTTGCACTGTCATCTGAACATCTTGGACATCTTGTGAAGATTCCTGCCTGTGTATTTATTACTACATTTCCTTATCACCCATAACACTTCCTCATTTTGAATCATGGGGACCCTCTTTTCTAAAATGTGTTTCTCAATGATTCGTTGAGTGCATCTTAAAATAGAAAATAGTATTTAGTGATTACTCTTTGGATCATTACATTGATCTCAGAAACCCACAATATCAGGGATTGCAGTAAAGAAAAAGAAAATGTTAACTCACATATCCTGATCCAATGGGTTCTCTCCCAAAACATGTGGAATGACCCCTTCAAAAAGGTCATGCATTACATCAGAAGGAAAAGATTCTGTAACTTCAAAAAGTTTTTCAAATGGACAGTGTCCTGCAACACCATGGTGTCTGTGGTCCATAGAAGTCCGAAGAACGCAATAGCTGTTCTCTGTTTAATAGTCCATATCGTTGAAGAGACAGACAGTAGCGACAGATCCGGCCATGACTGAAGAAACAATAAAAGCCCGCTAGAGCATGAGCTGATGTGCTGAAAAAGAAAATAGTGATCCCTTTAGAACATGAGATTGATCTTCATGGGTTAATGTCAATCCTTTACATTAAAGCTCCATCAGATCCCTAATTTAACGTTAAACTTAAAATGCGCTCAACAAATTCCAGAAAAATTAGCCTTAACTGCTGAACCGGAGGTCGGATCGGGGATATTCCACCACTGTCGGAAAGCCACGGTATATCCGCCTCCAACAGGACCAATGGCATGGGTTTTCAGCAATGGGTTCGGCTTTGAGAGGCAGGGGAGGACGAGGTGCGCCATTTGGGTCTGATTGAAAAATAAGTGAATTCAACTTAAAATCCGCTCAACAAATTCCCGAAAAATGGGCCATAACTGCTTAACCGAATGTCGGATCGGGGATATTCCAGCACTGTTGGAAAGCCACGGTACATCCGCCTCCAACGGAACCAGTGGCATAGGTTTTGAGCAATGTGTACTGTTACTCCCAATGTGACTCTTGTCCTGTATTAGGTTTTCACAGCCAGCTAAACTCTCCCTTGCATTATATCCTCCAAGGAACAGACTGGTGTTGTAGATAGACGGGATTTAATGACAAAGTAGTGTGAAACTGAAAAGGTCATACAAAAGGCATACGTCAGCATCCAATACAAAATAACTTACTCAGTCTAGTTACAGTCAGTATAACTAATTCTCTATTTAGCAGGACACTTTAGGTAAGTATAAAAGGTAAGTATTGTATTAAAACAATAGGAATGAGAATCCTGGTTAATGTAATATAGTGTAGCCTAAATGCCATCATTACAATGTGCTGTCATATTTGCAACCACAAGTATACAAACTGCAACATATAAGCTAAAACACTTCAAAGAAATAATGTCTAACATTTTTACTTACTGATATTGCCACTCAAAGGGCTAGAAACTAAAGGATGACTGGGGATGGAGCATGAACATTGCTGCACTACAAACATACTATCATTATTGTCACAGGAAAAGGAAGTAAATTACCTGCATTATTAAACTATGCAACTAAGTGGCTTAGGGGAAAACTATAAGGCAAAGAAACTATGCCCCTAGAGGCAAGGAGGTTCTAAACATAAAGGAACCCGTTCCATTACACTCCCCGTCTGGCATTATTAAAATGCCACAATAAACATTCACATAGCCTAATCTTCTGGAGACAATAGAAGAACACACTCTGAGATGGGTCTGAAGAAAGTCTTGGTGACCTTGTGGTGGGTAAGCCTGAGTTCCACTTTCCTGACGATTCCATCTTTGCTCGGAAGAGCCTTCACAATGACTCCCGTTGGCCATTCATTTCTTTTCATTTGCTTGTCCTTTAAAAGAACAATGTCCCCTTTCTTCATGTTTGGCCTCTTGAGATGCCACTTTTGACGACTCTGAAGTGTGCTGAGGTACTCTTTCTGCCATCATCAGAATCAGAGGCATTTCGGGGTCAGAGGAGACGGGCACTAGAGGTCTTGCATTAATAATGGCGGTGACTTCGGCCATTAACGTTGAAAGAACCTCATGAGTCAACCTAGTGTGTCCTGATTGTAGGAGCATTGAGTTGAGGATGCGCCGTGCAATACCGATCATGCACTCCCACGTGCCACCCATATGAGATGAGTGGGGAGAGTTGAACACCCAAGAACATCTCTGGTCGAGTAGGTAGTCCTCGACTCTTGTTTCACCAGGACTCGGAGGATCCAGCTTTAGTTCCCTGGATGCACCGACAAAGTTGGTCCCACAGTCAGACCTCAACTGTTTAGCAGGACCTCTGATTGCGAAGAATCTGCGAAGTGCATTGCTGAAGCTAGAGGAGCTCATAGTTTCAATCACCTCGATATGAACAGCTCTAGTGGACATGCATGTAAACAGAGCCGCCCATCTCTTACTGTTGGCTTGCCCACCTTTGGTACGGCGTGCAGTAACCTCCCATGGGCCAAATACATCAAGCCCAACATAAGAAAATGGAGGATCCGTCGTTAAACGCTCGGCAGGTAGGTCTGCCATGAGTTGCTGCTCGGTTGTACCTCGTAGCTTCCTGCAGGTCACGCATCTGTGGATAATGCTGCTTATAGATCTCTTGGCTCCAACCATCCATAAGCCACTTGCTCTTACAGCTCCCTCGGTTAGATGTCTTCCTTGATGCTTTACGGCTGCATGATGGTGACGGATGAGCAGGGTAGCGATGTGATGCTTGCCTGGGATCAGAAGAGGGTTGGCTTCATGTCTTAACAATTTTGACTCTGCAAGACGTCCTCCTACACGTAGTAGGCCGTCTTCGTCAATGCTTGGGTGAAGTTTGCTGAGGGAATTGTTAGATGGTAAGCCTCGTTTTGCCATGATGCATTTGATTTCTTCTGCATATGCTTCACGTTGGACACATCTGATGACTGTGTGTTCAGCGTGGGTCAAGTCTTCATCAGTGAGACCTTT
Source organism: Aplochiton taeniatus (assembly GCA_017639675.1). Taxonomy (NCBI): domain Eukaryota; kingdom Metazoa; phylum Chordata; class Actinopteri; order Galaxiiformes; family Galaxiidae; genus Aplochiton; species Aplochiton taeniatus. Next base: position 8,032,237 of record CM030185.1, on the reverse strand, counting down.
CTTACAGAGATGCCAGCCCGCACAACCGATGTCGTCTCTGGACTTGATGAAACTGCGAGAAATGCGACGAAGGTGGGCTACAGCTTTGATGATGGGGGTCCACTGCGAGAAGCGCTCAAAGCGTGCTGAACCCAAACACCTTGTAGATACTGTGGTGGCCAGGACTGTCACTTTAGAGCGAATTTCCACATCTGACTCTGGGTCAATGAGTTCGAATGGAGCCTCTTTGGGGGTGCCACTCTCAGGCTGCAGAAGGAATGCTGGACCATACAGCCATGTGGTACTGGCAAGGTCCCCTGCTGCCACGGACCGAGAGCCATGGTCAGCGGGGTTATGCGCTGTTGAAACGTATCTCCACTGGTTTGGTGGAGACGATTGCTTAATTCTTTGTACACGATTATTAACAGCTACATAGAATCTCCTGTTTTGATTGTTGATGTATCCTAACACAACTTTACTGTCGGTGTAGAATGTTGTTCTGTCTACCTTCATGTCGAGTTCTTTCGTGAGGAGCTCTGACAACTCCACAGCGAGCACTGCGGCACAAAGCTCCAGTCTGGGTATGGTGAGCTCTGGTACTGGAGCCAGCTTGGCCTTACCTAGGATGAAGCCGACTTCACTGTGACCATCTTCCTGTGTTACTTTCAGGTAAGCCACTGCAGCTATAGCCTTCACCGATGCATCTGAGAACACACATAGCTCAGTCGCCTTGGCTTGTGAGATGGAGAAGGATACATAAGTGCGAGGAACATGCAGTGTCTGAAGATCATGCAACGATTCTTGCCATCTTTTCCAGTCATCATACATGTCCTGGGGCAGGGGGCTATCCCACTCGAGGTTGCTATTGGAGAGCTCTCTGAGCAAAAGTCTTCCTTTGATAGTCACGGGGGCAAGGAAACCTAATGGATCGAATAAACTGTTGACCGTTGATAGCACCCCACGGCGAGTGAAGGGCTTTTGGCTCTGTGGAACCTGGAAGGTGAATGTATCGGACATTATGTTCCAACTCACTCCCAAGCTGCGCTGGAGAGGAGGCTCCTCTACCCAGAGATCCAAGTCTTTAATTTCCTTGGCTCTGTCTTCTGAGGGGAAGGCATTTACCACATCCACTCTGTTAGACGCGATCTTATGGAGACGCAGATTGGAGAGGGCAAGCATGTTTCGCGCTCTCTGGAGGACATCGATAGCCTCAGCTTCTGTAGGAAAGGACCTCAGCGCATTGTCAACATAGAAGTCCCTTTCTATGAACTGTCGTGCGTCAGTACCATATTCATCTTCAACCTCCCTTGCCGCCATTCTCAGCCCGAAGATTGCCACTGCTGGGGAGGGGCTATTGCCGAAGACGTGGACTCTCATTCGGTAGTCCACCACATCTTTGCTGAGATCATTGTCTCGATACCAGAGGAATCGAAGGAAGTCTCTGTGATCTTCTCGAACAACAAAACAGTAGAACATCTGTTCTATGTCTGCTGTGATAGCAACTGGTTCCTTTCGAAAGCGGAGGAGCACACCCAATAGGGTGTTGTTGAGGTCTGGTCCTGAAAGCAGCACGTCATTAAGGCACAGTCCTTCAAACTGTGCACTTGAGTCAAACACCACACGAATCTTCTCAGGCTTCTGTGGGTGGTAGACTCCGAAAATAGGAAGATACCATTTTTCTTTATTTTTGTTACAAGGTGGTGCCAGCTCTGCGTGTTTGTTATCAAGCATTTTCTGCATAAACTCGATAAAGTGTGCTCTCATGTCTTCTTTTTTGTCCAGCATGCGTCGAAGAGACATAAGCCGTGTGTAGGCGCAGTGTCGGTTGTCTGGGAGTAGACGTCTGGGGCTGTGGAACGGTAATGGGGCTACCCAACTGTTAGTTTCATCTTTGAAGACTTCTTCCATCCTTTCCAGAAAGATCATGTCTTCAACAGATGGTGCCAGTTGGTTGTCGGTATCGGTACGGCGAAATATAGTTTTCCCTAAAGTCTCTTCAGTGGGTTTTGAGTAAGTCATCAAACCGAAGTTCTCCTTCACGTTGATGTGGCTGTCACAGGGCGTGAGAAGGCTTGGGCGTCCATTATCCAACACATGCGTTTTTAGAGCACTTACTTCAGTTGGCTTGTGAGCCCTGCCAAGGCACACATCGCCTATAATGACCCAGCCCAGGTCGAGCTTCTGCGCGTATGGGTCGTTGTCTCTGCCACTGAGCTGTTTTCTCACCTTATGAGCTCTTAGTAGGTTCCGTCCAATGAGCAAGAGGATGTCTGTGTCTAGGTCGAGGGGCGGTATTTCAGCAGCTATTGACCTTAGATGGCGGTGGTGTTGTGCTGCTTCAGGAGTGGGTATTTCTTCCCGGTTGTTAGGGATAGCATTACACTCAATGAGCGTAGGTAGAGGAAAACTCATTTTTCCATCTGCTGACTCAATTGTGTAGCTCTTCTACCTGACGTTTCTGCTACACCAGCGCAGGTCTTCAAGGTGTATGGTTCAATTGTGCTTTGAATATCAAACATGTCAAAAAACTCAGTCTTTGCAAGGGACTGATTACTTTGATCGTCCAACATTGCATACATCTTCTTGCTGTTGTGTCGCTGACCATCAGGGAAGACGTGCACAAGGCAAATCTTGGAGCAGGATTTTCCTGAGAATCCATTTCCACATACCTCTGTACATGTAGCTGTAACATCCAGCTTCAAGGAGCTTGCTTCCTCCCCGCCATGGTCTTTGGGGGGAAAGAATGGCTCGGGTGTCTCTACACACCTGATGGTGACATTACAGTTCTTTGCCTGGTGGCTGGTGGATGCAAGGCAACGGTAGCATATGTTATTGTCTTTGATGAACTTCTTTCTGTCTTCAAGAAGCATAATCCTGAAGCCTCTGCATCTTTTTAGTGGGTGCGGCTTGTTATGTATGGGACACTGTCTACTTAGATCTATCGTTTCTACTTTTGTGGTTAGCTCTGCTGACACGTCTGTCTTGTGCACAGTAACTGATGGCCTTGCGTTGTAATAACCCTGTGGCCTTTCTTTCTTGAAGCTGACAGGGGGGAAATATGTTGTGGTAAAGCTTGGGTCGTTCCTTGTTCTGGCCTCTTTCCTCACAAACTCAGAAAAGACAGAGAAAGGTGGAAATTCCACTTTATGCTCGTCTTTAAATCTTGACCCCACTGTTGCCCACCTTTCTTGGAGGTGAAAGGGTAGCTTCTCCACAATTGGACCAACTCCTCTGGCTGTATCAAGGTAACTTAAACCAGGTAAATATCCATCAAGCTTAGCAGCTTCCAGTTCTAGGAGCATGTCTGATAGCTCGCGGAGCTTATGAGGTTCTTTGCTAGATAGCTTTGGGAAGCTATCTACTCTAGAGAACAAGGCTCTTTCTATAGCCTCTGCTGACCCATAGCATTCTTGGAGTCTTGTCCAAATCATACCCAGACCAGCAGATGGATGGCGTATGTTGACTGCTTTGACCCTTCGAGCATGTTCTGAAGACTCTGAGCCTAGCCACTTGATGAGCAGGTTTATTTCTTCACTGGCAGTGAGACCAAGGTCCGCAATAGTACTCTGAAAGGTAGCCTTCCAGCTAAGAAAATTCTCTGGCTTGTCATCAAACTTAGTTAGTCCTCCAGTTACCAGCTGGCTCTTTGCTAGGAACCTGGCGAGGTCGCTGGTGACATTGTTGGTTATTGCAGGGTTGGGGTTACACCTCCACTGAGATTGTGGCTCATTGTCGGAAAGACATTGACGTCCGCCATCTGGTGGTGAGGGCTGGTATTGATTTTGCTCTTGTCCGAAACAGGACGTGAACTCAGTTGAAAGTTTAACATGTTTTTGCGGAGTGGACATGTCACTCTGCCTTTTAGCGAGCTCAGTGTAGTTACCTGAGTGTTTATTTATATACTCACTCACTTTCTGCAATGGGGCTGTTTGGATAGGCAAAAAACCCAATTCTTCACTTTGCTCTGCTATGCCAAGCTGAGCAGCAGCGAACTCCATTACCTCTGCTTTGACCATGGCAGCGTCAGCCTCTTTATTAAGTTGCAGTGCATGAAGAGATGCATCCAAGCGAACCTTTTCAACATTTGCATTAGCTTCTATGCGAGCTTTCTCTAACTTAATGTTCATTTCTTTTTCAGCGTAGGCTGCTCTGGTTTTAGCAGCCTGTGCTTCAGCCAGTGCTAGTGCTACTGCCATACTGGCTCTTGTTGATGCAGACGATCTAACACTCAGCTTTCCTGAAGATTTTGAGGACTTTAAGGAGTGGGCAGAGACTGACTTAGTCTCCTCATTGTCTCGACCTTGAGCCTCTGAGTTTTCCATTATTTGACTGAGTAGGGCTGGTGAAGATGAGTGCTTTGCCACTACAGGTTTGTGTGTTGCTGACCTTTATCTCCTGTGTCAAAGTCAAACAGCTAGTTGATGTCCATCGCAGAGTGCTATCATTTCACTGTACTGTTACTCCCAATGTGACTCTTGTCCTGTATTAGGTTTTCACAGCCAGCTAAACTCTCCCTTGCATTATATCCTCCAAGGAACAGACTGGTGTTGTAGATAGACGGGATTTAATGACAAAGTAGTGTGAAACTGAAAAGGACATACAAAAGGCATACGTCAGCATCCAATACAAAATAACTTACTCAGTCTAGTTACAGTCAGTATAACTAATTCTCTATTTAGCAGGACACTTTAGGTAAGTATAAAAGGTAAGTATAATAATTCCATCTACTTTTTCCCCCTATCCCCTCCTCCCTTCCACTCAAAGTAGCTTTATTGTCAATTTCTTCACATGTCGAGACATACAAAGGAATCGAAAAGACGTTTCCCACACTCTTGTGGTAAACATATAAAGTGCACATTCAAAACACAGATAAGACATATATACTAAAGCTAAAAGATGGCCAATAAAATTATATATATGCAGAAATGTATAGTCTACAATGTATTGCTAGGGGTAGCAGCATATGTTACTGTAAGTTTGTTTGTAGTATGTATAAGTTAGGTTAGCAGCATAAGTTGATGTATAAGTTATGGTTGTGGTAGTGCAGAACTATCAGTGCTGCTGTTTAAACTGAGCTGGATTGAGCTAGTCCATGTGTTCAGTGTCCATTCAGAGGGTGTTGGTGGTTTTGACTGGGAAGAATCAAGCTGGTCCCCCCTGGTCCACTTTCTGGTCCTGTGGTCCTCCGGTCCTCCGGTCCTCTGGACCACCCTCTGGTCTTGTGGTCCTCTGGTCCTCTGGTCCTCCGGTCCTCCGGTCCTCTGGTCCTCCGGTCCCCTGGTCCACCCTCTGGTCCTGTGGTCCTCTGGTCCTCTGGTCCTCTGGTCCTCCGGTCCCTGGTCCTCTGGCTCTCCGGTCCTCTGGTCCTCTGGTCCTCCGGTCCACTTTCTGGTCTTGTGGTTCTCTGGTCCTCTCTGGTCTTGTGGTCGTCTGGTCCTCTCGTCTTCTGTCAGTCTGGAGGATCTGGCTGGGGGGAGTGATGGGAGAGAATTCAGTTCCCTGACAGCTTGATGTATGAAGCTGTTTCTGAGTCTGGCAGTGCGGCAACGGAGGCTTCTGTATCTTCTTCCAGAGGGCAGGAGGCTGAACAGACTGTGTGCTGGGTGGCTGGTGTCGTTCGCAATTGAGGTAGCTTTTCGGGTGAGGCGGGTGATGTATGTGTCTTGCAGGGAGGCGAGTGGGGCAGACCGATTCTGTGGGGCACCAATGATCCTTCCAGCTGTGTTCACAATGCGTTGCAGCGCTTTCCTGCTGTGTGCAGTGCAGCTACCTCCCCACACAGTGATGCAGCTGGACAGGATGCTTTCAATGGTGCCCCGGTAGAAAGTGTTCAGAATCGGTCTGGTGACTTTCGCTCTCTTGAGCTTACGGAGGAAGTAGAGGCGCCGCTGGGCTTTCTTCGCCAGTGCTGCAGAGTTGGTGGCCCAGGAGAGGTCCTCACTGATGTGCACCCCCAGGAATTTGGTGCTGCTCACTCGCTCCACAGCAGCACCATCGATGGTCAGTGGCGGGTGTTCAGTGTGGCTTTTCCTGAAGTCAACCATAATCTCCTTTGTTTTACTGACATTCAGCAGGAGATTGTTGTCTCTGCACCACGTGGTCAGAAGGTTGACCTCCTTCCTGTAGTGGGTCTCGTCGTTATTGGTGATGAGACCCACCAGAGTTGTGTCGTCTGCGAACTTCACCATGTGATTGGTGCTGTAGGTTGGTGTGCAGTCGTGAGTCAGACGGGTGAAGAGCAGGGGACTGAGCACACAACCTTGTGGGGCCCCAGTGCTAAGTTTGATGAGGCTCGAGGTGTGGTTGCCGACTCGTACAGCTTGTGATCTGTCACTGAGGAAGTCCAGTACCCAGTTGCAAAGGGGAGGTGTTGAGCCCCAGCTGGTCCAGTTTACAGAGAAGTTGTTGTGGGATTATGGTATTGAAAGCTGAACTAAAGTCAATGAAAAGCATTCTCACGTATGAGTCTGCTTTTTCCAGGTGGGTGAGGGCTGGGTGGAGAGCAGAGCAGATTGCATCCTCTGTGGAACGTTTTGCTCTGTATGCAAACTGAAAGGGGTCCAGGGTGGGGGGGAGGATGGACTTGATGTGGGACATGACTAGTCTTTCAAAGCACTTCATAATAATGGGGGTCAGTGCCACAGGGCGATAGTCATTGAAGCAGGATGGAGCCGGTTTCTTTGGTACAGGTATGATGGTGGAGGACTTAAAGTGTGATGGAACAGCAGCTTGACTCAGAGAAGTGTTGAAGATATCCGTGAAGATATCCGTAAGCTCCTCTGCGCAGTCCCTCAGTACACGTCCTGGGATGTTGTCTGGGCCTGTTGCTTTGCGGGGGTTGATGGTGGAGAGTGCCCTCTTCACGCTTTCAGCAGACAGGCACAGAGCCTGGTCGTGGGGGGGAATTTTCTGTGGGCTTGTGTTGTTTGTTGCTTCAAATCGTGCAAAGAAGCTGTTGAGGTCATTGAGCAGAGAGATGTTGTCGTCGCAGGTCTGTGATGCAGGCTTGTAATCCGTTATGGCCTGGATGCCCTGCCACAGGCTGCGCGTGTCTCTGCTGTCATTAAAGTGGCTTATAATCTTTTTTGAGTAGTCCTGTTTTGCTTTTCTGATACCACGGGACAGGCTGGCTCTTGCTGTTCTCAGGCCAATTCTATCCCCGGCTCTGAAGGCTTTGTCTCTGGCCCTCAGCAGCCGATGGACAGCCCCTGTTAGCCATGGCTTCTTGTTAGCCCAAGTGATGATGTTCTTTGTGTGGGTCACATCATCTGAGCATTTCCGGATGTAGGAGAGAACAGTGTCTGTAAGCTCTTCATTATCTGTGTGATTGTTCTGTGTAGCTGCTTGCTTGAACATGTCCCAGTCTGTTGTCGCAAGACAGTCCTTGAGAGCAGACCTTGATCCTTCCGGCCACACTCGAATCTCTTTCAGAACTGTTTTTCCACTTTCACTCTGGGCCTATATGCTGGCATTAGCATAACAGTGATGTGGTCGGAAAGTCCGATGTGGGGGAGGGGGGAGGCCTTGTATGCTCCTTTGTGTGATGTATAGACCAAGTCCAAGGTGTTTTTCTCCCTTGGGAATTTGACATGTTGATGAAGTTTAGGTAGGACAGTCTTGAGATCAGCATGATTAAAATCTCCAGCGACGATGGTAAATCCGTCTGGGTGTGCTGTCTGTTGTTCGCTGATGGCCTGATACAGTTCACAAAGTGCCGCGTTCCTCTCACTGCTGCTGGAGGTTGGAGGGACATACACCGCGACTAGCAAAACCGCAGTAAATTCCCTCGGCAGATAGAAAGGATGGCACCTTATGACCATAAACTCCGCCAGTGGTGAACAATGTCTGCATACTACCACAGCGTCCTGGCACCACGCGTCACGTATGTAGACACAGACCCCACCGCCGCGCTGTTTACCTCCGTTAACGTGGGCTCTGTCCGCTCGATAGCATGTTAGTTGCTCAAGTTGTACTGCGGAGTCGGGGATGTTGTCATTTAGCCATGTCTCAGTGAAAACAAGCACACAGCAGTTACTCACAGTCCGATTCGCTGACCTCAGCAAAAGGTAAAAGGTAAGTATTGTATTAAAACAATAGGAATGAGAATCCTGGTTAATGTAATATAGTGTAGCCTAAATGCCATCATTACAATGTGCTGTCATATTTGCAACCACAAGTATACAAACTGCAACATATAAGCTAAAACACTTCAAAGAAATAATGTCTAACATTTTTACTTACTGATATTGCCACTCAAAGGGCTAGAAACTAAAGGATGACTGGGGATGGAGCATGAACATTGCTGCACTACAAACATACTATCATTATTGTCACAGGAAAAGGAAGTAAATTACCTGCATTATTAAACTATGCCACTAAGTGGCTTAGGGGAAAACTATGAGGCAAAGAAACTATGCCCCTAGAGGCAAGGAGGTTCTAAACATAAAGGAACCCGTTCCATTACACAATGGGTTAAGCTTTGAGAGGCCAGGGAAAACAAGGTGTTACATCGGGGTCTGGTCGAAAAATAAGTGAATTGAACTTAAAATGTGCTCACCAAATTCCAGACAAATGGGCCATAACTGCCGAACCGAAGGTCAGATTGGGGAAATTCCACCACTGTCGGAAAGCCACGGTACATCCGCCTCCAACGGAACCAATGGCATGGATTTTGATCAATGGGTTCGGCTTTGAGAGGCCGGGGAAGACGAGGTGTGACATTTGGGTCTGGTCGGAAAATAAGTGAATTCAACTTTAAATGCTTTCAACAAATTCCCGAAAAATGGGCCATAACTGTTGAACCGAATGTCGGATCGGGGATATTCCACCTTTGTTGGAAAGCCACGCTACATCCACCTCCTACGGAACCAATGGAATGGATTTAGAGCAATGGGTTCGGCTTTAAGAGGGCGGGGAAGACGAGGTGCGACATTGGGGTCTGGTCTAAAAGTAAGTGAATTGAACATTAAAATGCGCTCAACAAATTCCCGAAAAATGTCCAATAACTGCTGAACCGAATGCCGGATCGGGGATATTCCACCACTGTTGGAAAGCCATGGTACCTCCGCCTCCAACGGAACCAATGGCATGGATTTTTATCAATGGGTTCGGCATTGAGAGGCCGGGGAAGAGGAGGTGTTACATTTGGGTCTGGTCGGAAAATAAATGAATTCAACTTAAAATGCGCTCAAAAAATTCCCAATGGGGCCTAACTTCCGAACCGAAGGTCAGATTGGGGAAATTACACCACTGTCAGAGACCAACGGAACATCCGCCTCCAACGGAACCAATGGCATGGGTTTGAGCAATGGGTTCGGCTTCGGGAGGCCGGGGAAGACAAGGTGCTACATTGGGGTCTGGTCGAAGAATAATTGAATTCAACTTAAAATGCGCTCAACAAATTCCCGACAAATGGGCCTTAACTGCCGAACCGAATGTCAGATTCGAGAAATTCCACCACTGTCGGTAAGCCACGCTACATCCACCTCCATCGGAACCAAGGGAATGGATTTTGAGCAATGGGTTCGGCATTGAGAGACCGGGGAAGACGAGGTGCAACATTGTGGTCTGGTCGAAAAATAAGTGAATTCAACTTAAAATGCGCTCAACAAATGCTCTCAAAGCTTTCCACTGTCGGAAAGCTTTGAGAGGCCGGGGAGGACGAGGTGCAACATTGGGGTCTGGTTGAAAAATAAGTGAATTGAACTTAAAAGGTGCTCCCCAAATTCCCGAAAAATTGGTCATAATTTCCGAACCGGAGGTCGGATCGGGGATATTCCACCACTGTCGGAAAGCCACGGTACATCCGCCTCCAACGGAACCAATGAGTTGGATTTTGAGCTATAGGCTCGGCTTTGAGAGGCCGGGGAAGACAAGGTGCTACATTGGGGTCTGGTCGATAAATGATTGAATTGAACTTAAAATGCGCTCAACAAATTCTCGAAAAATGGGCCATAACTGCCGAACCAGAGGTCGGATCCGGGATATTCCATGACTGTCGGAAAGCCAGGGTACATCCGCCTCCAACGGAACCAATTGCATGGATTTTGATCAATGGGTTCGGTTTTGAGAGGCCGGGGAAGACCAGGTGTGACATTTTGCTCCGGTCGGAAAATAAGTGAATTAATCGTCAAATGCGCTCCACAATTTCCCGAAAAATGGGTCATAATTGCCGAACCAGAGGTCGGATCGGGGATATTCCACCACTGTCGGAAAACCTCGGTACATCCGCCTCAAACGGAACCAATGAGTTGGGTTTTCAGCTATGGGCTCGGCTTTGAGAGGCCGGGGAAGACGAGGAGCTACATTGGGGTCTGGTTGAAAAATAAGTGAATTGAACTTAAAATGTGCTCAACAAATTCCCGGAAAATGGGTCATACCTGCCGAACCGGAGGTCAGATTGGGGAGATTCCACCACTTTCGAAGAGCCACGGTACATCCGCCTCCAACAGAACCAATGGCATGAGTTTCTAGCAATGGGTTCGGCTTTGAGAGGCTGGGGAAGACGAGGTGCTACATTGGGGTCTGGTCGAAAAATAAGTGAATTGAACTTAAAATGCGCTCAACAAATTCCCGAAAAATGGGTCATAACTTCCGAACCGGAGGTCGGATCGGGGATATTCCACCACGGTCGGAAAGCCTCGGTACATCCGCCTCCAACGGAACCAATGAGTTGGATTTTCAGCTATGCGCTCGGCTTTGAGAGGCCCGGGAAGACGAGGAGCTACATTGGGGTCTGGTTGAAAAATAAGTGAATTGAACTTAAAATGTGCTCAACAAATTCCCGAAAAATGGGTCATAACTGCCGAACTGGAGGTCGGATCGGGAATAGTCCACCACTGTCGGACAGCCACGGTGCATCCGCCTCCAACGGAACAAATGCCATGGATTTTTAACTATGGGCTCGGCTTTGAGAGGCCGGGGAGGACGAGTTTCAACATTGGGGTCTGGTCGAAAATTAAGTGAATTCAACCTAAAAAGCGCTCAACAAATTCCCGGAAAAGGGGTCATACTTGCCGAACCGGAGGTCAGAGTGGGGAACTTCCACCACTGTCGGAAAGCCACGGTACATCCGCCTCCAACAGAATCAATTGCATGGGTTTTGAGCAATGGGTTCGGCTTTGAGAGGCCGGGGAGGACGAGTTTCAACATTGGGGTCTGGTCGAAAGTTAAGTGAATTGAACTTAAAATGCGCTGAACAAATTCCCGAAAAATGGGCCATAACTGCTGAACCGAAGGTCGGATCTGGGAAATTATACACCTTTAGGCCTAGTATAGCGAATCCCAAATAAAACATTCGTAGAAGAGCCTACACACTATTCGTTGTATCATTAACGCGCGAAGTGTGGATGCTGAGTGCGCTACATTACCCCCTGCTTTTCCTGTTTCGTTTAACTACAATTAAACAACTTTACCAGGCTACATAACAATATTTAAAATAGTCTACTGGGATATTTTGTGTTTAGTGTAAGACTTTGAACAGAGCAGAGAGGCTGGAGATTCTGTCATGCTTGATTTAGGCAACTTCTTTTTCGAAGTGTGGAGGCCTATTATCCAATCCGATTTTTTTTTCAGATTGCGATTGACTCTACTCACGGTGGGACAAAGTTTACAGACGCTACACGAACGTATTTAGCTCATTCATTTCAAAATGTCGCAAAAGAGAATGAGAATGGCAGACAAAAAAATAAATAACAAAGCGAAACCATTGGGACGGGTGTTCGTGATTCTGATTCAGCTTCAGCCACGTCGGTGTCCATTCCTTAAAACAGCGTCGGCCACAATCCTGACCATGAGCTAGTCCCAGGCTTATATCCAGTCGGCTAGTGCTATTTGTGAGGTAGACCTACTACCTCACACCTACTACAATATACTCATGTTGTCAATTTAGTATGACGTAGGCCTACTACAATATAATCATGTAGTCAATTTAGTGTTGCAACGACATTATTATCAGTTGCAAAATGTATTACAGCGTGAAGCACTCGCTTTTATAACAAACATGAAACATGAACTCATTAATCATGTGTATTTTGGTGGCAGTAGACCGACGTTGAACTATAGCCCATGCTTTTGTTTTAAAGGCTATTCAGCTATTTCAGCTACGTTTTTTATTTCGTTACTTAGCTAATGTGGACTACACAGTACCGTTCTTGGCGATCTGACCCAAGGAGCAGCTCCGTTGCGCGTGAAGCCTGGTTTATGCTTCTGCGAAGATGTACGTAAATGTATCTGCGTTGCTCCGCAGAGCAGGGGTTTCTAGGTGACCGTTGCTCGTGGAGGCCCGAAGACGCGGATACAGGGAGGCCTCCCAAATCCTAACAGCCCGTCGGCAGTAACGTTTTCTCCTGTGCGTCAAACAATCGCCGATTGGTTGAGCAGGGAAGGAAGGAGGAAGCGAGAAGATATCCAGTTAGAATCAAAACAAAGACACGCGACCGCCATGAAACCGACAATGGAGCAGGTCGAGGAGAGGCTCGCCGACGAAGTTTCCAAATAAAAACATTTATACGACTCAACTGCCAAGATGCCTATGCATCTATGCACTGTGTTCTATCAGAGATTTAGTCCTGAAGCAAATGTAAAGTTACATAATCAAATCCCAGCAAGTCTAATCAATCCAGAAGACGTGTGATTATCTGTATCAAAAGCCTTTTACCAAATCAATAAACAAAGCTGCATAATGCCTCTCATCAAGAGCAGTTACTAGATCATTTTCTACAAGAGTTACTAGCACTATGACTAGCTCTAAACTCAGACTGAAATAGGCTAAACATGTTACTGGTAGACAAAGTACAAAGCTGTTCCTTTACAAGAGATAACATCGGTGCTAGACATCGGTGCTTGGAGACAGTGTTGCCAACTATTTTCAGAGGAAAGTAGCTATTACCAGAGGCCTTGAAAGAGAGTTGCGTCAACAACGTTCACTCCAATGGACCATTTTTTTTTTTTACAGCAATGGCGGATCGTGGAGCCTCTCAATAGTTCCCGTAAGTTAGCAGCCAATACTACCAGCGCCGTAGTGTTGCAGCAGAATAGACGGTTTGTGATGCCCTCTTAAAGGGTAAGACGTTTAAGAATCAAATTGTATATTATCAGCATATCTGAATAAAATTAACATGTGCATTAAAGCGTGTTAGTGGATTATCCCCCACTAAATTCGTAGATTTAGGGAACGTTATTAACAGATAACAGATTAGGCTAGGATACTGGATAAAGTTAGCAATACATAACGTTGACCACGAACAGCCATTCATTTACATTAATTGTAAATTCGGTTCTCTTTATGCCATGACTGCCGATGCTCTAACTAGCCTTTCAGCTAACTCGGGTGCATTTACATTTGTTTTAATGTTTTTTAACGTACATTGTGATTAAATGCACAGTATTAGGGAATACTTAATACTTAGCCTACTGGACATGTACAGTATACCCTCATTACATTAAAAGAACCAAGAACATGAGACTTTATACGAATTCCTATCACATCAGTAACTGATGCCACTTGTCAAACTTAGTTAAACATCAGCAGCAAAAGCTGTCACAACTAATGAAGTTCCATAACTCAAGTTGGGGAACAAAGACCACACCTCATCTCCCAAGGCAATTTCCCGTCCAAGCCCATATAGGTGTGTCTAACCCTTTCTCCTGTATTTTTCTCCCTCTCTCACTCTGTCTCTTTCAGCACAAGAACCACAGGGTGATTCAATGGAGCCTGATGACTCCCAGCACTGAGACAGCACCCTCACCCTGCACCTTGAGTCTCGACTCCCTGGGTTTGGCAAGCCATTCCCTGTTCCTTATTTTTAATAAACTAAACATTAAGCTTCATAATGGTGTGGCCTTTCTGAAAAAGTGCAAAGCAGTGTTTGAATATGAGTACCTCACATATTTTGTTGTTGTCGGAATCTTTAGTGATAGTAAGATTACTCCTGCTGATTTGAGCCAACCATTTTTTCTCTCCTCTCCATGTCAGTGGGGAAACCTTACATTTGTATTCCTTTCTCTGAGCAATTGGAGCATCCCCATGCAGCACAGCAAACCATGGTGGAGACTAAATGCAAGGACAACACGGAGGAAAGGGCACAGACAAACTGCTTGACATGCTATTCAAGTTTATTAGAGATTTATTTAATGAATTCATTGCAGCAAATAAATACAATATAGTAGAAAGACAAAAGATACATAAAATATATATGTTTATTTGTGTATAAACATATATAAATATATATATATATGTGTTTTAATCTGTACTGTCTGGATGTGATGTGTTTTAATGTACCCTTCTGGTCACCTGTCGGTCTCCTTCTGTCATAAAGATTACTTAGGCACTCAGTTACCATGGGATTACTGAAACCACCATGAATTAAAGAAATGGTAGAAAATGTATCTTATCTGAATTTTGAAACGTTCCTTCCCATCCCCTCCCTCTAAGTATATCAATAAACATGAGGATTTGATTGCTCTTGACTACCATACAAGTTTAAGAACATAATAAAAAAAGAATTCAAAGCAATAAACAACACAGCAACACGCACTTGTAACCAGGGTAAGGTTAGCCCAAAATGTGTCGTAACGCTAGCTGTTCACACTAATCACAAATACCTCAAACAAATATTAGCCAATTTCATTTTTTTTTTTACAAATTGGTTTAACTACATATATATGTTGCTGTGCTGTATAAATATAGTAAATCAATGCATTTATTGACTATTACTCAAATAGTTACTCAAAATCACAGTTCTGTCTCTGTATTTCAAATTTCCCGCCGAGAACTTCCGGGAACTATCTGAGGTCTCCGTAAATCACGTGACGATCAAGTATTTTGAAATTCCTTTTACGCAACTCTCTTTCAAGGGCTCTGGCTAGCACAAGCGCCAAAAGTCGCTTGATGTCGCTAGATTACGTCATACGCGCATTTGCCTATGTGTGACGTCACCATGTACTAATTTGTGCTCGAAACTTTGAGTGCAACGGAGAACAGCGTCTGTGTAGCTATGGAAGCTCACTTCCCTACTGAGGGAGAGAGAGAGACACTTACGGCAATTACTCTGAGCAGAATACTTGGGAATAAATTGAGTTTTAACAGGTTTCTAGCTTTTCTCCGATGGTGGGAATAAGTCGTTAGATTGGTCGCTAGTCGCTTTTATGAAATAAAGTCGCTAGGGGGGTCTGAAAAGTCCTTAAATCTAGCGACTAAGTCGCTAAATTGGCAACACTACTTGGAGATGAGTCAGAAATTGTGTAGAACTACGTCACTTCACCCCCTCCCCGAGTCTTTATGCAAAGAAGTAACCAGGTGTAATGTCCATATTTTTGGGATCAATCCATAAGTGAGTGTTCATTTAAAACACGTGCCTGGAGCTCGGCTATGAATGGGACAGAAAGCTTTAGCAGATAAGTGTCTAATTATAGGCAGGTCGAACATTAGAACGCCAATGTAGTCAATACGAGAGCTACCACGCTCAGCGCTGAAGAAAATTGCCCTGCGTAGCGTTTTAAAACTGTTTAAATGAACACAAATATAACGTTTTTGTTGGTCTAAATCACTTAAGTCATTCAAAAGTAATACCTACTTTCACGATATATTAGTGTTGATATGCATACAGCGCTTGCTAATTCATAGTTAGCTTCCAAAGAGCGTAGGTTTTGTTATTACTTGAAAAAAGCCTTAACTTTAAGCAGTTTATTTAAAATATATACGTTTTATTTATTCTCAAACGATTGATGATCTGGTTTAAACATATATTCTTAAACCACTGACAATTAAATCTTTCCATATGTCTACCGTTAATAAAGTCATTTTGTCACTCTAACACTCACCACAGCGCAGAGGTCGAGAGCGGACTTAGTTAGAATCTCTCTTATTCTGGCCAAAACGGGACCTGAAAAACGGTGCGCACCTAGCAAAAATGCAGGGCACTTCCCATAACATTTAACAATCAAACTTGGGTTCATTTTGCAGACAACCCCTCTCGGGACCTGACACTGAGCGACGGCGCCGATCGGTCATAAATAATTTGGTTAATATGTGTTTTAAATACTTCAATTGTGTTGCTACTACCCTAAATTAACGCCGTCGTATAAGAGCTTTTAACTGGACTTAGAAGGAGGTCTCATTGAGCTCTGATCCAAAGTTTAAAAAAATCCATCGCTGGACTTTAGTTATTCCCCCTCAAATCATGTGCCCTTGATGCTGTGTTTTAAATACTTCAATTGCATTGATAGTACCCTAAATTACATCCGTCGCATGAGAGCTTTTAACTGGACCTAGAAGGAATTCTCACTGAGCTCTGTTCCAAAAATCAAAAAAATTCATCGCTGGACTTTAGAGATATTCCCCCTCAAATCATGTGATGCCCTTTATGCTCCGAGCATCCAATTTGTCCAATGACGTAATCAACACGAAAGCTGCTACGCTCAGCGCTGACGAAAATTGGACTGCGTAGCGCTTTACAACTGTTTAATTCGACACAAATATAACGTTTTTGTTGGTCTGAATCACCAATCAATTTTTAAGTAATTCAAAAGTAATACCTACTTTCACCATATATTGGTGTTGATTTGCATACAGCGCTTGCTAATTCATAGTTAGCTTCCAAAAAGCGTAGGCTTTGATCTTACTTGAAAAAAGCCGTAACTTTAAGCAGTTAAAAATATATGCGTATGTTTTGTTTAATGTCAAACTATTGATGAACTGGTTTAAGCACATATTCTTAAACCACTGAAATGAAATCTTTCCATATGTCAACCGTTAATCAAGTCATTCATTCAGAGTGGACCGTTAGAATCTCTTATTCTGGCCAAAACGGGACCTGAAAACTGGTGCGCACCTAGTGTTGAAGCAAAAATGCAGAGCACTCTCCATATTAATTAACGATCAATCTTGGGTTTGTTTTGAAGACAACCTCTCTCGGGAACTGACACTGAGCGACGGCGCCGATCGGTCATAAATAACTTAGTTAACGTGTGTTTCAAATACTGGAATTGTGTTGCTCCTACCCGAAATTACATCTGTCGTATAAAAGCTTTAAACTGGATTTAGAAGGAGGTCTCATTGAGCTGTGATCAAATTAAGAAAGAAATCCATAGCTGGACTTTAGAGATACGCCCCCTCAAATCATGAGATTGCCCTAGATGCTGTGTTTTAAATGCTTAAATTGCGTTGCTACTACCCTAAATTACATCCGTCGCATGAGAGCTTTAAACTGAACCTAGAAAGAGATCTCATTGACCTGTGATCCAAACATTTAAGAACTTGATAGCTTGACTTTTGGAGACACCCCCACTCATGTGAGGCATGCTCTTTATAGCCTACTTCATTGTCGCTGAACTGCATTAGAGCTATGTCCACTGTGTGATTAATTCGATTTTGCTCGTGACGGGAAAACAATGCAATATATTTTGGTTAGCATTTATGTTTCCATTGGCTTCTAGACGTTTGCGTGTCTGGGAAGATAACGTGATTATTTCAGGAGAATTTGAAATCAGGCGTCCGTAGGCTACCTGTCTCATAGGCTACTAACCTTGAACTTTTGAAACATGATATATGCCTGCACCTTTAGAAACATAGTGGCCTACCTGCACGAATACACTTTTATCAACGTTACAGTAAGAAAACTTCTAAATCCATTCAATAATTAAATTTAGTTTCCGTATGGATCAGAGCTGCCAATTATTAAGATATAGGTGTGAAGTCTCGATCCAATAAACACTTAGGCTAGTGTTTACGAATCATCTTGCCATTGTATAATATAATAAGATATAGGCTATATTCATTTTTTTACAGTGGCATTATTTTAGACACCGATATGTTACGAATGCTATTGCAAGCAGACTTTGGTCCCGCGTCCTAAAAAGCTAAGCTGTTTGACACGTTAGCGGTTTTCAGAGTACAACTTTTCAACATTGTGCACTTTATTTGGGTAAACAATTATATCAAATGTATAGGTAATTCGTTTCTTAAGGTATCTGTTGTGAAATATCTATTAATACTTTCACAATAAAGAAGTATAATAACAACGAAGTGGGCCGTAGGATGTTCATGCTTTTAGACCCAGCGTCTGTCTAAACGGAAGTAACATCGCGGTAAATATTAAATCCTTTTTTTAACAATAAAACTGTAACTTTTGGGCAAGCTTACAATTTATTAATTCGTTTTTATCCATAAACGTTTACGAAATAACAACAAATTGGAAGATAGGACTATTTAATCACTTAATAAAAAAAAAAGTGAAAACGGGTTTGACCTGCCTACTAATTAACCTGCGCTTCTCAAAATATATGCAAAATATAAGCTATGAGCACGCTGCTATTTCGTTACTCGTACTTCCGTACTTTCCCAGGATGTGACGAAGAGTTTCCGCATCCGTGTTTCTTCTTCTGGGTGTTCAATACGTTCTATAACTAAATGCGACCATTCCCCCTAGTGAACGCGTAAAACTTACGTGGAAGCATAAAGGCCAACTGTTGTGCGACCGTCCGCGAACGATTGACGGAAATGTTCGCAGATCGGCGAAGGCAGAAACATAAACCAGGCTTGAGCTGTTGTTGTTACGTGCTCCCTCTACAGTAGCTTTAAACCGACAGACAGCGTTTCAGAGCCTCTACTGCAGTCAGCAGTTATAGCTGCGCTTTATGACGGCCAGTGACTTCAAAACTACGGAATGATTCTGATGTCTACATGGCGTAAAAAGCTAACTAGATTTAGTTTCTTGTTTGAAAGTCTTCGTACTACGGCTTGCTGTTCTGCATGCACCTATTTTTAATGATGGTGTAATGACATTAGCATTCAAATGTTACTTTGTCTAGCTAACATTACGTTATCTTCAGAAATACCAGTCGGGTTACATCAACAAAAAATACTGCTGAAAAGAATGTCATATATATCCGAGTATTGCCTCGCTGCTTGGTGTGTTTACCAGGATGGCCGAGTGGTTAAGGCGTTGGACTTAAGATCCAATGGACATATGTCCGCGTGGGTTCGAACCCCACTCCTGGTAGAACCTTTTTAGCCATTTATCTTGGCAAACGCTTGATTACTGGCTTTTATTTTTGTGACCAACGCTTTGACATCATACGAAACCAATTGAATGGTTATGGTTGTTGTTGACGTTAGATTATCCATATACATGACAGGAAGCTCAATCCGTTTGAGCATCTCGACAACGTTGGCAAAGAATGTGGAATTAACAGACAAGACTTCCTAATAAGGCCAAGCAAATTACGTTCGATACGATGGACTATGGACAATGTGTTACCAAATGATGTTCTATAAAATAGAAAGTGAAAGTCCAAATCCGATTAATAATTCGTTGTAGTCTATATTGTGTTTAGAGTTCAAGGGCTTTAGAGGGCGCTCCAAGTCCGCTCATGTTCAAGTAGGGTCCAATATACGGGCTCTTTTTGGAGGATAAAGATTCCCTATAGCCTAGTCTCGTTTCAGACTACATCCTTTCTCCCATCCACATGTGCTGCAACTGGACACCTGTGTCAGGCTAAGCGCTATTTTGAGAAATCAAGAGAAAGCGCACACAACACAGTGCTGTCTGAAAATCCATAGGATGTAATGAGAGCGACAAGGCTCTCTAACGGGAGATTAGGCTACCGTCTCTGGTTTCAAAACTGCATCTGTGAGGCTGCTCTTGTAAGAGCATTGTAGCTACGAAGGCATGCAACCTTTCAGATAGTCAAACGTTTCAGTCATTATGAATAATATTATTAATTTGCTCAAACCATCTGCCAAAATGTTATACCTTCACTTTGAACGGACACAACTTATGGGTCGCACATGCAATCCCTATTTCTAACACTTAAGAATCCAGAACCCAAGCCATGGTATTTTTTTTTCTATTAGAATGTTTGAAATGCACGACAGCCACTTATAGGCCCTTCTTCCTTAACTTCTTTGCCATGCCATAAACAATGTGAACAAAAATTGAAAAAATTATTAAAAGGCTTCAAGATGGTAGCAACTGAAAAGAGAAACACGTGTTTGATTGGTTATTTTGTTGGAATATATTGGAACCCTGAACGTCTGAGGTTGTAAATAGGCTTCTGACGATTTGAAATCGTGCAAAGATGTAAAGTTGGGTAACTGTTGTATCTCTATTTGTCAAGATACAATGTATCTGTTTCAGTAATGAGCCATGTGTCTTCTTGGACATTGATAAAGAGGTGAAACAAGAAGATATTTCAGTTTGCTTTAACCACTCGTGTATGCCTATTAATATTAATATTAATAACCCTACATTCGGAACTTCACATTTCACATGAGAACACTCGCACTATAGCGCATGGTCACGTGACATCTACCGCGCCATGTTTCCATGCGCGCGTCAGAACTTTGCAGGGAAAGAAGGGAAAAGGGCAACAGGAAGAAAGTTTGGCACTAACTAAAGTATTGTATTGGGGGGTGCGCCAGTTAAATTCACTTTCCACCATAAAGAAGGCCTAACATGTGTGTCTGCCATCACGGCGATATTTTTCGCGAAATTTAAAGGCTGTTTTTCAGCGTTGGCAAGGCTCGAAGAGTTCAGGTCTGAATGCGCTCGATAACAGTGTTTACAGCAAAGATTTTGAGTGCCCTACTCGCTTAAGAATGCCTATCGTCCGTGTGTTGATTGTGCTTTGAGGGATGAATACTGACATATAATTATTTTTTTAAACTTCAAAAGTTCTACAACGCCACAGGAGGTTCTCCACGAGTTAGAGCGGCGAAGGTAAGTGTTCTGATGACGACCTGTATAATTAAAACAATTACATCGTAGAACAATTTTACAGCTGTGTGCATGTTAGGTGTCCCCAATAGGTTTGAGCAAGTTTTCAAACCTAGTTTGTATCAGCTGCAGCTTCTTTAAACGTTCTGGTAGGATAGTTTGGAAGACTGACGTGTTGACAAAGTAAGGCCATGCCCTATTAAAGTTATAGCAGAAATAAAAAAACGACAATGACAATGTTTTATATTTAGTCTACTTGGTGGTTGCACAGTTTGGATTACACTAGCACTGAAACGTTAAATGTCTACCAGTAAAAGTCAGTCCTGTCTCTTAGTTTTCACGGGTGAAATTTTGATCGGATTAAAATGACACATGAGCATTTCCCCGGATTATTTTACATTGGTGCAGTTTAAATGAAAACTATTTAACATACCAAACAGTCTATAGCTTGCAAACCAGATTGGGTGTACATAATTTAGACTGCATTGTATTGCTTGCATTTAGTTCGAATGTGATACTGTATCTCCATTGTGGACATCTTGTTTTGAATTTGTTTGCCAATGCAACTTTTTCAAAGTGATTCACCTGAATTTATAAAGAGTTCAAGGGCTTTTCTTTTTTGAACTCTATACTACCGTTGATATTGTAAGGGTCTTGCATCATTCTTAAAGTATTAACCGCAGTTTGGTCCAACTGCAGTTAAAATCCTTTCATGGTTAAACAGCCAACACTTGGGTTTGCTCATTAGACAATTTTATTTTTCCTATGAACTCTTAAGTGACTCAAATTATCCACGTACCTTAAAATGAATGCAAATGTGTGCATGCTAGTCTAACATGTTACTGGAACACTTTTTTCCCTTTGATGCTGCTGTGTACGCAACGATTTCGACGTCGGCTACTTTTACCATATAGTGTTTATGTGTACTTGCAAAGGGGTTAATTGATTCATGTAGATTGGGTATTAATCAGTTTTTGAAATACATGCCGTTTATACTATCATCATCATCATAATCATCATGACGATACTATATATATATATACATATATATACATATATATATATATATATATATATATATACACACACACACACACACACACACACACACACACACACACATACATACATATATGTTGTTTACCCCATAAGGCATTCAATCTAATGAGAGGCGGCAGGACCAAACAGCTGCCTGTCTTTACAACCCAGGTTTTCATGATGTTTAAAGCCACCCTGTCTCTTGGTCTGTCTGTCTGTCTGTCTGTCTGTCTGTCTGTCTGTCTGTCTGTCTGTCTGTCTGTCTGTCTGTCTGTCTGTCTGTCTGTCTTCTGCCTGTTGCTCCTCTCACTTTAAGTAAAATTAAAGGGAGCTCAGTGTTGAGTGTCAAGCTGAACCGATTATGAATTGTTAGCACCAAAAGGTGCTGCCCTCCCAAAATGCTAAAAAGTCTTTGCAATAATTTCCAGGTGGCCAGACAGGAGCCCTGTGCAGCGTGTGGATAAACTGGCCCCCTGTAAAGAGGAGGGATTACTAGCTCAAAGGGCTTCCTCAGAGGAGCGGACGGAATAATTGGCTAGCATGGCTTCACCTGGGGACATTGCAGAGGGAGGGGCCAACGACGAGTTTAATGACATCATCAAATGGAGATCTGGTCAGTCCTCTAGTTTGGGGTTCTCTTTCGTTTGGCCTGTTGTTTTGAGTCAAATGTAAAAGTAACATGTGAATAACAATGTAACATGTGAATAACCATGCAACATGGGAATAACAATGTAACATGGGAAAATGCTGTTTTGGAGGGATTATGCATATGTATCCACTATTTTAATTGAGTAGTCAGAATGTGTTGATGGAGCGAATGCTGTAGGCCTTCCTCAGATTAACTTGATATATATATAGATAGATATATATATATATATATATATATATATATATATATATATATATATATATATATATATATATATATATATACACATATATATATATATATATATACACACACACACAGTGGGGCCAAAAAGTATTTAGTCAGCCACTGATTGTGCAAGTTCTCCTACTTAGAAAGATGAGAGAGATCTGTAATTTTCATCATAGGTACACTTCAACTATGAGAAAAAAAATCCAGGAAATCACATTGTAGGATTTTTAAAGAATTTATTTGTAAATGATGGTGGAAAATAAGTATTTGGTCAATAACAAAAGTTCAACTCAATACATAACCTTTGTTGGCAATGACAGAGGTCAAACGTTTCCTGTAAGTCTTCACCAGGTTTCCACACACTGTAGCTGGTATTTTGGCCCATTCCTCCATGCAGATCTCCTCTAGAGCAGTCATGTTTTGGGGCTGTCGCTGGGCAACACGGACTTTCAACTCCCTCCACAAATTTTATATGGGGTTGAGGTCTGGAGACTGGCTAAGCCACTCCAGGACCTTGAAATGCTTTTTACGGAGCCACTCCTTCGTTGCCCGAGCGGTGTGTTTGGGATCATTGTCATGCTGGAAGACCCAGCCACGTTCCATCTTCAATGCTCTCACTGATGGAAGGAGGTTTTGGCTTAAAATCTCACGATACATGGCCCCGTTCATTCTTCCCTTAACACGGATCAGTCGTCCTGTCCCCTTTGCAGTAAAACAGCCCCAAAGCATGATGTTTCCACCCCCATGCTTCACAGTAGGTATGGTGTTCTTGGGATGCAACTCAGCATTCTTCTTCCTCCAAACACGACGAGTTGAGTTTTGACCAAAAAGTTCTATTTTGGTTTCATCTGACCACATGATATTCTCCCAATCCTCTTCTGGATCATCCATATGCTCTCTGGCAAACTTCAGACGGGCCTGGACATGTACTGGCTTAAGCAGGGGGACACGCCTGGCACTGCAGGATTTGAGTCCCTCTCGGCGTAGTGTGTTACTGATGGTAGCCTTTGTTACTTTGGTCCCAGCTCTCTGCAGGTCATTCATCAGGTCCCTCCGTGTAGTTCTGGGATTTTTGCTCACCGTTCTCATGATCATTTTGACCCCACGGGATGAGATCTTGCGTGGGGCCCCAGATCGAGGGAAATTATCAATGGTCTTGTATGTCTTCCATTTTCTTACAATTGCTCCCACAGTTGATCTATTCACACCAACCTGCTTGCCTATTGCAGATTCACTCTTCCCAGCCTGGTGCAGGTCTACAATTTTCTTCCTGGTGTCCTTCGACAGCTCTTTGGTCTTGGCCATGGTTGAGTTTGGAGTCTGACTGTTTGAGGCTGTGGACAGGTGTCTTTTATACAGATGACGAGGTCCAACAGGTTCCATTAATACAGGTAACGAGTGGAGGACAGAAGAGCTTCTTAAAGAAGAAGTTACAGGTCTGTGAGAGCCAGAAATCTTGCTTGTTTGTGGGTGACCAAATACTTATTTTCCACCATAATTTACAAATAAATTCTTTAAAAATCCAACAATGTGATTTCCTGGATTTTTTTTCTCATTTTTGTCTCTCATAGTTGAAGTGTACCTATGATGAAAATGACAGACCTCTCATCTTTCTAAGTAGGAGAACTTGCACAATCAGTGGCTGACTAAATACTTTTTGGCCCCACTGTATATATATATATATATATATATATATACATACATACATACATACATACATACATACACACACACACTGTTTGTGTCTGGGTTTGCATCTTATCTGACCTCTTGTGGAATGCACCGAAGATAACCTCTACTTGGATGTGCCAACACGTTGGCCTCACACACAAACACATGAATAGCCATTGAATGCTACGTGGTTGAGGGAGTGTGTACTTGGGTGCTCACGCGTGTACACACACTTGTGATTTGCAAGTAATCGACGAAGACGTTACATGGACAACCCCATCGAGAGAGAGAGAGAGAGAGAGAGAGAGAGAGAGAGAGAGAGAGAGAGAGAGAGAGAGAGAGAGAGAGAGAGAGAGAGAGAGAGAGAGAGAGAGAGAGAGAGAGAGAGAGAGAGAGAGAGAGAGAGAGAGAGAGAGAGAGAGAGAGAGAGAGAGAGAGAGAGAGAGAGAGAGAGAGAGAGAGAGAGAGAGAGAGAGAGAGAGAGAGAGAGAGAGAGAGAGAGAGAGAGAGAGAGAGAGAGAGAGAGAGAGAGAGAGAGAGAGAGAGAGAGAGAGAGAGAGAGAGAGAGAGAGAGATGGCTGGCAGGGACAAGCCTGTGGCAGAGAGAGGAGGAAGAGAAATCAAAAGAAAAGGTGGGGACTGAAATAAAGGGAAAGGCAAGAATGCAGGGACGGGTTTACACAGCCACGCCTGCTGGCTCCTTTCATAACGTCTCGTCCCTGCCCCAGATTGGTTGTCGTTGTATACAAAGAGAGACGGGGATAGTTGCACAGCGCGACTGCCTTCTGCATCAATAATCAGGTCCGCGACGCAGATAGAGTTGAACTGTCTTTTAGATCAATAATCAGGTCTGAGACACAGACAACGCACACAGACCACCGTAGGACTGTCTGTTGTGTCTATCGTCAGGTCTGATCATGGGTGCTCTTCCCTAGTGGTCTGCTGCGCTTCTCTGTGTAGACTGTTCAATGCACTTCACTTCACGCATATAGGTTCGTTTTTTTTGTGTGTACGCTGGCCAGAGCTGTCCCCATCTTCAGCAGCTTCCTTAACATCTAATGAAACTCCTTTCCTCTCCTTTTTTTTGAAAGAAATCATCAACTTCTCTCTGTCTCTCCGCTCGCCCTGTTGTTTGGAGTTGAGTTGTGAGATCAGTTGAGAATGGTGATGGTGGATGTCCTCCATCTGGTAGTCTTCTAGGCTCTGTCTATCTGTCTGCAACCTAGGTCTCTATCCCCCCTCTTGCGTTAGGTTCCAGTCTCTGGAAGGGACCCAGAGCCCGTCCTCGGGGAATGCCAAGCCAGAGTCTGCGCCAGGAATTCCACCGTTCTGTTGAACTCTGTAATTTACAACGCTTGTCTTCAGACCACAATGCTTTTTCTTATAAGGATTCCGGTCGCCTAGCAACCTGAAAAGTAATGTTTTCTTTTTACAAGGCAGAGGGAAAATTCAGCAAATAGCATCACTGCTGTCTAGAAGCAACCTGGAGAAATATGTCCGACAGTGGGATTTAACGCAATCTGAACGCTGAGGCACAACTTGAGCTAATCTGCTGAACACTATTTACCGGAGATTTCCTACACACACACACACACACACACACACACTCTCTCTCTCTGTCTCTGTCTCTGTCTCTCTCTCTGTGTGCGTATGTGTGTGTGCTTGTAATAGTTTGGCTCCAGTGGTTTGACGTTAGACAAATTCCTGTGTGTGTGCGTGTGAACTCTGTTAATCTTTGTGGGGTAGAATAAACAATCATTAACATGGGAAATAAACCTACACTCGACCAAACCTTAGCTTGGAGGGAAAGTTCTGGAAGAAAACAAGATCCATTTGTCACAAGGAGGAGTGGAGCGCACACCCTATGGAAAGAGAAGGGGAAGTCCTTTTAAACTATGGTGACTGATTCAGTCACCCAAAAGTGTGTGTGTGTGTGTGTGTGTGTGTGTGTGTGTGTGTGTTGCTAAGATTAATGGAGCAACATTGGAACCGAGGGAAGAACCATTCAGACTATGAAAGCTGATTTGAACATTGATGCAGATGAACGATATGTAAACGGACTGAGGGACAGGTGAGGCACAATGGGTGCGAGAGAGCTTGTTTTGGGGCAAGAGCGTGGGAGAGAGTGGTGGAGGTGGAAGAATGTTTTCACAGCTGAGAGAGAAGTGGAGGGGGCTGGGAGTGGGGGTGGGGTGCTAACTGGGAGAGAGCCCCTTGAACAGGATCTTGGATCTCAGATTTGATATGCTCACAGGAAGTGTATGTGTGTGCTCTGATTTCCTGGAGATGGATGGGTTGGCTTCGTTCTCTCTCACACATACACACCCACTCACATTATTAAAATGGCCAACTCCTCCCTTTTCTTGTAAACACGACTGGTTGACAGCAAAATGATTGTGCCTGGTTCACTTCTGGATCAGCTGACACAGTCTGACACACTTCTTCTGGGGATGTTAAGGTGTTAAGGCAATTTGGTGTTCTTGTTTAGAGGCATCTTAAGAGTCTGTCAAATAGTCAGAGAGAGGATGGGAAAGAGGAAAGGAATAAAAATAAATTTCACTCATCACCTCAAATGACCCAGGGTGGAGAGCATGGTCAATTGTTTTGGTATCTGTTGCACACCATACACACATATGTTATGTCTCTGTCCATTTCTGCACGTCTGTGTTTTTGTTCTGTCTCTGTGTGTATGCAACAGCACGGTTGATCTTGACAGCTGGTTAGTCTTCTGAGATTCAAAATGAATTCAAAAAAGTGTTTGTATAAAAATGTGTGTGTGTGTGTGTGTGTGTGTGTGTGTGTGTGTGTGTTTCTGGAATTGTGCTACAGCTTCGAGGTAGTGCCACAAAACGCTTCTACAATGTTTCCTATGTGCCATTAATAGGTTAGCCAATTGTGGAACCCCTGTCTAGTAGACAGGTATTCTCAAACCCATGAAGACATTCGTCAGTCTAAGCAACTGCCTCTGCTATGGTGACCTGTTGTATTGAACCTTTAACACGACTCACACCACCTCAGTCAGACTCAACAAGGGCCATTTTGTACTTTTGGAGTGAAGAAGTACTAGAGCTGTGTGTGTGTGTGTGTGTGTGTGTGTGTGTTTCCTGTTGAGAGTCAAGTTGTTCCTGCTGACATGTAGCAGGGAGGAGAGAGGAGAGGAATGCCTCCCAACAACACAGGGTGCGGTAGTGTCACTTTAATCAAACAGTCACTGTTGCTTCCTCCCACACACACACACAGACACACACCCTGTGTTACTCCCAGAAAACCTTAACATACATCCAGGGTGAACTACAAACTGTCAGCAAAAGGAAGGAATGAGAGAGAAAGAGGCCAGGGAGAACCAGAGACGGTGCCTGGTAACCGGAGCAGCAGCTGTCTGTTCATTATCCAGCCTTTTCCGGAGCAGCGCACTCCGGTGACAAACAAACACACCGGCAAGAAGGAGGTCAGGTGTGTGTGTGTGTGTGTGTGTGTGTGTGTGTGTGTGTGCTGTTGAGTAAGATAGTACATATAATATGTGCTAATGACAAGGTGTGCGCTCTGGGTTGGTGCTCTGTTAAACAAAAGACCTGTCCGCCCCCCTGGGGCCGAGTGACCTCTCACCTGGGCGTGGACACAAGGAGACGCCCACGGACACATGGCCCCGGGCCGGGCACACATCGGATCAGACTGAATCCACATGCGAGTCGATCACGGAATCAGAACAGACTGTCTCTGGTCTATCCCTGCATTTCTACCCAGCTCTCTCTCCCACAACCACAAAACATGTCACCTTTTTTTAGCTCCTTTGAGCGTCTAAGCATGTGTTTTAGTGTGTTTTTCTCCAGGAGTGTAGCCGCCACTAGGGTTGCAAGATTTTGGGAATATTCAAAGGTGAAAACCTTTCGTGGGAATTCATGGAAATAAACATGTTATTTGCACAGACTGTATTTGTCATATATGCAGAGAGAAACATTAACCTTGTACCATAAGTATACTGCATAACTGGAAACAAAGTAAATTAATATCAGCAAGTTAGTTGTCAGTTGAAATTTTTTCGAGTAATTAACTATTTACAAGAAAGAATTCAAATTCAAGTTAAAACAAACACAAACCTTCTCTAAACATCTTTCAACACAAAAAAAGTTGTTAAATGTTCCTCAGGCTTCCAAGTCCTCTCCCTGGACCTCCTCCATGTCCACAACATCAGGGCCTCAGAGTCTAGGCCAGCTAGTTTTTGCTACCATGTGGGTTGCAGCTAGCAACAACAAGCTAGCAAAAAGTGTTAAAAAGCTAGAAACTATATATACTTACATAGCCTATTTGCCAATTAACTGAAACAAATTGTAATTAAAACAATGCACCCCGTAATATAATCATAACTTACCTAAACTATGTCTTCCCTGGCTAAGACAATGGAGGAGTGTGTTGGTTCATCAACACTGCTTTACACATGTGCTCTACACATGTGGTGGGAACAAAGTATGCAGTGCTTATAACACTACTAAATTCCCAATAAATAGAGGCTATGGAGGAGAGCACATGCAGAGTGCAGGTTTGCAATTAATCTGGATTTACCATTAATGGGGATATTTTAACCGAAACATGCCTCAATCACTAATGTTGCCTTATTCTGTGTATTTCCCCCCATAATAAGGTCACTATTATCTATTTTAATTGCACAAGATTTCCAAATTTCCCAGCCAAACTTTCCGTAGACATTTGCCGGAAATATAAAAAAAAAAACTCTACCCTTTGCAACCCACTAGAGGTAAAATCATGAAATAAGATAATCACAGTGTCATTCGTGTGTGTGTTTTGTGACTTCCTCTCAGAGCAGGCCTATCATTGGTGTCTTTAGAGCTCGCTGTGACGCATGTGTTTGTTTGCGTGTTATTGAGGATAAGCTGGCTTTGCTGCTACACCTCTCTGCCTTGTTGACTACAACCTCAATCATCGCCGGTCCCCCCCACACACACACACACACCTGTCTGTAGGTAATGATAACTCTAGCCCCCTCGTCCTGTCATCCTAACTGTACAGTAAGACCACAGGCCTATCGTAGCAGCTGAACAGCCTGAAGGCGCTTGCTCTACAGCCCCCTAATTACAGGCTCCACTGGCTCAGGTGACAAATGGCTTTCACTCCACACACCCTGGCCTCGACATATTTAGGTTCGGGGAATGGGTGTGTGTTGATGTCTGTGTGTGCGCAAAGGACATGCTGGACGATCCACTGCAGTGTCATGTCTAGGACGATGTATGATCTCCATGATTGTGGGATCAGAGGTGTGTGTGTGTGTATATCTGTGATATATTTTTTTCATTGTCAGTGAGGATACGACTAAGAGGTCTAGGTAAGTGTGTATTGGAGTGTTCAGAGGCATAAACTGTATGCCTGATGTGTACGTGTGTGTGTGTGTGTGTGTGTTGTGACGCTATTACTTTCCATGTACCAGATGTGGGCTAAGAAAGCGAGGGGAAGTTCTAAATGCTCTGTTGAAATTCGGGACAGACCAATGGCATTGGCCAAAATATCTCCCCTGGGTGTGGTTGTGTGTGGGAATCTGCCTCTGGTTTAAATTAGTGTGTGTGTGTGTGTGTGTGTGTGTGTGTGTGTGTGTGTGTGTGTGTGTGCGTGCGTGCGTGCGTGCGTGCGCCAAGCTTTCAGAGATACCCCACCCAGGTTGAGCGTGTTTCTTCAGAGGCTGTTGTGGCTGCTGCTAGCTGCAGGCCTCTCTGCCGGCCCTTCTCCCTGTGGGACAAGACTTTTCGACCCTCCTCTCTGACTGGTGACCTCTTTCCCAGAGTTTTAGTGGGACACTGAACAGCTGAGAGATCCCACACACAAACACACACACACACACATAAACAGACGCATCCTACTCCACCCACACGGCAACTTAAGGTCTCCCTTCGTCAGTACCCCCCCCTCGAGCCTCTTTGACAACCCCATCGCTAGCTAGGGCCCCCCCTTTTTTCCCCCCAGGCCCCCGCTCATTAGGAAGACAAGGCCATGTTGCCCAATTTAATGTCTGACCCCTGCCCTGACATGAGGGGATTTGCTCAAACAAAAATAGGCACACAAAGTTCAAGTTAACCCCTTGAACGCTGTGCACGCTATTTGTGTTCTACGAGAAAAGTAGCTTACTCGAGTTAACTTTTGCTTTGTGCCAATGGAAATTTTAGACAGAATGCTCCAAAAGCCTTTTTGTCCCAAACTTCTTAAACTGGTGAAATAATACCGTATAAGAGAGAGCTTTTGAAAGTTGGCGCCTTCCACCTCATGCACAGAATCCCTCTCTCCCAAAGTCACTTAGTTCATAAAGGAGACCAAAACTTAGGAATGGAAAAATTGAGTCAAACTAAAAAAGTGAACGAGAAAGACTCTTGGGATGGATGGAGGGAGGGAGTGATGCCTGGATTGAGGAGAGGTTTCCACCCTTGTCCAATGGCCCCAGGGTGTGGGCCTGTGGCAGAGTGGGAGACTCCCAGGCTGCATTTTCTAACAACATCGACTGAGCCAACTGACTCATCTAGACCATCTGAACCAAGCTGCCTCTGTGACATGTCGGCCAAGAGTGTGTGTGTGTGTGTGTGTGTGTGTGTGTGTGTGTGTGTGTGTGTGTGTGTGTGTGTGTGTGTGTGTGTGTGTGTGTGTGTGTGTGTGTGTGCGTGCGTGCGTGTGTGTGTGTACGCTTGCAAGAACACTTGTCCAGAGTGACACACATCTGTCTGGTGTGTGTGTGTGTGTGTTCGTGTGTTCGTGTGTGTGTGTGTGTGTGTGTGTGTGTCCTTGCTGGAACGATCAAAGGACAGAAATGCCAGAGTGGCCCACATCTGTCTGCCCCTCCTGAGCTCCCTGGAAAGAGATGACACAGGGAGCGGCTGTGTGACTAATGGTCGACTGTGGGACGTCCCCGTGGTTCTCTGTCCGTCCAGTCCAACCCAACCCAACCCAACCGGGCCCTGTGTGTCCTGGCCAGACCAGCTGGCCAATCCCCAGTGGTAGGAAGTCAGTCGCAGCCAATCAGAGGCATAAAGGAAGCGTGCCACTCTTCCTCCGGGTTCCTGGTCACCCTCCTACTGGTGATAGTGGAGGGGGAGTGTGAAGCCGAAACACAGCATGACAGCACACACTATGTCCTTGTCTCTGACTTTTATTGTGCCTCTCTCTCTCTCTCTCTCTCTCTCTCTCTCTCTCTCTCTCTCTCTCTCTTTCTCTCTTTTGCTTTCTCTTTGAGCAGAGGAAAGCACACAGCTGACAAAAGGACATTTGTTCCGTTCCTTATTGTCCAGGGAGATCATTAAATGGACACATGGACTTACTCATCGTGTGTGTGTGTGTGTGTGTGTGTGTGTGTGTGTGTGTGTGTGTGTGTGTGTGTGTGTGTGTCGTTGTGCTAGCGAGAGGGGTGCAGCAGTGCCGTGGTAAATAACGGGATGTGGTGTGTGCAGTGTTCCTCCTAGCTCATACTACATCACATCATGAGTCACATAATGGAGGTGGGGATAAGGTGGGGTTTCCATTCCATCCACCTACATGTGCACTCTCTCTTTCAAACTCACACACACTGTAAGAATACTGCTGTGGACCCTCTCTCTTCAGAGTGATTGTGTGTGTTACAGGTCAGGACAGCCATGTTCATATGTGTCTGCGGTCGCATCCTGAGAAGGATTGTTGACCTCTGGCTGTGTGTGTGTGTGTGTGTGTGTGTGTGCGTGCGTGTGTGCGTGCGTGCGTGCGTGCGTGCGTGCGTGCGTGCGTGCGTGCGTGCGTGCGTGCGTGCGTGCGTGCGTGCGTGCGTGCGTGCGTGCGTGCGCGCGCACGCTGATACTCCCAATCGCTTGGATAGTTAACGGTGTTACCATGCTGTAAATCCGACTGGTGTTGCAAAAGTGTGTCTTGTGGAACAAATCGATCCCTTTTTCTGCAGAATGGCTGCTTGACCAAAATCCCCACCCCCCCCCACCCCCCCATGTTCCAACCAAGTGTGTGTGTGCGCTTAGAACAATAAACAATATAGCTGTTGATATTTGCACCTGCGCTCATTGAAACCAACAGACACAAATACTTTCTTCCACACATCTGTCACTGCGTTTTAATTGACAGGCCTCCCCTATTTTCTATCTCCATCCCCCTCTTATCTCCCTACCCCGTTTCTTGCCCCCCTGCTGTGCGTGTGAACGTGTTTGTGTGCGTGTTTAAGTAATGTCACAGCCCACACCAACTGCCTCAACAACCCAAGTAAACATACCCAGTATGCTTAGCAAACACCCTGAAACCTCGACTTCCTCTCTCTCTCTCTCTCTCTCTCTCTCTCTCTCTCTCTCTCTCTCTCTCTCTCATTACCTCTCTTCCTCTTCCGTGTTTGCTGGTCTCTTTCCTCTGCCACTCTTTCTCTCTCTATGTTTCTGTGTGTATGTGTCTATCATGAACTTGAGTAAGTGGCTACCCTGGAGACAAAACGGTATTTTCAGGCGAAAGAGAAAACCCGAGTTTGGTCCAGTGTTGGGTGAGTGATGTCCGCACAGCCTTTTGATTCCAGTTGCCAGTTAGCAGCCCATCGAAAAGAGGATGTGGTGCTTTAAGTCTCTCGGCTGACTAGCTCACTGCCTGCAAACACTCTACATGCTTACTGTACAGTCAGTGTCGGCTTCTGTAGAGAGAGCAGGACAGTCAAAATCCTTCTATAGAAATGTTGCGTTCATAAGTGATACAGCACGCGTCGAGGTCAATGAGGTCACAGCAGTGTCTTTAAAGAAGCTCAAAAGACGTTTAGGAATGGTTTTGGTCTCTCTTTTAGGGTTTCAAAATACGGCACTCGACAGAACAGCTGCGGGAGTGTGTGTATATGTGTGTGCTCGGGGGCGCAGCGCGTGGGCTGGTGTGTTTGTAGTGATATGCATTCCCAAACTCCTTGCAGCGTGCTATCAGGACCTCTATGACGCTGCGCTTCACGGCGACAGACACCCAGCCAACCATGGCAGGGGGCTCAAATCTGTCTCTTCTCGGCTGAGTGCTCGCCGTGCGCTGAGCCCAGCCCATGTTCTCACTCAGCACTCCCCCAGCCAGCCTCTCTCAGCATGTGGGCAGGAAAACTCATAGGCCTTGTCTGTCTGCCTCTTTAACGTCCATTTTGCAGTTCAATGGCTGGGTCGAGTGAGTGATCAGGTAAATCTAGGTGTTTGGGGTATTTGGCTGTCTGCCACCATGCAGGTTTTCAGGTAAAGTGTATTTATTGTGTATGTGTGGGGGTCTCTTGTGTGTGACCGAGTGTGTTTGTTTCACTCAGATAACTTGGCTTTTTCCACGGCCCTCCCGGTCCTTATCTGCCCCTCTGCCTCTCTGTGTTGTGTCTAAGCTGGTGTGTGTTGTTTGTGTGCGTGTGTGTTGGTTTGTGTGTGTGTGTGTGTGTGTGTGTGTTTGTTTGTGTTTGGGAGTTATCTCAGGAGAGATTCCTCTCTCTTTCCCTCTCTCTCGCTCCCTCCCTCCCTTCGTCATGGGAGGCCTTCTGACAGAGAGCTTTGTGTCCGCCTCCATCCAATCACAGCCCATGTCCCACAATGCACCGTAACGGCCCACCCTTGCTCTGTCCTGCCCTGCCCTGTTCTCACTCTCTCTCTTTCTCTCTCTCTATGTCCCCCTGTGTGTCTCTCCATTGGTGATGTCCTTTGCTCCCTCCCTCCTCTCCTTCCATCACATTCTTCTGTTCCATTCCCTCTCCTCTGGTCTGAGTTAACGGAGGGCAGGAATGTGAGCTTCCCTCCTTTTTTGTTCTTGTTTTTCTCCTGGTCCTGCATTTTCCCCCCCGCAGGCTTCCACTCGTTTCGGGGATTGGCCCCAGCGATGGCCGACCGGGGACTCAAGTTGCGAGGTAGGACTCATGTCTCCAGGTGATGGGACTCGTGGCTAGGCGTGACCCCCAGGGAAGCCAGTAGACAAACACCTTGACGGGGCTGTCACTTAGTCAACATGTGCAGACAGCATGGCAGAGGCCGTACATACGTAGAGATGGAGAGGCAGAAAAAATGAAGGCATCTCTGGCTACTTTTTGTTGTTTTGTTGTTGTTCAGTAACTGCCTAAATATCGTGTTGGTCGGTGAGATTGTCTACCTGGGCCCTGGTGTGTTCATCTATGTCCGAGGACAGCACTCCTCTATGTATTTACCATATGACAGAAGCAGGGTGAAGCCATGGGCCTCGTTGATGGTTGCTAAGTTACGTTCCTGCCAACACGTGAGTCGTCGTCTTTGTTTTTTGGCCACGGACAACTTGACAGGAGTGTGGTAGCTTGGCTTGTTGAAACAGCCTGACCTATAGGCCATACATCCCTCTCTAAATAGCGAACCTTCGAACACCCCCTCCAACACACAGGCACTCAATGAAAGACCTCGGAGTGTTTTGAAAACGGCTAAGTGGGGATATGCATTAATCTTCCGTCTTGTACGGTGTGTTTTCCCTACAAATTCCCAGATCCGACTCTGGGAGCATTGACAAGGCAAGGACAAGCTTAGACAAGTGACCGCTCTCCGGGAGAGGAATGCGTGGGAAATTATGGGAATTCTATGCATTCTGGTCGGCCCACCATGTCCAAATAGAACCTGTGTCTGCCATCAAAGGGCCAGAGGCGTGTGGAGGGGTGTTTGTGTGTTTGTTTCTGTCCGTGCACAGGCAGACAAAGTGGAAAGATCAATGCTTATGTATGCCTAAAGAATATAAGCAAATGTGAAAGATTTCAGCGTTGCCAACACTTACGTAATTATACGTACATTTACGAGCTAGAGACAAAATTATGGCCTGTTAGCCTTCAAAAAATACAGAATTATAAAGATTTTTATAAAAAAAAACAATCCATTTTTCTTCAAGACTGATCCGGCACACAATTATTTTCTTTCACAGCATTTTTTGTCTTGTTCACCATACTGCAGACTGTAGTTAGACTTTATGGGGTGGGCACCACATGCTCAACACTGCATGCGATAATATTTGTGTGTAATAGGTTGGAGTGTGTGTTCTCAGTCTTGTGACTTTTAAGTAGCCTCCTTTGCCCAGGCTTTTTTTTTTTAACTCTTGAGTATGGTTTGAGGATAGAGGCTAGCACATTGAAGGGATCAGCTTCCTCTTGTTGCATTTCAGACCAGCACACACTGTGAAACGTGTTGATCAAGATCATATTGCTATATGATGCTATTGCATATTATCAACATAGAGTGGATATTGCTAGGTCAGGACAACATGGAATCTCAGGAGTTTCCTTGTGTTATCAGCTCTACAAACTCACCACAACATTCTTTTTTTACATTGTGCAAGAACCACCTTAGCATTGGGCATAGTGGTATGTACTGTGTGAGATCTCATGTTAAGAGTAGAAGACACAGAAATGTACACTATCTCCTATTAATCGGCTTTTTGGATTCCACAAAGAGAGAAGCTATACGAGCTGAGTGCTTCATGGCTAGTTTTGTAATAGAGCAATTTGGCAATTGCTGGGTCCAACCATCTCCCACCATTATTCAAGCGTAAAATTCCTGGTGTTTGGTAAAAAATGTCTCTTGTATGCGGATTACAACTATGTGTATGATCAAGGAAATGGCTGCAGACTGTCCATCAACACTGGTGGATAATATGCGCAATTTGCTGCACTTTAAAATCAGCTCTTATAGACCTGCTGATGGTGGACGTAGGCGGCAACTATACCCAGTGTTTGATTAGATATTTCAACTAGAGTGAAGGGAGGATACTGACGAGGTGCTAAGTATTCCCTCAATACCAGAATCATCTACGGGCCCTGCTGAGCCTTGTTGGCAGGAGTCACGTTGACTCTGTAGTACCTGGCGAAGGCGCAAGATGACACCCAGCTGGCAGAAGTGCACACTGTATGTCTGCACGAGGAACACCTCTGAGCATGGCCCTAGAGGTAGCAACACCCCTTGTAGAATGCGCCACAACAGCCGGCAGCAAAGGACATTGAGTCGGAATTGAGTCATGTGCTGTAGTAATTTAGTCTGCACCATCCCATGCGATAGCTGCTGCTTTGACAATGGCTGGCCTGAAACATGACTAACAAAGTCACTGGTGAAGTCCTGTGTCCTGTGAAGTCTCCTGCTCTGTTTGCTCGAGCTCCAGCTGTTTACAGGTTCCCTGCTGCCGTGGAAACCCCTCTGCGGTTTGTTTGATTTCCACCCCTGCTGTCACCCCCCCCCTCCCCTGTTTCACACCAGCCAGTGGCCTTTCTGTGATGGTCTGCTCTACGCATAAAATTAACTGCCCCGCCGCTACAAAGAGACACAAGTTTCTCTTAAATCCTGGTTTCTTAGGGCGGGGGGGCAGGGGGGGGGTATGGGTTGGCGGCGGCAGCGGGGGGGTATGTCTGTGTGTCTGGTATGGCAGAGTAGAGGAGTGGTTCTACTGTTCTGTTGCGTTTCTCAGTAGGCCTGTTAGTGCACGTTTTTTGTTTTTGCTTTCACTCAGAGAGAATGCGATTTGGTTCATCCCCTCGGCCCCTATTGCGCTTTATCATGATGGTGTGTGTGTGTGTGTGTGTGTGTGTGTGTGTGTGTGTGTGTGTGTGTGTGTGTGTGTGTGTGTGTGTGTGTGTGTGGTTATGATGGGGCTCAGTGAGCTGTACGAGGGCTCCAGAGGGATTGCTCTTCCCAATGTAATCGCTACTTCCTGTTTGGCTGGAGAGGAAGTCAGGCTTTCCTTTCCCGGCACACTCTCACTGTTTGGCCTTAGTGTGTGGGTGTGTGAGTTTGACCTTGTTGTGTATGTGTGCTCCTGCTCTGCTTATGCGTGTGTATACGGAAGTTTCCAGCCACTGAGATTGTACGTGCTGGCTACTCATTTCTGTATTTGTGGGCGTGTTGAATGTGGCTCTATAGGCCTGATATTGGGAACCTCTTGACTGTGTACTGCTACCATTCGTTTCTCCATTCTGGCCCAGGTGATCCCCTGTAGCAAATAGAAGACATGCCAGTAATCAACCAGCTATAGCCTAGTGAAGAGGGGCTAACCAGACTTCCAGACTGGCGGTCTTTCAGCCTAGTAGTTCGACCATCATGGTCACCTCATCATATGCTTTGAGACAGTAATGCACTGCACACAATGGAAAATAGGTGTGAATACGGGCATCTGCCACACACATCTTACAGACAGACCTTGCTATGTACTTGCACTCACACACACACACACACACACACACACAGACACTAAGTAGGTGTATCTTCTCCTGCTCTCTCTTTTTATATGCATACACACACACACGCAATGTCTTTGATCCCTCGGTTGGTGCTGCATTCCAGGTCAGAGGAGAGCGAGGGGATGAGGGAAGAGCCTGTGTGGATGAATCAGGTGTATTGTTCCAAAGGGAGGTGGGAGAGAGTGAGAGTGCTGGGGACCTGAGCCCGCCAAGAGGCTGTAAATGGGGGCCTTGAGGGGCCAACACAGGGCCACCCTCTGGAGCTTTATATAACAGACCTGGCGTTGACAGCATACCTGTAGAGATGTAATTGTCGAAATGACCTAGAGACTAGTCAGGGGCCAAAAAAGGGAGCCGCATGCACCCTTTTTATGGAGCATAATAGCTTTAGGACATCATTGTAGGTTTTGTTCCATCGTCATTATAGCACTCTGTTTAGTTTTCAGCACCCATGCGGCCCTCTCGGAAGGTATATTCTGCCCCCGCACTAGAATATTGGCACATTACTTTCATCTACTATTCTGGCAGGGTTTTGTATATCTTTCTCTTTCTCCTGTTTTTCGCCAGGTCATTCTGTCTAACTGCCTGCTAGCACCAACTAACATTTAGTAAATTATCTGGTCCTTTAGTACCCCCAACCACTTGATATTTCACTCTCTCTTCTACCTTTTCCTATTCTTCACTCCCTCTTCTTCTATTCCATTCTCCGAAACCAATCCATCCTTA
Source organism: Aplochiton taeniatus (assembly GCA_017639675.1). NCBI lineage: Eukaryota > Metazoa > Chordata > Actinopteri > Galaxiiformes > Galaxiidae > Aplochiton > Aplochiton taeniatus. The sequence goes on along the minus strand of CM030185.1, from coordinate 7,994,043 downwards.
TTCTCTCCCTCCTTCAGCTTCCTCCTTCCACCCTTCCCATGTTTTTCTCCCATCACGTCTATTCCCTTGCTCCACACTCATCTTAGTTTACCCTCTCCCCTCCCATAGGGTATTATCTCACTCTCTCACCCTCCTCCCATCGCCTTCGATCCCCAAAGGGTACATTCCGGTTTGCATGCCCCTGCCGTCTGTGAAGGCGGTTCTCACACACACACACACACACGCAAAACACACACACTCCACACTGCCCAGACAAAAGAGCCGCCGACCCCTGGGGCTAGTTATCATAACCTTTGCCCCTTTGTACGGTTTGTCGGGGTGATTTACGCAGTGGCTGTTTGGAAAACCCACGACTAGTCTCACACACACACACACATTTACACAGTCCGCCTTTCGTTAATGTCTGTAAGCACAGAGACACAGAGCAGCAGTTGTCCCTGACACAACACCTTGGGCTGTTCAATTTTCAGACTTTTGATGCGCAGGTCTCCACTGTAGCCTTGTGTGATTGACAGGTTCAGGAATAGTTTAAACTCTTGACTCTTGACTGTAACCAATCGCTTACATCAGGTTTGAGCTACAGCCTCATTAAAGGGACACACCTGGAGATCCCAGGGCAGGGGGGCGGGTCGCTGTGGGATGGACAGCTGAGGGACGGACAGCTGAGGGAGAGAGAATGGCAGCCGCTGGACAGAGTTCTCGGATCCATGGCAAGACCCAGCCATAAAACAAGCACATCAAAGCAGCACCTGACCCACTGGTGCACTCGCAACCAGGCTCTTTGGAGAACCATGTTGTTGGAGAATATCAGAGGGGATAGATAATGTAAAATATTTGTTCAGTTGCCTAGAGAGGCAAGGAGGTCATTATTGTGTGTGTGTGTGTGTGTGTGTGTGTGTGTGTGTGTGTGTGTGTGTGTGTGTGTGTGTGTGTGTCTGTGTGTGTGTGTGTGTGTGTGTGTGTGTGTGTGTGTGTGTGTGTGTGTTGAGTGCTTTCTAGTTTCTAAAAGCATAGGCTCAAAGTCCTACTGCTACACCTGGGCAATTTCATGTCCATTTTGACTGCTGAAATTGATGTTTCAAAATAGACTCGCTGCTATCACTTGGGGATTTTGAGGATGTTGACCCCGGTAGTTAGAACAGTTAGCTTTTGCACTGACTTAATTATTCCAGCTTCTGACTTTACTTTTACTCATGGTGTTTTTCCTCCCTCTCATTGTTTGTTCTCAGATGAGCATGACGCAGTACAGAAGAAAACCTTCACCAAATGGATTAACGCACAGTTCTCCAAGGTGATGGCAAAATGTTTGTTAGACTCAACTTTAGCTAACCTGAATCTACAATAAAAGCTTTAGACAAGGTTGTTGGAAATCGAAGAATTACCTAGTTTAACTTTAAGGCAGTCTCGTAGAAGACATTGGTAATTTTGTCAAAGCACAGTATTTTTCTTGACCAATATTAACACATTTTGCACAAAAAAAACACGGATTATGTTTAACTAAGGTTTTAGTTTTGATAAGTACTACTGTATAAAACTCAACCAAGTATTTTTTCTGACTATTGCTGACAGCAGGCTTCCTCAAACATTGCCCCGTGCCTTCTTTTCCCAAGCTCTAAAGACTAGCTAGCTTCAAATTGAAAGCTACATAAAGGCCAAATGATACTTGTAGCTGAGAAGAACATGAAGGCTAGATAGCTGTCTTCAAAATAACAATTACATAAATGCTAGCTTGTAAAAAAGCATGAGGGCTAGCCCTCTATTAGCATAACATTGACCCTACCACATATTACTAATGAGTTTGGCAAAAATGAATGTTCTCACGTGTTTTTGTTAACATGGGGATATTACTTTGCCAAATCAACACCTATTGTGTGTTGTTTATTTTCCTAAAGCATTCAACACAACCTATTTTGAAATATGTCAAATTAAATAGAATTAAACTGCTCTTAGATAAACGTGCATATGTGTGTGCTCTATATCAACTCCAACCCACCCTCAAGCACCATGGCTATCCCCTTTTCTTCACTCTCTTCCTTGCTCTCCTTTCATAAGCTCCTCCTTCTCTCCTACTTGACTGTGTTTTCTTTCCATGCCGATATTCTGTGATCATAGCTTGGGTATTTATAAATGGCCAGAGTGCAGACTGGACGTTCTTACTCTTTTTCTTACTCTGGCTACTTTAGCCCACACTATGACCCCTGATATTTCCGAAGATTATGCATGTCTTCCCCTCATACACATTATCAGCTTTGCTTTTCTGAGTAGGCTAATATCATGAAGACATAACAAAGCCGCTTAAGCATGTTTTCTTTTATGAGATGAAATTGTTGAACTTTTGTGTGTGTGTGTGTGTGTGTGTGTGTAGACGGGGAAGACCCCCATCCGGGACATGTTCTCGGACCTGAAGGACGGCAGGAAGCTACTGGAGCTGCTCGAGGGGCTGACTGCCACCGTCCTGGTGAGTGTCGCTTGTCCTTCAGTGTGCCTCTCACTTTCACACGGAATTCCCTCAACTCGTCCTTCACCCCACACGCGAATCCCCCCTTTTTAGCACCTGCAGGTTAACAACCTCCCAGGGGGAAAAACTCCCCCGCCACCCCTAGCCATCTTTCTCTGTTAGCACTGTCCTGACGCTACAGTGGGGGCTAATGGCTCGCTTTGGAATGTGAAGACTTGAACCTGACATTTTGGCACCTCCATTCAGCTGTTGATATTGTAGTGCGCTGGATAGGAGGAAGAATGGCATGCAAAGTGATAATGCAGAAAGGCACGAGGGCCTCTAGTCTCTAGTCGGTGCACCCATAGCAACCACTGTCTGTGAGGCCAGATCGAGCCAACTCCCTAATTATGGGTTAGCAACCTGTGTGTCTGTGTGTCTGTGTGTCTGTGTGTCTGTGTGTGTGTGTGTGTGTGTGTGTGTGTGTGTGCGCCTGCTTGCTCGTGAAGTCAAGGAGGCCCAAGATAGCCTCTTACCATCTTGTCCAGTGCAACCAGTGGGACTATTAAGGCTGATAATACACTGGAATCAGACTAACCTGACAGCCAATCCTCCAGTTGGACACTCCACTTATGTTCTTGAGACGTTTCATAATGTCTGAGTGTGTACAGTAGGTGTGCTCTCAGGAATATGGGACGACCTACTGATCATTACATAAAGCCCTCCCTTACTCACACAGCCATCTATCCACAGTATGTCCGCATTTTCTCTCTCCCGGGTGTCGGTGAGGGTTTAGCTGTGGGGGGTCTCTGCCGAGCCTGGAGGGATCAAGTGCCGTGCTCGAGGGCCTGTGTCGGGGGCTGCCTGCACCACCCACTGCTTCTGGCTGATCTCTAAGCCAAGGCGCTCACGCTCCCACAGACTCTCCACGTAGACCGAACCCGGGTGCTCTCTGACTCCTGCCCGTTGGCGCCGTGCCCCTCCCCCCCGACGGACGTCGTCGCTGCAACTCTCTAAAATGGTGCTCTGGCTTGACCCGCTCACCCTGTCTGTGCCTCTCCTCTCTCCCCAGACCAAAGAGCGAGGCTCCACCCGGGTGCACGCGCTCAACAACGTCAACAAAGTGCTGCAGGTCCTGCATCAGAACAACGTGGGTGCCTCCCCCCCATGCCCTCTCTCTCTCTCTCTCTCTCTCTCTCTCTCTCTCTCTCTCTCTCTCTCTCTCTCTCTCTCAGGCCTCTCTCTGTTTCTCTATACATACCAGTTCTCTTCACCAGCCCCCCATACCTCTTTCCCTCTCTCTCTGGCCTCTGTCTCTGTCCATCTCAGGTCTCTCTCAGACCCCCAATTTTTCTCTCTGTCTTACTCTTTCTGTCTGACTTTAGATTCCCCCCCACTCTGTCTGCACCTCTCTGTACAATGGCTGTGCTTGAAGTAATGCACTGGGTTTCCTCATTTGACACTGGGAGAGAATATGTGTGTCCCTGTGTGTGCATTATGCATGTTCGTGTGAGTTAGTTTGACATATACTTGCATTATTTTGGCATCATTTGTGTGTCCGAAAAAAATACGTAACCTGCCATGAACCTGTTGGTGTGTGTGTGTGCGACCTATACTCCCAATGGCTCGTATAGTTAACGGTGTCACCATGCTGTAAATCCGACTGGTGTTGCAATAGTGTGTCTTGTGGAAGAAATTGATCCCTTTTTCTGCAGAATGGCCGCTTGACCAAAATACCCCCCACCCCCCCATGTTCCAACCAAGTCCCGTTTATCCCTAGCACTGTATTTACACTTAATCCTAGCATGCATGGCTTAACTTCCCATGATTTGGCACACACACAGAGACAGGGCAGACGTCAAAGGGTGTTGTGGACATCATTACTGAACTGTAATGTAGGACTGGTTCAGCTGGAGGGGTGTGGACACTTTATTGGTGGACTACTTAGAGGCCAATTGACTTATCAGGCCAAGCGTGACACGTATAGGAAGAGGCATGGAATGGACCTTAAAAGGTAATTGTATGTGGTGTGGGAATGACCACGCCAAGTTTCATCTGAGGGGAGGAATGGAACACAGGGGACGGACCACTTTTCACTTAACACAATGCCCAAAAGAGATATTGGCTATCTTTAAAGACTTAACTCTGTCTCTCTGCCTCTGTCTTCGCCCCCTGTCAGGTGGACTTGGTAAACATTGGAGGGACGGACATCGTGGACGGGAACCATAAGCTGACACTGGGGCTCATCTGGAGTATAATTCTCCACTGGCAGGTCAGCCAACACACACACACACACACACATACACACACACACACACACACACACACACACACACACACACACACACGCGCACCTTTCTCTCCACATTGAACTTTCTAGTATATCAAACATTGAGTGTAGACTGGACACAGTAGTCCATCAGAATTATCCATCCACAAGCACACACACACACACACACACACACACACACACACACACACACACACACAGATATCGATTAATAATCAACAATAGAGCTGTCGAAAGCAATTGATTTCTGGATATGTAGAAGGCAGGCCCTTGCTGAAAAGGTTGCAACATGGAGAAATGTGAGTTGCTTTTATCCTCTCTGACCATGAACCAGTTTAAACAAGTGTCTCTCTTCCAAAAACCTCTGTTAAGTGTGTGTTTATTTAACATTGTCTGTGTGTGTGTGTGTGTGTGTGTGTGTGTGTGTGTGTGTGTGTGTGTGTGTGTGTGTGTGTGTGTGTGTGTGTGTGTGTGTGTGTTGGGTGCGTGCCCCTCCCCAGGTGAAGGACATCATGAAGGACATCATGTCCAACTTGCAGCAGACCAACAGTGAGAAGATCCTGCTGAGCTGGGTGCGGCAGTGTGCCCGCTCCTCTCACCCGGACGTCAACGTGCTCAACTTCACCACCAGCTGGGCCGACGGCCTGGCCTTCAACGCCATCCTGCACCACTTCAGGTCAGGGCTCCCCCCGGAGTTGTGGGCTTAAGGGGTCCGGGAACGTCTAAAAGGAAACTCTGTCTTAGGCGGCATGTCCTCGTCTTTGTCCTAGTTGGAATTAGAACTTGCGTAGTCACCACTGACCTCAGCCCTGTGCCTCCCCCATGGTAGATAGCCTCACATGACACACTACTTACCTCAGCACACTTGAGAAAGAGGAGCGAGATACTCTGAGATCCTCTAGTCGTCACCTTTGGCCCCTGGTTGTGTTTTCGTTGCGTGTGGGTGCCTGTGTGTGTGTGTATGTGAGTGTGTCTGTCACTGGTGAAAGGTTTCACAGGCCGTCAGTGGGGGTGCTGCCTGCTTGGCGTGTGTGTACACAGTCCATCACAGCCCTGTTTACCCTCACACTGTCATGGCAGTGTGTGTGTTGTGTGTTTGAATAAAAAAATGAAAGAATCACAAGCAAAAGAAGAGCCTTCGGAGCCTGGAGCTATAACCTGTTGTGTGTGCAAACGAAACACACACACACACACACACACACACACACACACACACACACACACACACACACACACACACAGAGTGGTAGGCTGTGAGAGGGGGCCACTGTTGGTTTAGACTTCAGGGCAAGGTTTAGGTGGATCAGTGAACACACATTCCACACCCCACACCCGACTTGACACAATGCCCCCTGCACCGGTACGGGGGAGGACACTTGTTTGCACCAACACGTACACTGGTTTCCAAGGAAATTTCATGAATCAATAATGCAAACACCTTGGTTAACTGATTATGTATATTCATGACTTGATGAATTTGCAACCATGTAAATTTCAGCATGGATCAAATGGAAATTAATGAAAAGTGTAACTCACATGTAAAACACACTGTACTAATGTTGCTGGTTTGCTGGTTGCTGGTGTGTGTGTGTCTGTGTCTGTGTCTGTGTGTGTGTGTGTGTGTGTGTGTGTGTGTGTGTGTGTGTGTGTGTGTGTGTGTGTGTGTGTGTGTGTGTGTGTGTGTGTGTGTGTGTGTGTGTGTGTGTGTGTGTGTGTGTGTGTGTGCAGGCCCAATGCTTTCAGCTGGGAGCGGGTGGTGAGCCTGAGTCCTGTGGAGCGACTGGAACATGCCTTTAGAGTGGCCAAAGAGCAGCTGGCAATAGAGAGACTGCTGGACCCTGAAGGTACCAAGCCATCACCACACACCCTACATTCTCTAGGCAACGTCAGTACCAAGCCATCACAACACACCCTACATTCTCAAAGAAATGTACGTCAAAAGACATACACATGCACAAAAATATGCATGGGTTACCGTTAATATGCATCATGCAAATTCACAAATGATACAAAACACAAATGATACTCGGAGCTGTCTTTTGTGTGGATTCACATCAAGTATTGGGCAGTCCAGAGGTGGATTGCGTTATGTCACGGCCGAGACACGCAGCCTTTCTCACAATCCTGTCCTCAAATCAGCAATACGCGCCTTGACCTGCTTACCCCTGCCTTCCCTCTCTCTCCCTCCCTTCCCTTCTCTTATCCCCCAACTCCCCTTTACCCCCTTTATCGCTCTCTCATTACATTTTTTTCTTCTGCTTCTGCTCCCTTGTTCGCCTCCCCTGCTTATCTCCCTTTCGGTCGTATCTCCTTTGTTTTCTAATCCCACCACCTCCTTCTCCTTGTCCTTCCCTCCGTCTCTCCCACTTGCCCCGTCTCCTTCTGCCAGATGTGGCGGTGCAGCTGCCCGATAAGAAGTCCATCCTGATGTACGTGATGTCACTGTTCGCCGTACTGCCCAAAGACGTGACCATGGAGGCCATCCGGGAAGTGGAGACGCTGCCGCGGCGATGCAAGGTGGACGACTTGGGCCTCGCCCAACAGGTACCTCAGCACCTAACCCTAACCTATAACATTTTCACGATACTTAACTTTACAAAACAGCTACAACCAATATCATGAGTTAGCATAACATAACGCAAAGCAGATGTGTTAGAAATAGCTTGCCAGCTAGCATAGTCATTACAAGACGACATCAAATTTCCAAACATAGTGAATATTGTGTTATAATTTAACTGACATGTCGTACTGTGCTCACGATACTAGCACCAATGAGCTTCTCCATCTTTGCTGGTTGTTATGGGAAACGACAGCTCTCACTACTCCGCTTTTTTCTGAGAAGTTGAACTTTTTTCAACTGAAAAAAGATGCCCTGAACTGCAGAAAAAAACGCTGGCAGCCAGGACGTTTTTTAAAAACACAATCTACTCCATACGATTATAATATTCACCAGATGCCAACCGCTCCAAAAAAAGACGTCAAATGTGAACATGACCTAAGTCGTTACAGAAGATGAAGTAGAATAGATTGCTTTGGGCATAGATTAAAAGTTGTGTTTTGCCTATTACAAGTTTCCTGTAATGAAACCCTGAGGCTCTGATCAACAGCAGTAAAAGGTTTTAATCACTATAATCTACCTAATGTGTAAAATTGTATCAGATCTCAGACATCATTTATCTTGAAAATGACATGTGCTAGCATGGTGAGGGATCTGGTCTGCCTTTTTGTATGCTCCTGGATGTCTAGATGACTCACTTCCTCCTACTTAACCATCTCCACCAATGAAAAGCACAGTGGGATTCCCAGACAAATAAGGGGCTAGAGCCATGACTCATCCAACCCCCCACCCTCCTCTGACAAGGCGGATTGGGCTGATCCGTGTTGCTTTAAACTGGAGAAAAGAAAAAAAGTGGGGACGTTTAAAATGAACTCGGGAGGGTTTGCTGAAAGGGGGAGGCACAACCTGGTCAGCCCTGAAGGTTGAGAGATGTTGACCAGATGCACATGGCTGTTCCATTGCAACATGCTTTTTGAGTCTATTTGGCAGAGCTCAACTTTATTTGCTTTGGTCACGCTGTCCTGCTAACTTTTGAGTCCTGATGGGCTCTGCTCAGGCTGCACAGCGCCAGACGATTCTGTGGGATGCTCATGTCCCATGTCAAAACAAAAGGGGACTTCCTGTTCCTAACCACTGTACACTGTCATCATTCTCCTCCTCATACAGTTAGAGGGGGCGTCACTCTGTGCCCTGGGAATATCGGCTTTCTCTTTCCCAGTCAGGCAAAAATATAATTCCTTTGGAATTATCTTTGTGTGTGTGTGTGTGTAATCATGCTTTGCTTGTGTCTATCCACGTGTGTGTGTGTGCTGTAGGGGCAAACGCTTGTGCTGCCCCTCTTTCTTTCCAAATGTCCCTAACCCACCTCTTAATCATTTATCGGCCCAGGGCAAACACACGTCCCACGCCTTGGAAAGTGTGCTGGAAAAGCCTCTCTTTAATGGAGATCGCCGTGGCCCAATGAGAACTTACTTTCCTGGCACACTTCCTCTTGCCACAGGAAGTGATGCGTAATACTGCTGGAGAATGACTGAGGAGAGGAAAGAGGAATAAAGAGTCTTTGTTTGTTTTCAATATATTTTTCCCTTCCAGCTTACAGAAGAGGCTATCAAAAGCTCTTTATGCAGATCTAGTGAGTCTTCGAATCATACGCCAGTCAGTTTATGATCAATACAACTGAGACATAGTATCGATTTTGATTTGCTTATAAAACATTGTTTTCCAAGTAGGATTATGACTAAACTGCCAAACACTGTTTGGTAGTCTCCTGGATAGAATAGTAATGGCAGTTAGCACGGTAATGAATGACATGCCCCAGAAACACGGCCGTGCAGCTCTGAAAGCAGGCGGGGGAGTTAAAGGAAGATCATACGGAGACTATGAGGAGTTGGCTCAGAAGGCAAACCCACAGCTATTTACCAAGCGCAGGAGTCAATAAGTGCAGCCAGGCTTCTGCGGTGCCAGCCATGTCTCTTTCTCACGTTCACTTTATCACAGCTTGCCACGCTCATTTTTTCATAGTTCACCCATTTCATTTCATTTTTTTTATTTTTATTCTACCCCTCTTATTCTTTGGACTGCCTATCCCTCTGTTTCTCTCCTTGCTCCGAATCTCACTTTCACTCATGCTCACATCCTCTCTCTCTCTCTCTCTCTCTCTCTCTCTCTCTCTCTCTCTCTCTCTCTCTCTCTCTCTCTCTCTCTCTCTCTCTCTCTCTCTCTCTCTCCATACCAGGCTTAGGCTGGGCGCTGTGCTAACAAAGACGTTTGCAACATGTGGGCGTCTTGATCCAAAATGCGCAAATGTCATGGAATATTTTCAACAGATGACCTTTCCCTGTGCTGCTGCACCAGCTCCCGGGGAATCTGGGGCGAGGGAACAATGGTGCACTTGAATCTGCAAGAGCCAACCACAGCGTCTATTAGCATTTCCCTCGTCCTGGCCTCACTGCATCTGGCCGCTGTTTGGGATTTTTATCCAACTTTCCTTTTAATCTCGGTACACATGAGAACTGGTTTTGTTTCTGGGAGAGAAAGCCCGAGCACTTAGTGGCCTTTTGTGTCCCCAAACGACTCCCTGATAGGCCTTTTGATAGCCCCATACTGCTGCGCTACATGTTTCAACGGCCCACTCAACTCAAAGTGGAGTAACGGACCTTTCTCTGAGTCATTCTCTATCTTCTCTACATCTTTTATATTTGCTTTGGTCTGGATCTTTTTTCATCAAAAACAATTTGGCAATCAATATTTAAATGACATTAATCCCCGCCCCACCACTCACACCTGCTGCTTTTACCACTTGTATTGGCAACACGTTACCAAGTATTCATCCTACTTGGCTCTGTTTACATAGAGCCCTGGCCGGTGTTATTTCTGGAATGAGGGTTGACCTGCCCGGCTTGCAAGGGGCACTCCCTGCCGGTGTCTGGGTCCTGTATTAGCAGTTAGCCTGGTATTTTCTTTCAGGGGTTGGGCTCTATACCTAATGTCCTTGGTCTCTACCAGACGCCTGACTCTTGTTTTCATCGTGCAAACACACACACACACACATGCACACACACACACACGGGCACACACACATGCACACAAACTCACACACACACACACACACACACACACACACACACACACACACACTCATGGCAAAGATGACATTCAAACTCAATGGGTTTGTTTAACATGGAGGAAGGCAGGAAGGGATCTATTAGGTTGGGTTGGCAGGCAGGACAATGCCCTGTGCAGTGGCTCTGGTCGTTGGTAAAGGCTTTAGCATTGATTTACAGTGACTGGCTTCACTTTACAGTATTCTAAGTGTGTATGGCTTAGACATACGCTTCTGGTAGCCGCAAGGCTTTTTATATTGCGTCCTTTCATGATGTACAACATGATAGGTACAGGGTTCTCTTTGAGCGAACACTGGAAAAAAAGGTCCTAAATCAAATGATGTCATGCCATATCCATTTACATCATCAGGCATTCCACTGGGAAATTAAGATAAATGAATCAACCCTGAGTCACGTGTTCCACCATCCCCTCTTTTTATCAGCAGGCCCTGTGCTTGGACATGGATCTGGACGGGGCCGGGGGTAGCCCGCGGGCCGAGACCCCCAGCACGCTGCCTGAGACGGAGGAGGAGAGGGAGTGCGAGGAGGGCCTGCTGGAGGTGGACCTGGACGGCTACCAGGCCACGCTGGAGGAGGTGCTCACCTGGCTGCTGTCGGCTGAGGACGCGCTGCACATGCAAGACGAGGTGTCGGACGACGTGGAGGAGGTCAAGGAGCAGTTCCACACCCACGAGGTAGGGGGCGCCACAACGGGCACTCAGAGAGGGAACGCACTGACCATTATTTGATTGTATGCATGTGTACACACACACACACACACACACTGAGATAATATTCCTAAGGCATTCTAAGTCCAATAGAAGCAGTGTGTGTAGAATGCTACAGTTCCTACATGTCACACATGGTGTGGGTGAAAATACCCTTTCAATTAAAGGGAAACTCAATGGAGGTGTGCACCTAAACCTAATAGCCATTGTTTCATTTTCATTCCAATGTGCTGGCGGACAGAGGCACAACAACAGAAAAGATGTCGCTGAGGGTCATTTGGGCCCACACTTCATTGATGCAGTAAAGCCAAGAATCAATGCCCACACATAGTTAGTGGTCCTTCTATGGTCTGCTCCGTGAAAAGTAACCCTTCCCGCCTGAGTGTCAGATGGGAGGATAGCAATGTATCCGGGTAAGGGCCTCCCATGTCCCGGAGAACATGCTCAGTACATGTAGGGAATGCCAGGAATTCTGCCGTGAAGAGCAGCGCTCCGTAGTGCTGCAGACCGACCCCCGTGCACACTCTCTCTGGAGATCATGGTGTGTTTGCAAGGGTGTGGAATTTGTGTGAGTGTGTGCAAGGGTGTGCGCTTGGCTGGCTGTGTTACGCACACTTGGCTGAAATGGGAGTATTTGAGAGTGTAATGTTTGGAATCCAGGTCAGCACAGACTCTGAGCTGCTAGGGAAAATAAGAGCTTCGAAGCCCTTTAGGAAGAAAAAAAACCTTGGGCGAACATTTCACTTTTCTTGCCCTCCGATAGTAAATACCCCAAGCCCCCCAACCCCCCCAGCCGCCCCCCCCCCCCACCCTGCTCTCTTCAATGTCACAAATAAAAAGAGCATGCTCCGTGGTGCCTGCCCTTCTGGGAAATGCTTACTCGTCCAGCAAGAGCAGCTATAGACAGTAAGTCAATTCATGAGGCCAGCTGTTTGCAACAGGTGTGTATAACATAGGGGTTACCTTGCTTGCCTGCTCCCCCCAAAGTTTTGTCTCTCCCTCCCCCCAAAAAGTTCCTCTCCCTTCTTCTCTCCCTTTGACAATCAGCCACTCGATCGATCCCCCCCTTTCGCAGGACATCTTCAAAAAGACTAGTGTGACTGTCATTATGGCAATACTGGGGTTGGGGCGACGCAGCGTGTGCTGTGGGGGATGGCCCCAGGCCACATGCTGCTCAGCGGCTAGCTATAGTGTTGCGAGAGGCGGGGAGGGGGTGGAAAACGGGTCCAGATGTTGATATGCGACTGCCAAGTTCTGCCTGCCAACCCAAAGGCCTGGCCAGGTTTACATAGCAGCTCTGCCGGACCAGAACCCTGTAAATCTGTCTCCCCTGCCGCGGTTTAGAATGGGAGCGTTTCTGGGGTTATACGCTGCAGTCTCTGTGGCTGTGTGTATTTATAGGCGGAGCGCTAATGATCACCTTCCAGATTTGCAATCAAGAAGCCTTCCCAGCAAAAACAAACCCCAATCATAGCCGTTGCTAAGCGGCCTGACATTTTCACTGGAATGAAAGATGAGTTTGGCGTTGTCGTGGGCGACTGACAATGAAATGTCCATCAGAATCAAAGTCCTTATAGTTTTTAATTCACAACACTTTTCCCCTCTACCATGACCTCTGGTGGACCTCGACAGGCCTTTATGATGGAGCTGACGGCGCACCAGAGCAGCGTGGGTAACGTGCTGCAGGCGGGCAACCAGCTAATTGGCCAGGGCCACCTGACAGAAGAGGAAGAGGAGGAGATCAGAGAGCAGATGACCCTCCTCAACTCTCGCTGGGAGAGCCTCCGGGTGGCCAGTATGGACCGACAGGCCAGGTGGAGACACACACACACACACACACACACACACACACACACACACACAAAATATATATATATGTGTGTATATATATATATATACAATGGTGACACACACACACACACACACACACACACACATACACACACTCATAATTGAATGTACTGAAATATGCCTACATATTTTCATTTACCAACAATTAAACCCACACACCTATTCATGTTTGTCTATGGACTATGCTTATACCCACCAATGGAAAGTTGTTTGAGTCTGACTAATTAGGGGCTTTGTGTGTGTGTGTGTGTGTGTGTGTGTGTGTGTGTGTGTGTGTGTGTGTGTGTGTGTGTGTAGTGTACACAACCTGTGTTGGAGCCAGTTTATTGTTGTGAGGTAATGAATTATCCGGGGGAGAATACAGTGCATTGACCTAGCTGAATAGGCTGCTCCAGCCTGCTCCAATCGACACAAAGTTAGCCTTTCAGCTTCTCTTGGCATATGGCTTTTCTTTCGTTCCCTCTCTCTATGGCTCTCAATTGAATTACATTTTCAATTAATGCATTTCGGTGCCATGACTGATAAAAGCAAACAATATGGCCAGGGCAACTTGCAAAATGGTACAGCCATAACCAAAGAACCCCCCCCCCTCTCTCTCTTTCTCTCTCTTTCTCTCTCTTTCTCTCTCTTTCTCTCTCTCTCTTTCTTTCTTTCTTTCTTTCTTTCTTTCTTTCTTTCTTTCTTTCTTTCTTTCTTTCTTTCTTTCTTTCTTTCTTTCTTTCTTTCTTTCTTTCTTTCTTTCTTTCTTTCTTTCTTTCTTTCTTTCTCTCTCTCATTTCAGGCTTCACGAAGTCCTGATGGATCTCCAGCAGCAGCAGTTGCAGCAGCTCTCTGATTGGCTGACACAGACAGAGGATCGGATCAAAAAGATGGAGACAGAACCCACGGCGGGAGACATGGAGGGCTACAAGACCCAATTAGACCAGCACAAAGTAAGGCCGGCCTGGATTGGTTGCCTCACTGTCAACACAGACGTTCCAGGAAGTAGCCAAGGATTTGGCACTTTTTCGACACACAAAACCAACCTTCCCACTCGTTTGTGTGGAATGAGGCCAATGACCCTGAATGTGTGCAACACACTTTTTCCCACAGTCTAGTCAGTCCACAAGTAGAACAGTCACATGATATACTGTCAGCATATGGATCTCCCAAGTGTCAATGCCCTACTGGCCTTTGCAATCAAGTAACCTGATTTTTATTTATATTTTACCGTGCTGTCAATGTTTAATATGACCTATTGAAATGACGTGTGTGTGTGTGTGTGTGTGTGTGTGTGTGTGTGTGTGTGTGTGTGTGTGTGTGTGTGTGTGTGTGTGTGTGTCAACCTCCAGACGTTGCAGAATGATCTGGAGGCTGAGCAGGTGAAAGTGAACTCTCTGACCCACATGGTGGTGGTGGTGGATGAGAACAGTGGGGAGAGCGCCACCGCCGCCTTGGAGGACCAACTGCAGGTGAGGACCTCTTCTATATCCATCTACACAATGTCACTGTCCAATGCTTTTGAAAATGCATCCTTTCTTGAACGCGGCTTAAGACACGCTGTCTCATGAGTCATTGTGTATACTAGCTGCTAAGTTACATCATTTGTTATGAGCCATGGGATATCTTATCTTCTGTGTGTGTGTGTGTGTGTGTGTGTGTGTGTGTGTGTGTGTGTCTCTGTCAAACTATCCCTCAGTCTCTGGGCGAGCGCTGGGCTGCTGTGTGCCGCTGGACAGAGGAGAGGTGGCACAAACTGCAGGAGGTCCTTGGGGTGTGGCAGCAGCTGTTGGAGGACCAGGTGTGGGGAAACACACACACACACACAAAGTGTGGGGAGTAGCTCATTCAAGGATTTCCACAAGCACTTGTAGTCCTTCCAGTACTTTGGCTCACCCAAGGTCGTCGTAGGCACAATGGATCCTTAAATGAAGTTCATCCGTCGGAGTGAAGAAAATGTCCATGCTTTTCATTCAAAGGGATCGAAGCTCACATCATTTAATTTTCAAATAAAATCCTCCTTTCAAGCTCATACAGTAGAGTTTCAGAGTATAAATCTAGGAAGCATCTCTATGAGTCAAGAAAACATTTCTCAACTACTATTATATGCTTGGCTTATAATCTGTCCCCAGTGAGAAACGGGTTGATAAGTTTGTTTAGAAAGCCAGGTAATTCAATAATCGTCAGGTCATTTGGCCGTTTAACTCGATTTGGAAAACCCCAAATGAGCTCATGAATAAATCGCTCTCCCTTTTGCGCCCTTTTTTTTTTGCAAAATGAAACGAATCCTGTTACTCTCTCGTTGTTCTGGTAGAATTTGTTCCGAGCGTGGCTGGAGAAGAAGGAGGAGGCCCTGAGCCAGGTCCAGACCAGCAACTTCAAGGACGGCAAAGAAGTGAACGCCAACGTGCGAACGTTAGCAGTAAGTGGTCTGGTGTCGCTAATCTACAAATGCGGCCATTGATGGTAATTAAATAAGGATTTATCTGGAATGGCAACCGCTTTCATTTTAAGTGGATATCAAATTTTATATTGTAATAAAACACTATATGAGCATAGTAAGTTATACTTTCAAAGCTTTTTTTCTGTTTACAAAGCTGTTCTCCGGGAAGAATCAGGTTTTTCTCAATCAAGTGCACTCGGCAGCAGAGTTGATGTCTGATGTAGATTATATTTCATATGATGCCTGTGGACTTAAACTCCTAATAGTCAGCGAATATCAAAACAGCCAGTCCACTTTGGAAGCTAACCCGATGTTGCTTTGGGTTTGGCTCTGTAAGAATCTTTCACGTCAGACCTTAGTCTGGTCAGTGAAGCTGATTATTCATATTTATTCAAAATCTTCCATTCATATGTTTCATTCATTCATTCAGTTAATTAATTTAGTGCAAAGTTATTGTAGTTATTGTGCACTTTTGAGTTAAAGCATAAAGTTTACAACATTCACATTTTATATGTTCCAGACATTTTCTGTTACATCCCCTCATAATTTATGTATTATTATTTAGCGAGCATCTCACGTCCCGTTCCATTCAATCCTTTGTTCAACCCTTGACCCTTACACGCTCCTACAGATTTTGAAGGAGGACATGGAGAAGAAGAGGAGGACGCTGGACCAGCTGTCAGACGCCGGGCAGGATGTGTCCTCGTTGCTGCGGAGCGCCGAGGCGGGGGCCAGGATCAACGAGGACACAGAGGAGCTGACCCAGAGATGGGACAACCTGGTTCAGAGGCTGGAGGACTACTCCTTCCAGGTGTGTGTGTGTGTGTCTGTGTCTGTGTCTGTGTCTGTGTCTGTGTCTGTGTCTGTGTCTTTGACTGTGCCCTCTGCTCAAGTCAGGTCAACAGTTCAAACCATAGGCTATCTACTTGTCATCCTAAGTAGAAATGCCCCCTCACCATGTGTCAAAGGTTTTTAGCCCTTATTTTGTTTAATGCCTCTCAGCCTGAACAAACAAACAAACACACACACACACATCCACACACTTGCAAATAAAATACCTCTGGTGATGTGAAAGGCTGCTACTCGTTTGATCGCCATGGAGACTGGCTGGCCCAATTGGTTACTCTGGCATGAAGCACATTCAGCAAAGCCAGACAGAGCCGGCAGGTCCACCAGTTCCCCACTACTCTGTCTAAACTGTCAGGCATGAAAGGAAACTGGATTGATTGATCGATTGTTTGATGTTTCTGCTTTAGTGATGCACCACCTGTTTAGTTTTTTAAAGAGCTAAAACTATTGTAATATCACAAAAAATATGGACACAAAATAAAAAGCGTAAACACTGTAAGATACGGAAGCAAACAAATAAAGTAATATTGTTGGATGAGTGACGGTAGTAAACCGAGATTCTCTTCATTTTTACCACACTGTCTCATCCTGCCTCTCTCTCTCTCTCTCTCTCTCTCTCACTGACACATCTACGCATACACAATACAAAATGTACAGAATGAAGGGGGAAAAAACAGAAACACATGCTCGAAAGAGTACACCTGCATGTATTCAAAAGCACCGGAACCCAAACACACGGTCCACGTCCCATGTGCATCAGCTACACCCATCTGCATGCTGTTACAGGTGCATGTTCACACCAATGTTTTTAAATACCATAAAAGGGAAAAGTCTACTTTTCCTTATAACTTTTGTCATTTTGGTGACTTTCCTTACTTGAGAAGAGTGCGTAGAGTGAATATAAGGTAAGAGTGTTACTGCTGGGCGCAGTGACTGACAAGGAAAGGAGATGGCAGCCGTGTCAAAATACAACAGCAGGGGCTTGGTAGAGTTCATTAGTTCTGTCTGGGTCTGGACCGGCGTCCAGTCATTAGTCACATTCACCCGCTTGTTCTGACCCATCGTCAAGGTGACAGAGGCTCTGACCATCGCCGGCATGACTCCCACGGAGGAGTGGGTCGTCGTGGAGACGGCCACCGCGGCGGCAGCGGTGACGCGCTGCCATGACCAGGACTTGACCCCACCTGCTCCTCCCAAGAAGCGGCTGGTGGAGACAGACGCAGAAGTCAGGAGAGCGTAAGAGCACACACACTCACCCCCCCCCCCCCCACACACACACACACACATACACACACACACACACACACTCACCCTCACCAATTCCCTCATTGGCCACATGTCCACTGAAAACATTTGTGAAGAAAATGTAAGGCTGTTTAGAAAGTTCCCTGGAATCATAATAACTAGCAATAGTAACTGACCATAGGAAATCCATTAGGAGCATAGGCTGTTGGACTTCCAGTGGTGATGCAAACCACTCAGTGCTGGTTGAAAATGCTTGTGGCAACAAGGTTCCAGTCGAGCAAAAAATGTATAGCAGACGGCTCTGAAAAAGCAGGTTACTATTTGACACATCTCTGCAACCATTAGCCACACTCAATTTAAACTTGATCCGTCGCATGCACGCACGCACGCACGCACGCACACACACACACACACACACACACACACACACACACACACACACACACACACACACACATATACACACACACTTAGTTGCGCCTTTCTCTTTCCCCTTCAGTTTGGAAAGTAACCTATCGGATGTGTTAACATGGATGAAGACATGGAAAGCCTCTGCCCAGGCTCTGGCCTCTGCTCATCCTGAGGCTGCAGCCGAGACTCCTGACCTACAGGAAAAACTACAGGTAGCCCCCCGCCCCCCCCTACCTAAAACTACCATAGCCACTCAGCTTTTAGGACGAATGGATTAACTCTGGTGGTATTTGCTTTCCGGTTTGTCTACTCTAGGCTTTGGAAGCAGAGCTTTTGGCCAAAGGGACTCCTGTTGGTCAGTTGACTCTGGAGGGGCGGGGCTTGATGGAGCAGTTGGAAAGAGGTATCTTTTCATCCAATTCACACTTTTTACAGGCTCTTACGACTCGGCTCGCGGGAAGCAACATAGAGGAATCAAAAACCACTATGAACTTTAAATTAAGGTTTATTTTAAACAAAGTGCAGCTATGTTGCTAATGCTAGCTGCAGTCAGAGAGAGAGAGAGAGAGGGTGGAGCCTCCCATGTCTTTTATAGGCCAGCCAGCAGGTGACAGAGATTAATATGGAAATGGGGGGAGGAGTTTCTGGTCACCTGCAAAACAGAGGAGAACAGCAGCAACTTTGGGGCATAAAACCCCCTCCATAAGAAGGTTGGTATAAGGCAACCTAACAGTAACCAATATAACACTTATTTACACTATTATTTAGAATAGAATAGAATTTAGAGTAAGTGCTGCAATGAAAACACCTATGACCTTGAAAGGGCATCAGCAAGGACGTTTTTCTTCCCACGGATGTGCCGGATGTCCAGGTTAAACCCTTATAAGAACAGGCACTCATCCTGCTAAGAGAAACAAGGGAGTTGTGGTCGGTGTAGA
>CM030185.1:7895211-7970211 GCA_017639675.1 Aplochiton taeniatus | reverse complement strand
TCTTTCCATACTTCTCTCTTGTTCTCCCAGGAGTATGTGACTAAGATGGAGTCGATGGAGAGTGCGTTGAAGCAGATGGCAGAGAATGTGTCAGCGGTGCAAGGGGCTTCAGTACCAGAACTGGCCCACTGGGGGCAGGAGACTGTGGAGCGGTGCCAGGCCCGCTGGGATGCGCTTAGCAAACAGGTGAGGGAGAACAAACAGTAACTAGCGGTACTTTGTTGTGTCTGTGTGTGTGTGGTAAACCGCTTAGGCTGTGCCATTGGGCTTATAAAAGTGTGTGCTCATCCTCTGTCTGTTGGTGTGTGTGTGTGTGTGTGTGTGTGTGTGTGTGTGTGTGTGTGTGTGTGTGTGTGTGTGTGTGTGTGTGTGTGTACCCTTTTGCGCCCCCCAGCTGCTGAGCCACCAGGAGCGCGTGTCGGAGCACCGGGAGCGCACGGTGAACATGAGGAAGGACCTGGCCGAGATGCAGGAGTGGATGGGCCAGGTGGACGAGGAGTTCCTCATGAGGGACTTTGAGTACAAGGGCCCCGAGGAGCTGGAGGCGGCGCTGGACGAGATGAAGGTACTTATGAACGGCTATTTACAGGAAACATACATTGAATAAGGCTGAGTAGAGAGTATTCAGCTTATCGTCGTTGATAGCTGCTACTTGCAGAGAGGTGACCATCCCTGTTCTGTTATACTAGATAGGATGTAACTCTATTCCCCCCTCCCCTCCCCTCCCCGCATGTATTCGCCTCAGAGGGCTAAAGAGGACGTGCTGCAGAAGGAGGTACGGGTGAAGATCCTGAAGGACAGCATCCACCTGCTGGTCAGCAGGGCGCCCTCCGCTGGTGACGGGCGGGGCAGCAGCAGGCCAGAGTTGACTGCCGAGCTGGACGGAGTGCTGGCCAACTACCAGAAGCTGTGCGAGCGCTTCAAGAGCAAGTCTCACACGCTGGAGGTAAAGACAGACGCGAGATGCATGCAGCTTAATGGAACACGTTGTGTGTGTGTTTATGTGCATCAAACAGACAAAAGTTGTTGTATCCCCTTAGATAGGTTGGTGTCAAATGGGTTTGACTCTGTGTGTGTGTGTGTGTGTGTGTGTGTGTGTGTGTGTGTGTGTGTGTGTGTGTGTGTGTGTGTGTGTGTGTGTCTGTTTGTGTGTGTGTGTGTGTTTGTGTGGTCCAGGAGGTGTGGTCGTGCTGGATGGAGCTGCTGCAGTACCTGGACTTGGAGCAGATCTGGCTCAACAGCTTGGAGGAGAAGCTCCGGGCCACGGACAACCTGCCGGAGAGCACTGAGGCCATCAGCCAGGCCTTAGAGGTGCGCGCACACACACACACACACACACACACACACTCAACAACACACAGGGTGGCACACACACACACACACACACAGAAACACATGCTGGAACACACGCTCTACAGCATACTCATTTCATTCACAGATAAAGAGACAAACACAGTGCTTAGTCCCATACTCACAGGTTATAGAGACTGTGCTGGCTTGTCCTTAGACCCTCACTGTAAGAAAGGGAGGGCGCTTCTGCTCTTCTGTAATCATCATCGTTGTCATCATCCCCCCCCCCCCCCCCCCCCCATTGTCCTCCGCTCATCCCCTCCATCCTCCTTTCCCCCGCCCCCTGTGTGTGCGTGTCTATATCCGTGGAGCCCAGGGCGATGGTGTCACCGTCCCTCCACACACAGTGACCTCTGTGGACTGACCCTCTAACCAGTGGTGGCAGGAGGAGCCCTGCAGCCCCGCTTCTGCTCGTCTTTGCCTCACTCACTCTGGCTCCCACAATGTGTTTGGCGTCTCTGGTTCTTTCAGCGTTTCCTCCTCGTTTTTTTACCCCCTCTTTTTTTTCGCACTCTGCTTTTCTCGCAGTTTTCGATCTGTCTCTCCTTGCCCTTTTCGTGTGTCCGCCTGGCTCGGATGCCTGCTCTTCCCCAGTGAGAGCCCCCTCGCCGGCCCTGTCTCTCTGCGGACCTGTCTCTCTCTCTCTCTCTGCCCGTCTCTCTCCTTTGCGGGTGTCCCGTCCTTCCCACTTGTCCCTAACCACCAAAGCCCCCTCCCAAGGCTGTCTCTGACCGTCTGTCCCCGTCTGTCTCAGGGCTGTTAGGAAGGGCACTCTGGGTGACCTACATAGATGATGACCAGCACATCCAAACAACCAGCTCCCCCTGTCTCTTTGTTACTGTCCCTCTATTCCTCTCTCTCTCCCTCTCTCTCTTCCTCTCTTTCTTTGTGCCTTTCAATCTGTCTCTATTGTTCACCTTCACATGCTCACCCATTTTCTCCTGTGCTCTGTGCCCATCTGTATTGTCTGTCTCTGTCCTCTTGGCTTTCTCTTGACTCTCCCCTCTGACTGTTCCTCATTCCTCCCACCGTTTCTTCTGCGTTCTCTTCTTCACAACTCTCCTTGTATTTAAAAAAATATTATTTCTTGACTTCTCGCCTTCAGACACCCAGGCCAACCTCCCTCCCTCACTCATACATCTCTTTCTCTCTCCTGCACCTGTGGTTGCAGTCTGTGGAGTGTGTGCTGCGCCACCCCGGGGACAACAGGACCCAGATCAGAGAGCTGGGCCACACTTTGATTGACGGGGGCATCCTGGACGAGCTCATCAGTGAGAAGCTTGAGGCCTTCAACTCCCGCTACGACCAGCTCAACCACCAGGTCAGCACCCTGCCCTGTGTGTGTGTGTGTGTGTGTGTGTGTGTGTGTGTGTGTGTGTGTGTGTGTGTGTGTGTGTGTGTGTGTGTGTGTGTGTGTGTGTGTGGGTGTGGGTGTGTGGGTGTGTGGGTGGGGGCGGGCGGGCGGGCGGGCGTGTGCGTACGCATGAGAGAAAGAGAAAGAAAGTACATGAGGGAAAATAAAGACCTAACTTTGAAGGAGTGTTAACTTTGGCTTGAAAAATTGCGTGCGAGAAAAAAAAAATCTATTGAGTCAACCGTCTAATCTCTGCCGACTCATGTAATCTGTGGACATGGCGGTGTTTGGCCCGTCAGTGGCTGTCACTGCCAGACAGTTGTAATCGCAGCCTGCGCTCTAAAGTGTGTTTCTCTGGTGCATCAGCGAGTCAGCAGTGAGATAGGCCACGGCAGTCCATTTTACATTTGACTGTGAGGGGTTTGACAGCACAGCACCGTGTCAATGTCTTGGCAGCCGATAGCACTGCATGCTGTAGCACCAGATTACTAGACTGGCTCTGTCTCAACGTCTGGGCTTATTAGGTGGCCTCAACTTGTGACAAGTTATTTTGACATTTGTTAAGTTTGTTGAAGAGACTTTTAAGTGATATAGAACTGCTTGGTAGTCGTTTTTATTGTTCCCTTGTGTTGCAGGCATTCTTGGGTTCTAATAAACAGGTCTTTCTCGAAAACTAGGTTATATATGAATGGCGCACGCAGCCTGTTTAAACAAACGACTAGACGTCCTGTTGAGTATCGTTTAGTATCCTGTAGTATTTTCCTAAGTCACATTAAGGTTTTCACCCTGCATAGTGTAGTCCTGATGATGTTTTGAGTTATGTAAGTAAATGTATTCAGAAAACCACAGCCACCGACTGTGTGATATGGCTGGAATTATGAGAGAACCGATGAACATCTGTGTGTGTATCTATTAGGTTAATGTCTGGATTCATTCCTGGATCAATTTAGATAATTCAGTGTGTATCCAGGAAGCCCTGCGACCACTGAGTGTGTGGCCGGGCCCCCTCTCTCCTCCCCTACCAGGCGGAGAGCCGTCAGATGGGCTTGGAGCAGCAGCTCCAGACGCTGAAGGAGAACGAGCAGCTCCTCCACGGCCTGCAGGAGTCCCTGGGCCTGCTGGACCGCACCCTCACCTCCTACCTCACCGACCACCTGGACGCCTTCCAGCTGCCCATCGAGGCCCAGGTGCTTAACATGCTAGCCCAAGCACATGGTTACAATAGACACACACACACAGAACACGCTCCTCTCTCACTCACACACACACACACACACACACACACACACACACACACACACACAATCACACACACAGACCATAACATGTCGAAGCACATGGTTACGAATGTAAGCACACGGCTGGAGGCATACACACTCGAACATCCATGTAATCTTCCGTTATACACCATTAGATGTTTGACTCCTCTTCTCCCAACCTTCTCCAGACCATCGGAGCGGAGATTGTGACCCACGAGGCTACAGTGGAGGAGCTTAGGAGGAGGAACGTGGCCAGCCTGGCCCCTGCTACCGCCGAGGGAAAGGCTGCCCGCTCAAGTACCATGCTGGACCAACTCCAGGTGCTGACACCTGCTGGGGGATGTGGGGAACTGCATTACACAGCTGCACTGCATGCACCGTGGCACAGAGCGAATCAAAATGTTCTCGACTTCTGTTAGAGAAATTTCATTGGCTCTTGACGGAAGCAGTTTTCTTCCCGATGTAGAATATATTGCTGTGTGCCCAATTTTTCAACACACAGATAAACAATTGCATGCATGGCGGGGGCCAGATAAAGGTTACCATGGAAATTTAGCTTGTGTGTAATGTCTGTTGGTTTGGCCCTTTGAAACCTTCCCTGTCTCTTGTCACAGAGAAAGCTGCGGGAGATCTCCACCAAGTACCAGCTGTTCCAGAAGCCGGCTAACTTTGAGCAGCGCATGCTGGACTGCAGGAGGGTGCTGGAGGGGGCCAAGGCCGAGCTGCACGTCCTGGACGTCCGGGAGATGGAGGCCGACAAGATCCAGGCCCACCTCAGCGACTGCATGGTGGGGGAGCAGGACTGGTGTCACACACACACACATACACACACACACACAAACACACACACACTTATGTAAAAGTAATGGAATGGAATGTCTTCACGTGCAGGCTTTTTACGTTATACGCCATAACTGTAAATTCGGAAGTCTTTCGAATTTTTACATTTTTTAAATGTTTTTCCTGTAGTAGTTTGCTCTTACCCACCCCACCCAGTTTCACATTGTTCCTCCACTCCTGAAAATAGACACACCTGTTCTATACACATACGCACACCTTCAAAGCAACACTGTCTGCTCTGTGGCCTGCAGAAGCTGTACAAGGTGCTGAGCGAGGTGAAGCTGGAGGTGGAGACGGTCATCAAGACGGGCCGCCAGATTGTTCAGAAACAGCAGACGGAGAACCCCAAGGCCATGGACGAACAGCTCACCGCTCTCAAACTCCTCTACAATGATCTGGGAGCACAGGTAACACACACACACACACACACACACACACACACACACACACACACACACACACACACACACAGACACACACACACACACACAGACACACACACACACACACACACACACAGCAGGGGGGCTTTTCTTAAGGGCACAACCAGACTTAAAGATGACCTTTGATGACTTATTCCCACTGAGGAGCTTTCTAAACATCCGAAAAAATAGTGCATATATTATAAGAGCCATTTTAAACCGTAAATCATATTCTTCAATAAGCACATTTATAATTCCACTGGTGTGCACATTAACCTACAAAACAACTCACACAAGACAACTCACAAAATAAGTTCAATTTTCTAGACAATCAGAATACTGCCAAACTGTCCTGTTTTAACGAGATGTCATCCTTGTCCCACTTTCCACCTCACTGGTTTAACTTGTTGGGTGAACAGGCCAGTGTGTTTTGTTTTTCCCCCCCGTGTTTTATTTTTATTTTATTTTATCCGCCGTTGTTAACATTAGTAACAGATGCTTGCGTTTTAAAAAGCAACATTTGACTATGAAGACATGACATTTCAATGTGTACATTAATCAAATAATAATAATACGTTTAACATTGTAGTATTTCTGGTGTTGACTAGCGAGGGTAGCTACATTTCATCGACTAGTCGACTAATCATGCACATCCCTAGTCAAAAGCATTTATATGAGACAGCCTCATTTTATAAATAAAGCATTACAAAGCAACTGATGGAAAAAAGTACTTTCTCCCTTCTCCCTTCTTTCCTGTTGGGTTCTCTTCAGGTGACAGAGGGCAAGCAAGACCTGGAGAGGGCCCTGTCTCTGTCCCAGAAGTTCCACAAGGACAGCGCTGCCCTGCAGGACTGGCTGACCACCAACGAGACCCAACTCCAGCTGAAGAATACGTCTGGAGACATGCCCGCTGACATTGACGCTGAGATTGCCTGGGCTAATGTGAGTCATGCTGCTCCTGAGTGTGTGTGTGTGTGTGTGTGTGTGTGTGTGTGTGTGTGTGTAGTATGTGCTTTCAGTTGTTAGTGTTCAGTAGCTTGGCTGGCTGTAATTGCACTGTAACTTCTCCATCCCAGGGCCTACTGAAGGAGTCTGAGCGGCGTAAGACTGAGCTGGCTACTCTGACAGAGACCAGCGCAGGGCTCCAGACCCTGGTGGAGGGCAGCGAGGCCCAGCTGGAGGAAAGGCTGTCCAGCTTTAACGAGGGCTGGGGCCGCGTGCGCACTTTCATTGAGGACTGGCTCAGTGCTGTGCTGGTGCGTTCACAGCCTTTACGACGTTGAAGAGCATAACATAACATAAGAAAACATGTCAGGAAACGTTCACCTATTGACACATCGAGTTGTATTGACCATGCTGTTAAGCGTTCTCAACATCCCACAATCTTATATTTATCATGCCATTTCCCTAAAGTCATTGGATATGAAACATAAGTTCAAGCTGTGTGCTCAAATTGAAATCCACTGTGCCATTTCCCTGCATTCGTCCCTGCTCACGTCTTCCCCTGCTTCCTTCTCTCCCTCTCCCCCTTCCCTGTCTCTCCCGGCCCATGCAGAGCCATCAGAACGAGGTGGAGATCTTTGACGAGAACCTGGCCCACATTTCCACCTGGCTCTACCAGACCCAGATCCACCTGGACGAGGCCGAGAGGCTGGCCCCGGTCGAGAGGGAGGCGGTGGTCAAGGTGAGGACTAGATACCATAAAGGGAGTCATAAAACACCTGGATCCAACTCAACGGAGGATTGGATTATTGATATGACATGCTAAACAAAAACAAGTCAAATCTGCATCGCGTTCCATATGTACATTAAGCAATAGTTTTAACCCTTACGTTTTGGGCCGGTCACAAAATGAATAATAATGAAGGGCTTAAATTATTGTGTTGGTGGTGTCCCCATGCAGCGTGTGCTGGAGGAGCTGGAGGACATCGGCCTGCGTGTGGACAGCGTGAGGGACCAGGCCATCATCCTGATGACCAGCCGGGGCGCTGCCTGCCGCGACGTGGTGGAGCCCAAGCTGGCCGAGCTCAACCGCAACTTCGACAAGGTCTCCCAGCACATCAAGACGGCCAAGGTGTGCACTGAAACACAGACGCAAAACGCACAACATGACGCACACACTTGAGTATATCAGAATATATTTTTTGGACTCCAATGCTTCATACTTTGAAATTCAGAAGTGTTGTAGCGTTGATTTTCAACACCTGCTGCTAAAACCCACGTTTTCTAAAGGGAGTCTTCTAATGTCTTTGGGTCATATATTTTGTTCTGGTCGTTCTCAGATGTCTGTCAGTCTGGAGCCTAACAGTGTGGAGGACACCCAGAAGCAGCAGCCCCCTCCACTCAACCCAGAGACCGTGAGCACGGCGCTGGACTTCCAGGCAGAGTTGGCAGCCATGCTGAGGGCCCTGGAGGAGCAACAGGACCTTGGGGCAGCCCCCCTGGACGATGACAAGGTACTGTGGAGCCACACCTATAGGAGGGGAGTATGCACTGACGTAGTGTCAGACAGCTGGAGGGAAAGTAGGGACTAGAGCATTTAACAGGGAAAAGGACCTGGAAGAGTTTAGGCGGGCGGGCGGGCGGGCGGGCGGGCGGGCGGGCGGGCGGGCGGGCGGGCGGGCGGGCGGGCGGGCGGGCGGGCGGGCGGGCGGGCAGGCAGGCAGGCAGGCAGGCAGGTAGGCAGGCAGGCAGGCAGGCTCAACAACCCCTATGATTTTTCTCATTGTCTGTCTAGCTGTGTGATAATCCCGTGTCCCGGTTTACAACTCACCCAATAAACACATGACCATCTCCACACTACGTAAAAGTGTCACACAGTATATAAAATCCCTGGCTTTTATTGGCCAGCCCAAGGCCCATCAGGTCGGTGCAGCACAATCAGTGGGATCAAGGTTTTACTACGCTGTCTCCCACATTGGTTGGCCGTGCCTGACCAATGGTAAGCAAGGTCGGCACGTCCCTCCGGAAGATGATTTTGATTTTCAGTACTTCCTTGTCTCCCCTCAGACTTCGCCAAACGAATACAAGACTCAAGTCCTAGAGGCTGAAAACCTGTTACCCTGTATAGACTATTCTTTTGCCCTTTTCCATTTGACTTTTGACTGAACTCCTGTGAATCTCATCTGGCTTTCGAACAAGCTTTTTATCGAGCGCTGCCGCAGTGTCCCCTAAGCTCCCCTGTCCCATGTGACCTCTAACGTCTGACCTCCAACCCCTGGCTGCGTGTCTCCAGGTGGACGAGGAGAAGGCGGGCGTGGAGCGGCTGCTGAGGCGGGGGGAGGAGGCGCTGCTGCAGACCACAGACCCCGGCCAGCGGGAGGAGCTGCACCTCACCCTGCTGCGCCTGCAGACGCAGTACACCACCCGCAGGGTAGGAGGGGCAATATTCAAAACAACCGTAGAAAAATAGGAACAATAAAGTCAGATGGCAAGAACTTGCAAGAACTTGTCTTGACTGTGTGTGTGTGTGTGTGTGTGTGTGTGTGTGTGTGTGTGTGTGTGTGTGTGTGTGCGTGCGTGCGTGCGTGCGTGCGTGCGTGCGTGCGTGCGTGCGTGCGTGCGTGCGTGCGTGCGTGCGTGCGTTCCCTGTTGGCACCAGTTGAGACTGGTGAAGAGCCGACAAGTGGAGGTATCCCTAGAATCACCCTCCTACAGCGAGAACCCGGCGGACCTGTCAGCTGAGGTGAGACATACATACACACACACACTCACAGACACACTCCATCCCATTTCTTACTATAGATCTGCCTCAGCAACCCTGTTAGGATTAGACAGTATGTCGCGAACTTGAGGTTCAACCATTATGCAGTAATTGTAATGTGACACATTGGTTATTCATTCTGTTTCTTCTCTCCATTTCTCTTTTTCCTCATTTTGTCCGTTCCCCCTTCGCTGTCCTTCCCGGTCTTCAACACGCACCCCTTCCTTCCCCCCAGCAGATGGAGCCGGTGGAGCGCCTCACGGAGGCGTCCTCCTCTCCCTGCTTCTCTTCCTCTCCGATCAGCCCGTCAGACTACCTGCTGGAGGTCAACAAGGTGCTGCTGGCCATGGCCGACAACGAGCTGCTGCTCAACTCCTCAGAGCTCAGCGGGGGGCTGTACAAGGACTTCTCCAGCCAGGAGAACACGCTGCGGGTAAGAGGTGGGGGGGGGGATTGGGTTTAAGAAAGAGGAGAGACTCTGAAGGGGAGTTGATAGAGTGAGAGAATCTCTGGATAATGTGGCCATGTAGAGATGATAGAGCTCAAACCATTATGTTCTCCAGTCAATTCCTTACTACATTTCTGCCTCATATGCGTCCCTCCATCCCTCCTCGTCTGTCCCTCCATCCCTCAGAGCATCAAGGAGAGCCTGGAGCAGCTGGGGGTGCGGGTCCATGCCCTCCACGAGCGCCAGCCCGAAGCCGTCTGGGAGGCCTCGCCCGGGGAGTCGGCCCAGATCCGAGACGCCCTCACCCAGCTCAACGCTGAGTGGGACCGCCTCAACCGCGTTTACAGCCACCGCAAAGGGTGAGTGGGCCGGGCAAAGGGGGTCAAGGTCTGTGGAACGCCTTAAACACCCGTGAAAGGCCGGCCCTACCAATTAACCCCTTAATATCAGGCTTGTGCGAGGTGGAAAGTAAAAGTTATTGGATGTATCGCAACTGATTTTAGATCATGGTGGGAAGGGTTTACAGAATGTACGACCAGGCATGGCCCCCTACTGGGCAACGTGAACGTAAGAAGGCTAGATGCGTCATACATAGCCAAGACTGGCAATGGTGTGCAATTCCCACAGAGAACATTTGAAGGTGGATTCGTCAGGTACTGACTTGTTTCACTCGGAGAACGCTGAGGCGAGAGAGATGGACAGATGGTGCAGAATGGAGGCCAGGGAGACAGAGTGGACTGGATGTCTGTCCGTCAGAGGGCCGACAAGGCTGTGGCACTCAAACAAGCCCGCCCCCCTCTAACCCTGGGAGGGGGAGGTCAGTGTCACTTTTCAGGGCCAGAGACAGCACGGATACGTAGAGACACACACACTCATACACACATACACACACAGCAGATCAGCAAAGACCAAGGTTACTGAGATGATGCAAACATGCGTAAATTGTGTTGGAACACACACACACACACACACACACACACACACACTTAAACACATGCACACCCATTAAATGCGCAAACACACATCCACACATCCACACACACAGACAACCATTCACACAGACAACTTTGACACTTAGTATAGAAGACGGCCTGTAGGTAGGATGATGAATAAACCATTGAGATGATGACAAGGGCAGCTGTCAAGCACTCTAGTTCTTTTCTAATAATCATATAGCCAATAGGCAGTGTCATAAAGAACTCAGAATTAAGTATATTGGCCACACCACTCAAAACTCATCTCCTGATATTGCGATTCAAATTGTAGACACTCCAAGACATGCTGAAGTGGCAACAGCCTTTTCGAAACCATTAAGACAACTTCATCTTAGCTTTTTTTTTCTTGAAGCAATCGCATGGATGGTCCTTCTATTTTCTGAAGGTTGTTCAGGGGTTAAATAGTAATTTCTCGAGTGTTACCAAGTGTTCCCTACTATTTAGACGCTCACTGCCACCTATTAGGCGTGTGGACAGAGAGGAGGTTTTACTTTAGCTTTTTATCTCTTTAGGGAAAATAGAAATATTTTTATGGACAGCAGTTGTTTTTCATGGCGCAGACCTGATGCACCTTGATCCCTACTCCCCTCTCCCTAAATTAACTGGTAAGAGCTATTTTAAGCTGTAAATGCAGCTGTAAACAACTGCAAAAAAGTCCTGAAACACGGTACGAATAAAGTTTGGCGCTTTTTGTCTGTGGGGGTCAACAAACACACGATTGAACTCAGTCTTTTAAAGATGAAATGAAAAGGAGAGCATGTGGGTGTGGCAAAATATGAATTGCAAAATGGTTGCAGGAAAAAATTAGTTGAAAGGCTTTTTAAAACATGGGCTTCCGTACTCGTTAAATGTATACATCTGATTGCTCTTAGTGTGTGTGTGTGTGTGTGTGTGTGTGTGTGTGTGTGTCTGTGTGTGTATGTGTGTGAAATATGCTGACTTATACACTTATGCAACATCAAAAAGGATAGCTCTGAACAGACCACACGTCAGCTAATTTATTCCAAAGGTAGGCGCCCATATGAAGGCCTGATTGAAAATGGAAATGGACCAGTTCCCGAGTGCCTCATCATCTCTACTTAGTCATGAAAGGATATGATTTGTGTACGGTCAAATTTTCCATTACCATGCAAAAACATACACGCTGAAGACTTTAAAAACAACTCTCTCAACGTCAAATTTCCTAATCCTCAGAGTACATGAACAACCTTCAGAGAACTTGAACAAGCTACATGAAGGAGAGAGCTTGCATAGCATTAGCATACCACTAGGATCCCTCCTTTCAAACTCGATTGGAGGTCTGTAAACTTGCATATGCAAAATTGCTCTTCTCTTAGCCTTTCAATCTGGAAAGCACGCATTTGATTGTCACTTATAAACGTCACTCACTCTTTGGCGAAACCCTCCTCCTTTCAAGATACAACCTCTTCCTGGTTTTGTGTGACTTTGTTCCAATACGGGAAAGCCCCTAAGCAGTAATCCACCTCTGTCTTTGAAACCTCCGCCCATTTCATTGCTTTATTTTGAATTGGGACACGTTGGTAATCTCCTACCTCTTTCATACGGACATTGACTGTCAAACTTCCCCAGGCTTTCGAACCGATGTTTAGAAGTCTGGAACCAAGGCGAGCATACCACTAAGTCATCCAAGTGTTTTCTGAAGGGCAGCATGTGACCGGGGTTTGTCTCTCTGCTGTAGGGGTTTTGATCGTGCAGTGGAGGAGTGGAGGCAGTTTCACTGTGACCTCAACGACTTGAGCCAGTGGCTGACCCACACAGAGACCCTGCTGGCTGAGGGAACTGGTCAGGATGGACAGCTGGACCTGGACGCTGCCAGGACTCACCAGGAGGTGGGTAGTGAGGATCTGCTTCTCTGTCTGTTTGTGTGTGTTTGTGTGTGTGTGTGTGTGGGGGGGGGGGGGGGGGGGGGGGGGGGGGGGGCGCGCAAGTCTAGATCAAAATCAAGAAAGCAAACAGCAGAAGAGATTTATTCATGATAAACAAACAACATTTACCCCACTGCCTGAACATGGTCGAACAAATCAAACAATCTTTGTGTTAGTCATCATCGAAGCTGCTGGTGGCTTTTGATCTGAAAATGCAGTTTTTCCCTTAACAAGCAGCATATCAGCTTTATCACCTAATCTTTATGGGAGAGAACTAACGGGCACTTTCCACATCTAGCTATACGTGCGAGGCAGAGAAGATAAGAGAGATCCTGTAATTGGCTTTGTTGGGATACCAAAGCTAGTTCCTTTGAGAATGCCACCATTTATTTTCAAGGACGGGTCCCCCCCGCCCTCCCCCCACACACACACACACACCCCCACCCCCACCCTCACCATTGTCAGTCGGATTCACCATATAAGACCCAGCATTAGCTTTCTCGCTGGCTAGCTTGCTCGCTACCTACCATGAGTGTGTGAGGCGGGCAGGGCCCTGTAAAGTGTGTTGGGAGATTATTTTTGCTCTTCAAGACACGTTTAGCCGCTAGTTAATGTCCATAAAATGCCTCACAGCCTATTTTCAGACAGGTACGACTTTCATCACACTCTGTATGCAAAGTCTAGATGGGCGCCGGTGGGAGGCTATTTGGACAATTTATGTAATGCTCAAATGTGGTGACAAGGCATTTTTTACTTGAATCCATGTATTTTCCTCTCTCCTATTCTCCCTCCTTTTCCTGCTCACTTTATTACTCCATCCTCCTATCTCTCTTCCCCTTTGTCCGTTCTCCTTTCTAATGTCTTCCAGGAGTTGGAGGAAGGCCTCTCCAGTCACCGGCCCGTCCTGGCCGAGTTGTCCAGGACCGGGGAGCATATCGCGGGCCAGCTTTTGGCCCCAGACGGGCCCCTGCTGGAGGAGAAGCTGTTGGCCCTGAACCAGTGCTGGAGGTCTGTCAACCAGCAGGTCTTGGATAGACATCGCAGGTATGTCACCACTAAGACAGGAAGGGATGTCAGTCGATCAGGAAACGAAACGCTGAGTTCAGACTTAAGAGCTAAGGCCATATTTAATGCTATCATTTTCAGGCCAATTTTTGTTCAAAAGGGAGATCACCTGGAATGCTACAGTTTATTTTAGAATTTAAGATTTCACTTAATCACAGTTTGGCTTATTAGTTCTATTCCACACGTAACGCTAAGCCAGTTTAGCCATAGATGAACGGAAGTCTTATTTCCGTATCAGTGTTGCAGCAGATAATGATTACAAAACAGTACGTCAGTTTACTATGGTACTATAAATGTAAATGTTAGGATCATGCGAGCACACAACTGCTTTGGGGAAATGGAGATCTTGATCTGTGTGTATTTGTGTGTGTCTGTCCATGGTGGGTGTGTGCCTGTGTGTGTGCGCTTATGTGAGAATATCTGTATTTGTAAGCGCATACTTACCTGTGTGTGAGTGTGTATTTATCTCTATGCATAGTAAGGTGTCTCGTGTGTTTGTGTGTGTGTGTGTGTGTGTGTGTGTGTGTGTTTAGGTTGGCTGGAGGCAACCCTGGCCTGTCGGACGTGGCGACGCGGAGCGGTGAATTGGCTCTGTGGCTGGAGCAGGCTGAGTGGGCCGTCAGCTCCCTGCCCTTCAGCGCCAGTGACAAGAGCCTCCAGGAGCTCAAGGTAGACACTTGCCTCAGAACCCCCGTGGCTGCTAACCCCAGCCTGTAGCTCTCCTTGTTAGAGTTGTTCATCTGTCTCCTCCTTTTCCCCTCACCCTCTTTTGAATGTCCCTCGCCTTTGCCGTTCTGTCAACAAACCCCTGTCTCACCTCTCACAGTTCTCCATCAACCTCCTGCCATAATTCTATCCATAACATTCCTAAACGTTCAAGCTAACATTTGGTGCCTCAAAGTCAAATGTAACATGACTCTCAATAGGTCCTGGCCGAGGAGATTGACGTCCAGAACGAACGTCTTGGTTGGCTGAACAAGCACGCCCCCCAAATCCTGTCCAGTCCCGGCGTAAGTCTACAGGAGAGGGACCAGCATGTCAGCAAACTGAGAGCCATCAACCTCACCTGGACCAAGGTGAGTGTGGTGGACCCACAGCTGCGTTCAGCCAGATTCAACCCATGGGTGTCTTTAACAAACCTGCCTAACTCACGCTCCTGTCCCATACTCCCTCTCGCCCCCGCTCTCTTCCTTTGTTTCGCCGCCTCTCTTCCTCTTTTTCGCCGCCCTCTCCATTTCTCCCTCACGCCTTTGTTCTTCTCTCTCCACCGTCTGTTCCTCTCCTCCTGCCCAGGTGACCGGGGAGCTGCTGGAGAAGGTGGGGCAGGTGGAGGAGGAGGGCGTGCAGGGCCACAGCCAGTTCCAGGACCGTATGAACCGGCTGATAGATTGGGTGCAGGTCACCTTTCAGACCTTGGGCTCCAGGGGGCTCAGCCCCTCCGACGCTCAGGTAGGGGCCTCCGGCCGTGCAGCGGTGGCCGCTTACACACAAACATACATAAGGCTTTGGTTTCCAAAGTGAGCTCACAGGTTTGTTCAGAGAAGGGACCTTTTCCCGTAATGTACGCAACCATGACGTAAGACGTTTCGTGTAAATGTTGAAAAAAAATTTGTAGCGTACTTGGAGAATGTTCCCAACAGGCTGAGTGGTTGGGATCTTTTATCCCGGTAGGTTCTGGAAGCCTCCATGAGGGAGAGGAAGAGGGAGCTGGAGGAGCTGCTGGCTCGATCCATAGAGCTGCAGAGAAGACAGCAGCTGCTGCCCCACGAGAAGGTCCGCTTCAACACCACACCACTTTCTGACGCACGTTTCTATCCTAGAACCTTTCCTATCTTAGAAATACTAAAAGTGTTTATTAAAAACGCGTCCTTGGAATGAGCTGGTGTGCGCTCTTCACTGCCCCCTGTCGGCAGGGTAAGGTAGAGCAGCTGGCGGCCGACTGGAAGGCGCTGGACGGCAGGCTGAAGGAGACGCACCAGCAGCCTGCATCGCCTTGGACCACACACCACGTGGTCCAGCACCAGCAGCTGGGTACGTCCACACATCCCGTGTGGAACGCTCTTTATCTTTTCTAAAGCACATCTTTATCTCTGGCCCGTGCAACCTTTTTACCATGACCAGGAAAACCTGGAACACACAGCTAACACGGTCTCCGAGCTGTGCCACAAAGGTCCCAAGAATCTCAGCAAGGAGAAACCCCCAAACTCCGCTAAAGACCTTCTCACCAAGTCTCCCTCCCCATCTTCAGTGTCCATGGTGCCGTCGGCGGTGCAGATGACCAGCCTGCTGAGTGAGGACCCCCACCACGTGACGCCCCGTAGCCCCGACCTGGTGGCCCCCACCGACCTCAACGAGACGGCCACCGAGCTGGCCAATTGGCTGCTCCTCATCACCCAGATGCTCAAGTCCAACATCGTCACAGTGGGGGACTCTGAGGAGATCCGTGCCACCATCGGACGCCTGCAGGTGGGTGTGTGTGTTTTTGTGTGTGTGTGTGTGTGTGTGAGTGTGTGTGGGTGTGTAGAAAGAGTTAAGAGGGAAAGATGGATAGCGTCCATTTTAATTTGTGGCTGTGTGTGTGTGTGTGTGTGTGTGTGTGTGTGTGTGTGTGTGTGTGTGTGTGTGTGTGTGTGTGTGTGTGTGTGTGTGTCTGTGTGTGTCTGTGTGTCTGTGTCTGTGTCTGTGTCTGTGTCTGCGTCTGCGTCTGCATCTGCATCTGCTGTGCTGTCCCAGGTGACCAAGGGTGACCTGGAGCAGCGTCACCCCCAGCTGGAGGACATCTTTACGCTGGCCCAGAACATCAAAAACAAGACCTCCAACCTGGACGTACGCACCTCCATCACAGAGAAACGTATGTACAGGAAGCACACCTTCGCATGCATTGCAATGCAACAATGTTTTTGATTTGTGATAAAAAAGATCGTCCTTTCAGTTTAGCCAACTTTTTGGAATATGTAAATTATTTTTAAATCCAATTAAGTTATTTGTTTACTCTGGGTCAATTTTTTTGGGCCTAAAATTAAGTTTAGCTGAAGATCTAATGACATTCAATGTAAGAAATATGCGAATGTACACATTTAGATTCCAGCTAGCCCTTGCTGCAGCAACACTCGATAACAAATATGTATTTATTTCATATCTCTGTTTCTCTCTGTATTTCTCTCTCTTTTTTTGTGCAGTGGATAAGGTGCGCAGCCAATGGGACACCACCCAACACGGCGTCGAGGCACGCCTCCAGCAGCTGGAGAACATGATTGGCCATAGCAACCAGTGGGAGGAGCAGAGGCAGGAGGTGAAGGCCCTGGTTGGCCAGAACGAGGGGCGTTACCACAGCCTGCTCCAACTGTCCAGGGAGCCGCTGACCAAACAGCTTGGCAACAACGAGGTCAGAGGCTGCAACCTTTCAACTTTGCTCACCTCCTGCGACCTCTCAGATTTACACTACAGCAAAAAAAAAGCTGAATAAATTCATATCTGTTGCCTCCATCTGCAGTATTCCTTTCCAATGTTCAATCAATGTCGACATGTCTTTAAGATAAAAATGCGCCATATATCATTAAAATGTTATAGCCTCTAGCCTCCTTTGCTTTGTCACTTGTGAGCCAAATGCAATGCAGCTAACAGACACTAGAGGGCCACTGTGTGGAACTCTGAGCAGCGACACACAGAGACCCTGTTCTGGTCTATTTAACCAAGTCCCCTTTACTGAACTGAGCCAACGCCTGAGGCTGTCTTTATGGTTGCCATTAGATTAGCAGGCCGTGGTTTGGTTTTGTCCCAAGTCTTCACGCCTTGTGGTTTCTTACAGGTGTTCCTGCAAGACCTGTCCAAGGGCCAGGCCACCGTGGCAACCTTTAACGAGCTGTCCAACCAGCTGCTGCAGGAGTACTCTTCTGACGACACCCGGAGGATCCAGGAGGTCACAGACAAACACATTGGGGCCTGGAACAGCATACAAAACAGGTGGGAACAAACACACACACACACCCACACACACACACAGACACACTCTGATTGGCACAGGCATTCTTTCCTGGGCTGACACCATCTGACAAATTGAACACCAGTTATTCCAATTCTCACTCTAATGTGCACACTGATTGGCCGGCTGATGTTGATTGACAGGGCCAGTGACCGGCAAGCCCAATTGGACTTGGAGCTGAAGAATCTGCAGACCTCCCTCCGCGAGCTGGAGTCCTTCCTCAAGTGGCTGCAGGAGGCGGAGACCACCGTAAACGTGCTGGCCGACGCCTCCCAGAGGGAGGAGCTATCACAAGACTCCGCCCACGTCAAGGAGCTCAGGGGGCAGCTGGAGGTAGGCCAGCGAGTACTTGTATGTAGTCTGTGCTAGTCTGTCTGTGAGTGTGTTTGTGAGTGGACAGGTGCTATCCCAATTATCTGCCTGTCACCCTTCATTAAGGGGGCCCTCAGTAAAAGAACAGACTGGCTGATGTGGGTTAACCCATGTGAACACTGCTAAAAGGTGTGTGAAGGAGTTGGCTGTGTGTGTGTGTGGATGTGTGTGTGTGTGTGTGTGTGTGCGCGTGTGTGTGTGTGTGTGTGTGTGTGTCGGAGCATTGACACAGACTATTCTTCTCCCTATGTGAGGTCCCTGCCTCTCTCCTCTCACTCCTGACACTTGCTGACGAGTCACGGTCACCTGACACAGGACAAAGTCCTCACAAACCCACAACAATGACCGTGGGTGCTCGTCCTTCCTGTTTGCCCTTGAGCTTCATATGGCACTCTGCCATGAAACAGACGCAGGCAAACACAGCACACATATACTGTACTCTCTTCTTCTGCAAAAACGCAGCGGATGTACAAGGAGGAGAAAGAAGAAAAGCCCCATTGAGTTGGTGTGTGTGTGTGTGTGTGTGTGTGTGTGTGTGTGTGTGCGCGTGTGTGTGTTTGTGTGTGTGCGCTCGCTCGCGAGTGTTTGTGTGTATGTTTGTGTGTATTTGTTTTGCATGTGTTTGAGAGAAATCTTTTGGGGGTAGACATACTCCCCCGTATCCACTTTGCTCCATCTTGACCCCCCGTCCACGGCAAAAGGGGTGGACTAGTTCACTCAATTCGGTAGTGATGGATGGTCAGATGTGTGCCCTAGTGAGCGGCCCGGCCAGGGAGTTTGAGGAATGGACGACGTGGTCTCTGAACGATGGTGTGACGATGGAGTAGCACTGCCGGAGGGAGCAGCTACGCAACTCCATGCTTGTCTGTGGAGGGAGACGGGATGGAGGCTGTCGCAGAACCAAATGGAGAAGCGTGGGCTCGGAAATCCGGGGGAACAACGGGCATCAGTCTTTGTTCTCTCCATCTCTTTCTCTCTTGTCCTCTGTATCTCATAATCTGTCTCTGTTTCTAGCTTTCGCTCTCTCTCTCTCTCTCTCTCTCTCTCTCTCTCTCTCTCTCTCTCTCTCTCTCTCTCTCTCTCTTTCTTTCTCTCTCTCTCGCTCTCTCTCTCTCTCTCTCTCTCTGTTTCTCTGTCTGTCTCTCTCTCTCTCTCTCTCTCTCTCTCTCTCTCTCTCTCTCTCTCTCTCTCTCTCAGTTGTTCCCTCCGCCTCAGTTACACTGTTGGAGTCTAGATTGATGGACTGTGCCCCGCGCTTAAGAGAAACTGGATTAATGAGAGAGAGAGAGAGAGAGAGAGAGAGAGAGAGAGGGGGGGGCATGAGGTCGGGGAGGAGGAGAGGACTAGAGGAACCTTCTTTCTGGGAGACACATCGATTCCTCTGTCACTTATCAGTGTCACGTCCACCATCTTTCTTTGGCCGCTCGGCTGACCTTGTGTGTGTGTGTGTGTGTGTGTGTGTGTGAGCGTGCGTGCATGTGTGTGTGTCTTGTAGCTGGTTACCCTGTTCTCTTAGCGGCACGTTCAGACAAGAGCTTTGTAATATGCCTCTGTCACCTCCACGCACAGGTGTGCAAACATACACAGACACATTCAGTTCTTACAAGTATAGAAAAAACAAAGAACACACACACACACACACACACACAGGAAGGGGGCGGAGGGAAATGCACACACAGTTAGCTTTCACACACAGCTGTACACATTCATTCATGCATGCATACATGCTCATGAATACATTTGTATTCATACGTTCACATTCTCTGTCACTTTCTCTCTCTCTCTCTCTCTCTCTCTCTCTCTCTCTCTCTCTCTCTCTCTCTCTCTCTCTCTCTCTCTCTCTCTCTCTCTCTCTCTCTAACTCTTACACATCCACTCTTAACACAGATTCAGAGATTTAGCTCCAATGCTTTCACCCAGAGAGAGTAAAGGCTGCGCTGCTGGAAGGGACCCACTCCCCTGCAGGTGTTTCTTAGTGTGTGTGTGTATGCGCGCACACACATGTTTACATTCAAACATTTCTGTTTACTCAACGGCAATAGGCAGAGGGTGCTAAGGGTTAGGGCTATCCGTAGTTCTATATCGTTTGCATATAGTGTGTGGGCCGAGTGTGTGTGTGACTAGAGATTCTGTTTTCCAGCCTTTCCAACAAGCCAAAACCTCAAAACAAACACTGACTCAAACAGAAGACTTCCCCAAGCCCAACCTGTTTATGGAGAGCTGAACGCATTTGCCAAGAGTATGTGAACAATGGCGCATTTTGTGTGTGTGTGTGTGTGTGTGTGTGTGTGTGTGTGTGTGTGTGTGATGTGCACTAATAGCTCTCAGTGGAAGCCCACAGCTAATATTCTCTCTCTCTCCCCCTCCTCTCTCTCTCTCTCTCTCTCTCTCTCTCTCTCTCTCTCTCTCTCTCTCTCTCTCTCTCCGTCTCTCTCTCCATCTAATTCCCCTTGAAGTAGAATCAATACTGGGGGGAATGAGTGAATATATGTATGGCTCATCCTATTAAGCCTTAGCTAAAGGAAGCTCCTGTCGCACAGCCTATGTGGGTGTATGTGTGTGTTTTGGCAGTGTTTGATACGGTGGTGAGAATTTCGATATTGGATTATATAATTGGATTTTATAATTTGGATTGAGGTGACAGATCCGGCAGTGCGTTTCATGTTTTATATTATTAATAATAATAATAATACTAACTATTTGTGTAGCACTTTTCTAACCAGACTTTTCTCATATTTCCTATAGTGTGTTAAGTCATGCTGTGGAGCAGCAGAGGGAGTTGTAAGGGGGAAGGGTTTTCTTGTGACCCCGGGAAGGGGGGACGCCATAGGGGGTGACACGACAGATGAATAAATTCTAACCCACCTGGACCAGACCTCCGTGGTCTCTGGCACCCTCCTTTCATTGGTTTCCCCTCCAGTAGTCAGTAGTCACTGTGGAGCTCTCCTGTTGCCTATTTGTCTCTTCACCGCGTGTAGCAGGAGCCTCATCGGTCTCTTGACTTTCACCCGCTCTCCTTTATAGCATGTAGCTGATCCCCCCCCCCACACACACACACACTCTCTCTCTCTCTCTCTCTCTCTCTCTCTCTCTTTTGATCTTACTACCCTCCATCTCTGTGGTTATCGCTGTCAAAGAATAGTTCCGTCCGAGATGCGTGCGCTGGCACGTCACAGCACAGACACATACACACACATTATCTGTCTTTCTCCTTCACTCCTGTCTGCTCTTGTTGTGTGCGCACAAGGTACATCTCACTTGTGCTCTCTCTGGTCTCTCTCCGGTCTTTCTCTGGTCTCTCTATCTGGTCACTCTCTCTCTCTCTGGTTTCTCTATCTCTATGGTATCTCTCTCCTTTCTCTCTCTCTCTCTCTCTCTCTCTCTCTCTCTCTCTCTCTCTCTCTCTCTCTCTCACACACACTCTGTCATTCAGCACTTTACTCTGCTAGTGTAATGTATTTCCGTCACCATGGTGAAGGGAACGTAGCTCTCTGCTACCCTACTGATCCTCTGCTCACACACACACACACACACACACACACACACACACACTCATCCTCTAGTTCGCTTCCCCATCCACTGGGAGGGCTTAGCGCGTGGTTCCTATTTATTTCTCTCTCCCTCTCTATCTCTATTTCCCCCTCTGCCTCCCTCCCCTTCTCCCTCTCTCTCTTTCTCTCTCTCTCGCTCCCTCTCCCTCTCCTTCTCTCGTTCTCTGGCTGTCCGGGCAGCGGGACACTGAAGTGAGCGGCGCAAACGACGGGAGAGCAGCATAGCTCAGCTCCTCCTCTCGGCTCCTCCAGCGCGCCAACTGTTCCTCCTCTCTGCATCACTTTTCATCCTTCGCTCTCAGCAGCCGTCACTTTTGTCTTCTTCTCTCGCTCTTTGTTTTCCCTCCCGGCAGGCCACTCTTTCTGGCCGGGGTGGGGCATCCCAAGTGACGCCTCTTTTCGTGTGTTTGGAAACGCGGCGGCTCCTTTTTCAGTGCGTTCATGTCAGCGGTGAGGAGAAAGTGAGTGTCTCAGGTCTGTCGATAGCAGGAGTGCTTTGGAAGGGGGAGCCGTGTTTGCTGTGCGTGTGTGTGTGTGGGGCCGTCCGACTGTCTCTGCGCTCTGCGTGTGTAAATATGTGCGTGACGACAGCGCGCGGGCGCATGCCACTCAGAGCACGCGTGTAGCGAGTGTGCGTGCATGCGCGTGTGTCAACCACGGCAGTCCAGGGCAACCATACGAGAGAGAGAGAGAGAGAGAGAGAGAGAGAGAGAGAGAGAAGGGATACGATGAGCGGGACGGCGGCGTGCTAGCATGCGGTCGGCGAGCAGCGGGCGTCAAAGTGGCGGCGGTGGTCTTAAGATGATGGCCATGGTCCGGACCTCCCTCCAGAAAGTGGTGGTGTTCCTGCACAGGCTCCAGAGGATGGCCATCACCTCGCCGCGCTACCAGAAACTCTGCAAGGTAGGTGGACCCCCAGCAGGGGGGAGAGAAAGAGCGAGCGAGAGAGAGAGAGAGAGAGAGAGAGAGAGAGAGAGAGAGAGAGAGAGAGAGAGAGAGAGAGAGAGAGAGAGAGAGAGAGAGAGAGAGAGAGAGAGAGAGAGAGAGAGAGAGAGAGAGAGAGAGAGAGAGAGAGAGAGAGAGAGAGAGAGAGAGAGAGAGAGATTGTGTGGTTTGTTTCCAATATGTTTGCGGGTTGACGAGTTTGTGCCGCTTTACTGTGGTTTTCAGTTGTTTTTTTG
The DNA here is from genome assembly GCA_017639675.1 of Aplochiton taeniatus. Lineage (NCBI taxonomy): Eukaryota > Metazoa > Chordata > Actinopteri > Galaxiiformes > Galaxiidae > Aplochiton > Aplochiton taeniatus. The sequence goes on along the minus strand of CM030185.1, from coordinate 7,947,803 downwards.
ACCCTATTTATTTGTGGTTATTTTCTTTTCTTTGCACTCTTTGGTCGTGTTAAAACCGTTCTACACAGGCTAAGTCTCCTAAACGTGACGTACTGTAGGCGATAGCCCATTGTGGGTAGATTCAATTCCCAGACCACATAAGTTTATTCCAAACTTTGGGCTGCTGACATTGTCCCAACTCTCCTTATTTTCCAACACGGTATTTAAAAGAGTTTTTTCTTCTGGCTGACTTGTTTTATGTTATGTGTCTGTCAGTGGCTGTCAGCATTATTTATTTCCCCTGTCTAAATACTGAATGCATTGTCTCAATGCTGATGCACTCCAGTTTCGGCACTTGGTTGTCAGCTCAAAATGGGTTTGCTTATTCCTCCCTGAGTTCGACACGCTGGCACTGTCGCTGCTCAGTAAGTAATGAACCCTGGTGTGTGTGTGTGTGTGTGTTTGTGTTCTTATTTTGAGAAGAGTGTTTCGACTTATTTTCCGGGATGGCGTTAACAACAAGTCAGAGAAGTGAATGTGTGTGTGTGTGTGTGTGTGTGTGTGTGTGTGTGTGTGTGTGTGTGTGTGTGTGTGTGTGTGTGTGCGGCCATTTGAGCGGATTTGGACCGGCCGAGGAGCACGTCAGCGAGTCACAGGAGGCTGCCGCTAAGTTCAATACTAACACTGTGAAAAAGAAGGGTGTGTGTGACAGCTGTACTGAGCAGGGAAACCAAGTCTGTTTGTTGTGGTGCTGCATCCGCCTCTCCCTGTGCATGTACAGACCGACTCGGCTGTGTCCGGACCGCGCTCAACCTAGAATCCCATCCCGCCACGTAGCCTTTCATTCCTCCTCTGTCCTCCCTCTATATCCTCCCTCTCCCGTCGTGTGCTATCCTGTCTCAGTAGAGAACGGTACTTAGAAGATGGAATATCTCTTCCTCCCAGCCTAGCTGAGGTCTGGCCGTTTGGTTCAGAGGCTGGCTGAGGACTTTGAGGCTGAGCGCAGGGATCCTGGATTTACGAGGAGGACACTGTGTGTGATTTGGAGAGAGTCGCGGCAGGAAGCTGTTTGCGTGGCCGCGGGATTATCAGGTTACTCGTGGCAGGGTTCTCTGTTGCCGCCTCTCCCTCCATCCCACACAAACACACATGCAAACACACACACACACGTGCAGGACAGAAGGGACCAGCTGTTCTGGCCGGCAGCGCTGGGCCTTTGAGCCCCAGCAGATTAACTCTGGCCAGCTTCAATCAGAGCCCACTGCGCGCGCGTACTCGTGTGTGTGTGTGTGTGTGTGTGTGTGTGTGTGTGTGTGTGTGTGTGTGTGTGTGTGTGTGTGTGTGTGTGTGTGTGTGTGTGCGTGTGTGTGCATGTTTTGTGTGTGCGTGCATTTGTGTGTGACATGTTTCCATGTAGAGCTGTCAGATTTCTCCCTAGCAGCCGGCCACGTCCGCAGTAATAACACAGAAATTCTGGGAATGGAGCGTGTGAGAAAGATCTGATGTGGGGGGGGGGGGGGGAGAGAGAGAGACAGAGACAGAGACAGAGACAGAGACAGAGACAGAGACAGAGACAGAGACAGAGACAGAGACAGAGACAGAGACAGAGACAGAGACAGAGACAGAGACAGAGACAGAGACAGAGACAGAGACAGAGACAGAGACAGAGACAGAGACAGAGACAGAGACAGAGACAGAGACAGAGACAGAGACAGAGACAGAGACAGAGACAGAGACAGAGACAGAGACAGAGACAGAGACAGAGACAGAGACAGAGACAGAGACAGAGACAGAGACAGAGACAGAGACACCCCAGACGAAGCAAAGCGGATTGAATTAAATAGTTTCATCCCTCCGTAAGGCGGCTTGTCTCCTCCCGGGTCTAACCAGGCCTATCCAGTCTGGCGCTTGCCTGGTTTAATGGATGTTCCGGCTAGCTGGCCCGTCTGGGCTGGAATCCCCTCCTTCATAACGGCAGCTGACAGACGAGCACCACTCTCTCCTCCCGCTCCAGTCTTAAACTGTCTTCCACTCAGATCTCTTCCCTCTGCTGCCATCCCTTGGGAGGCATCGGCCATTCAGCGTGCGTTCACTCTCCCCTGGTCTCTCCGCAGCGCTCGCACGTGCCCAGCGGGAGGCATCCGTCATTCCATGCTCGGTTAGCCTCCCCTGGGTAGCCTGGCTTGCCCCGTGGGGCTCCTTCGTCCTCCCTTGGGGGGCAGATGGGGGCGTCTCCAACCGATTCCCCTGTAGAGACCCGCTTGCCGGCAGCCGGACCGGAACCGTGGTCTTTTCCCATGATGGATGTGCGCCCTGTGCTTGCCCTCTCAGGTCTGGTGTCGTTTACCCGGCTCTCCGGCTCAGGGAATAGCCTGGCTCCCGGGCACTCAGCCTGAGAGCCTCCCGCTAATCTATAAATCACCTGGATCTGCCAGACGCGGGGGGAATCTGCAGTGTGGGGCTCAGAGTATGGAACAGGTAGTCTGGCCATCAGGCCCTTGGCACTGGCCTCTGATGCTTTAGAGGCTTAAAGCTTTACTCCTTAATTCTTAAAAAGATTTCCCCTCCAGCAGGCCCCTGGCATCCTAACTCTAAGATGGTGGTTGCATTCCTTGGAAGAGGTCTTTTTCATCGTACACATTACTTACGTTTGGATTAACATTATATTGAGGAAAAAAGGATATCCCTTAAAACAAAGCAAGTGTGTTGTTTTTGGTACCGTGTGTGTGTGTGTGTGTGTGTGTGTGTGTGTGTGTGTGTGTGTGTGTGTGTGTGTGTGTGTGTGTGTGTGTGTGTGTGTGTGTGTGTGTGTGTGAAGGTGAGAGAAGGAGAAAGGGGGACAAAGAGAAACAGCTGCCTGCCTGCTCTTTGCCAAATCTAGTCTCAGTAACGTGAGATATTAGTAGGATCTATCAAGCAACCTGGGTGTGCGCTGAACCCATTTTCCATGAAGTGCTTTTGTCCCATGAAGAACATCTATTATCTGAGTGATAAAGAGCTGCTGCACCTCTGGAGTCAAATTATCTGAACCGCACTGTTCACTATTTCAGCACTTCACCCCATACCCCCCCCCCTCCCCTTCCTCTTCTGGGCTCGATACACAAACCAATCTGCTCCGCTCACTGTGTGTGTGTGTGTGTGTGTGTGTGTGTGTGTGTGTGTGTGTGTGTGTGTGTGTGTGTGTGTGTGTCACTGGAGTACATTTCCTTTTTAGTTAACGTCCACGCAATCCCATGTCCCCGATCTTTAGGAGTGTGTGTGGTTTTCTTTTTAGTCCAAACGAGCGTATGGTTATGACACATTAAGAAAAGCCACTTTCAGATGGATTCTGCCGACGCCGGGCTGTAGCCTTACAGAGAGGCCATCCGTTACCCTGTCTACTCGCTTTGCAGGCTAATGGCTGTTTATCATGTAAAGATGGACCAGGTTATTGCGGCAGGTTGATTGTAATGTGTGTGTCTGAGTGTTTTAAGTGCTTCTAGATTCCCGGTGTTGCTGGTTGTCAGTTGAACATTGAAGGTCCTTGTGGTTATTTGTCTCACTGCCTATTCTGCTCTGCTCAGCTGTGTGTGTGCATGTGTGTGTGTGTGTGTGTGTGTGTGTGTGTGTGTGTGTGTGTGTGTGTGTGTGTGTGTGTGTGTGTGTGTGTGTGTCTGAGTGCGTGTGCGTGCGCGAAGGCTGCCTAGGAGCACGCTGAAGGGCACGGCTGTCTCCAGAGGAGTGTCCTCCTACTCTCATTACTCTGGCACACAGCACAGGCGAGTGTGTGTGTGTGTGTGTGTGTGTGTGTGTGTGTGTGTAAGTGTTAGTTGGAGAGAAAATAGAAAGGGAGAGAATAGCTCAATATTTGTGTGTGCTCGCCCAAACGGCCCAATGCAGGTTTAATGTGGCGTCAAGCCTTTGCCCTCCACAGTCCCCCTCAAATCTCTGACTAAGCCTCCAAACCCCAGTCGACGTTCACCACCACCCTGCGCCAGGTGATTCCGGTCCGTCTTTGGGGGGCTCCTAGCAGACACTGCTGGGCCATTAGCATGCACTAGCCATAGTGCTCCTGTGGCCTCAGGTGTGGACACGCGACACCCCCCACTGACACACACACACAGACACACACACACAGAACACACAGGCACAGATACACACACAGGCACACTCACACACGTATTCACGCGCACCCCTCTGAAATGTGCTTGAGGTGCAGCTGGTCTCCAGCGATTCATCGCGGCGCTAAATGACATGCTAACACATTCATAAGTACAGGTCATTAGGATTCATTGAAAGGGCCTGGCGAGGGGAAGCAAGGACAATAAGGGAAAATGAAGCTTTCAAATGCTCGCCCTCTCTCCCATTACGCATACATCATCCAATCAGACACAGGCTAATCTACTTCCTATTTCGGACGAGTGCCGCCTTCCAGTTGGGCCACGGGTAACTCAAGGCACTGATTGGTGCAGACAGTTTCTTCATCTAGCATCATAAGTGCACTCAAATACCTGTGGGATAGTGGAGGGAGCGGAATTGGGCGTGATTGTACTATGAGGACGCTGGCGCGCATTAGGGTAACGTTAGGATTTCAGGGCTTGATGGCCTTTTGTTATTGAAATGAGCCGGAATGCATTCCCGCGTCTGGGCTTTTTCGTGGCGGCTTTGTCATAGATTGCCTGTGCGATTGGCTGCACGAGTGAGATGGAAAGGGGCCGCCAAGCACGTGCGCACACACAACGTGCCAACCTGAAGTGCACACGCTTTCAAAGCGCTGATTATAACGCGCTCCCCTCGGTGCTGAATCAAGATAAGTTTGTGTGTGTTGGACTGTTTGGTCTTTCCAGGAGGGAGCGTTCTAAGGGTTCATATGTAACCCTCTTATCTCCTCCCTCCTCCCTTTTTCCTCTTCTCTTCTGGTTTCCCGTCCCCTGCCCCTGATCTCTCCGTCTGTGTCCCTCTGTCTCCTCTGCTCCCATCTCATCCCCGTCTCTCACTCCGTCTGTCTTTTTGAACCAGCGCCCCCTCTATCCGTCTCTCTATTCGTGTGTGTGTGTGTGTGTGTCAGAAGCAGTCAGGACACAGGGGAGAGCTATTGTGGGGCTGGGATGGCAGGGATCCATTGTGGACAGGTCTCAGCCTCTGGATCACAGAGAATATAGAGAGAGAGAAGGGAAGAGGTATCTGCAGAGAATATGGAGAGAGAGAAGAGAAGAGATACCATATCTGCAGAGAAGGCCTGATGGACAGACACACAGACAGGGAGGAAGTGAGGGGCAGGGTATCCACACAAGCAAGCAACTCCACCATCCTGTGTGTGTGTGTGTGTGGGGGGGGGGGGGATGTGTGAGAGAGAGAGGTAGTAACAGCCTGCTGCACTAATGGACATGCCAATGGTCCAGCTGAGCAGATTATATGCCATTAGAAAACCTCACTCTGACTGAGATCAAACGCTATGAGGGCCAGGGGATCAGTCAACACACACACACGCGCACACACACATGCACACACACACATGCACACTCAAAGACACACACCTACACACAAAGACACACACACAAAAACACACACCTACACACAAAGACACACACACACACACATACTGGGGCAATCACTTTCTCTCTTACTCACTCTAACTCATATTCTCTCTCTCTCTCTCTCTTCTTCTCTCACACCCACAGAAAGGCACAGTTCTTCGTGCTGACTCAGTAGCCATGATTTTCCTGAGGCTCCCTTTACCGAGAGACGTGTGTGTGTGTGTGTGTGTGTGTGTGTGTGTGTGTGTGTGTGTGTGTGTGTGTGTGTGTGTGTGTGTGTGCGTGCGTGCGTGCGTGCGTGCGTGCGTGCGTGCGTGCGTGCGTGCGTGCGTGCGTGCGTGCGTGCGTGCGTGCGTGCGTGCGTGCGTGCGTGCGTGCGTGCGTGCGTGCGTGCGTGCTACAGCTTAACCTCTGTAGTGCAGATGGATATCTTTGTGTTAGACAGAAAACAGAGATTATTTATGGCTGGACCTCACACACACACACACATGCACACACACGGACCACACTCGGGCCTCTTAAATCCCCACAATGGCACACAATCAATAAAGTGGGCCCAGGTGCAGACGGATACATTAGTTACTAAACTCAATTACCCAGGTTCCTCGCTGCTTCTCTCTTTCTCGGCCAAAGTTCTCGCCTTCCTCCGCTCCTTTTATTTCTACTTTTCAACCCCCCCCACCCCCTTCACTCCCCTCCCCTCCCCTCTCTTAGTTGATCCACAGTTAGAGAACACATGTCCCCCTTCATGTCTTATTTCTAAGACCTCGCCCTCTAAATGATTTATTCAGTCCTCGCTCTCTGTCTTCTCCAGCCTATCTCGTTCTCTGTTGACTTTTCTCCCTCATCCCTCTCCTCAGACGTGAAGCCGATAGGTTAGCATGCAGCCCTCATCCTCGACATGGATCTGATTTGGACCTACCAGCAGATCATTCAGGTCTGCTGTTTAAATATTGACTGTGCCTGTCCGACTATCCATCTCTCTCTCTCTCTCTCTCTCTCTCTCTCTCTCTCTCTCTCTCTCTCTCTCTCTCTCTCTCTCTCTCTCTCTCTCTCTCTCTCTCTCTCTCTCTCTCTCTCTCTCTCTCTCTCTCTCTCTCTCTCTCTCTCTCTCTCTCTCCCTCTATGTCTGTCTCTTTCTCGGTATCTCTTGCCCCTTCCCTCCCTCTCTTATCTCCCTCTCTGATCTGTCAAACCTCCGATCACTCAGAGTCAGAGTCACAGTCCTTAGTGGGCCAATTTCCACCAGCCGACTTGTGGCTTCCCTCTCAGGGTGGACGGGCCGCAGAATGCATCCTGATGTTTTGCAGGATGAGCGGGTGTTTGTGTGTGTGTGTGTGTGTGTGTGTGTGTGTGTGTGTGTGTGTGTGTGTGTGTGTGTGTGTCTGTGTCTGTCAGCTACAGAGAGACGTCTGTTGTGTGACGGGTAGACAGAGCTCTCTGGGGGCCTCCTCTGGCCTAATTGACGAGAAAGGGAGAAAGTGAAAGACAGAGACGCAAGAGGTGCTGCAGAACGCACACTGAGGCTGAAGGGGAGGCGGAAGAAGGGAGAGGGGGGGAAACCTGCCAAGGAAGACAGAGAGACGCTCACAAAAACGGGTCAAGGAGGCAGAGAATCAAGTTTGAAGAGAGAAAGGACGAGAAATGTAATTATCGAAAACGCTGAAAAAGGAAAGCGCCACAGGAAAGGGAGTGAACGTAAATCCACAGAGGAAATACATAAAGTAACAGAGAGAGAAAGAGGAAAGAGAGCTACAGAGACCAAACTAGTGAATCTGATCTCACAAGGGAGAGAAAGAGAGGGAGGCTAAAAACAACACCTGCCCTCTGAGGTAAACACGGACGCACTCAGAAAGGCACCGCGTCGGCATGGCGCCGATTCACGATGTGAGGCGAGAGATTAAAGATAAATGAAGCTAAAAATAGACGCCGACCCACAGGAGGGGGCTGGGGGCGGGCAGCAGCAGCCAGTGACTCAGCCTAATAGATTCAGACAAATAGACTCCAGTAGAGCAGCGAGTGGAGTTTGTCATATCCGGGCGCCGGAGGGAGGCGATGGATCACAGCCGGCCGGCGGGTTCAGGGAACGGGGGACCTGAGGGCGGCACGAGAGTCTCCCAACGATTTTGTGCCCTGGTCCGTTGGCGTACTCCTGTGCGTGCTCGATCCTAGTGAGAACCCACGGATGACATCTGGAGGGCTCTCTCGCCTGCAGGATGGAGTGGTCCTGAGAAGGGGAACCGACAGGCCCTCGACAACTGGCTCTGGATCAGATGGCACTCTGCACAGGAGGAGGGAGGCACTAATCGTACTTCTCTCGTTCCGGGAAGGAGTTAAAGGAGGGATAAATTGCAATGGTGTGATGACGAGAGTGGCTGCGTATCTAGGTGTATGTGTATGTGTATGTGTGTGTGCGTGTGCGTGTGCGTGTGCGTGTGCGTGTGCGTGTGTGTGTGTGTGAGAGAGAGTGACAGTTGAAACACTGCCTCCCGGAGCTCTATCATTGACTAGTTCACAAGGGGGAGAGCAGACATCAAAAAGACTGTAGAATGGTGTAGAAAGCCGTGGAGAGGCAACAAAAGAGGCTTACTCCTGTGTGTGTGCATGTGCACATAAGGCTACGAAACACTTCTAATCACCGCCAAGCAAATGGCTGACACTGAAACAAACAATGGCGCCCTCAAAGAATGAAACAGAGGGAATATAAAAAATAGGCGGAAGAGAGAGGGAGAGGAAAAATAGGGGGGGATGACAGACACTCTTTCTGCAGGGTGGAATCGCCGGGAGTGAACTAAGGGTGACAGAGCAACAAAAAAAAATAAAAAAGTTAGGTAAAGAGGGTAACACACAGTAAAGCGAGGGAAAGAAAAGACAGAACAGAGGGTGAGACGGGATGAGAGAGAAGAGATGAGCACATGAGAACAAAGGGATGGATGAGGAGAAGTGACAGAGTTAAAGGAGAGAGAGAGCGTGGTTAAAAGAGAGATGGAAGGGAAGGAAAGGACAGCGGCGATCAATAGAAGTCCACGATTGCTTTTTACCTCTTTGAGCTCCGGGGACTCACTCAGGGGTCAGCGGAGACACACACACACACACACACACACACACACACACACACACACACACACATCAGTTGTCCCGTTTGAACCCCCTCCTCACCATTGCTTCTGATTCCGGAAAGTCTATCTACAGAAATCCCATGCCGTTTTCATTCCTGGTTTTCCCGTGCAGAGGACTTCATTTGTCTTCCTATTCAGTTGGTTGGGGAACAGCAGCAGTAATCCATAGCTCAAGTCTGATTGAAAATCCCCCTCTACCCTCCCCATATGTGTGTGTGTGTGTGTTGTCTGTGTGTGTGTGTGTGTGTGTGTGTGTGTGTGTGTGTGTGTGTGTGTGTGTGTGTGTGTGTGTGTGTGTGTGTGTGTGTTAGTGAAGGTGCGAGTGTGAGAATCCGTCCCGGTAAATATCATTGGGATTAGCGCTGGGGGCTTAATTAAAAAGCAATTACCTTTGGTCGCTGTCGGCGACGCGCCAGGACGCGCGACTGAGCTAATCTGGGTCGTTTGTGTGACGGACCCTGGACGAGAAAAACACACTCTCTCGTACGCGCGCACTCTCGGGGCCTATTCACACCTGGAAGTCCGCACCAAGGGCCGAGCTGTAATGAATGTTTTTTGTGACATTGTATACATTTGATCCAGTTAGTTTTAGTTTCACATTACGATTATTCGAGCGCACTTAAGAACTTCACATGACACACTTGCGTTGTGTGGTCATCACCTGCGTGGCCTGCATCTCCCTGTTCCCGATGTTGACTGGTTTGTAAACGGGCGTGCATCTGACGTCAGCACGTTTCCAATTCGGCGGGAAAAACTTGTGAACTGATTCATATCTCTGTGGCTATAATATGAACATGGCATTACTACCAGCAGCACTGACTTCAAACGCAATACTCAAGTGTAGTTCCGATTTGCCAACCGATCGTGCACGTCGTGCGAAGATTGTATCGTCGCCGGGAGGAAAGGAGGAGAAGATTGCGAGCAAACCTGTGAGCCCTGGCAACTCCGTTTTTGGGAGAGACCCGCGAGGTGAGTGACAAATACTGCTGGATCGCTGCTTGTGTAATGGCAGTCCATTTAAAAAGATGAGCTGTCACGAGCTACTAATCAGTTTGTCCTTATTGCGATGCATTACTCAGTGCAGTAGCATAACGAAGACGCGTCCGGTTCAAAGCTGTAACAGACCGGGCTACAGCATTTGGCTGGTCCTCATTTTCATCCCTGCCTACGTAACTACGACTGAAATAGAACAACACATTTAAAAATGTAAATTAAATGTTCATGACAGCCTACTGACAGCTGTGGGCCTGGCATATATATGCATGTTCATTGCAGATTAAATAAATAACTAAATAAATTGCTTGTTTGTTCGAAGATTGTTTGTTCGAAGATTGTTTGTTCACACACACACACACACACACACACACACACACACACACACACACACACACACACACACACACACACACACACAAATAAACCCTATTGGTGTCTCAGTTTGGAGGAGAATTTAGGGGAGATTAAAACAATTGTTAATTAGTAAAGAGGGATTAAGGGATGTAGTTGGGGAGCCGGGGGAATGGATGAACGGTCGGATGAACTTCTATGACTGTAACGTGTGTGTGTGTGGGGTGTGTGTGGGGGGGGGGGTAGGGTGGGGGTCAAAGGGGGCAATTATCGTTGCGAGGTCCCACACATACACACAATCTCCAGTAATAGGTTATCAGTTGTAATGGCGGCGTTAATCTGTTGGCGTTGAGCTCCAATTAGATGTCAGTAATGACCATAATTAGACCGGGGGAAGGGTGCCCTTGGAAGACAATGGAGTGGGACTCTGCATGGGTGGGCTGGGGAGCTAAGACAACGCGATGGGTGGTTGTGTGTGTGTGTGTATGTGTGTGTGTGTGTCTCTCTCTTGACTGTTTGTTTTGGACCGCTAGCCAGCAAGGAGATCTGGTATGATTTCTGTTCCCTATATGTCTCTGTGTGTGTGTGTGTGTGCATGGTCATTGTTTGCAGAGAACTGATCGCATTTATGGTCGCTCTTTGTCTAGATTGATGCTCTCCCCCCTGGGAAGAGAGCCCCATTAATTTACCCACAGAACAGGTTTGTTCAGCACACACATTCCCGCACCCACACACTACACGCACACGCTCGCACTTGACACTCACAATAGATGTACATGCTCTTCAAGGGTCAGATATTTGTCTGCTCTTTAGTTTCCCAACAAACACTTGACCTAACCCCATGTCTCCTCGTTGTGCTCTGTCCTCTACCCATCCATCCCCGCTTAATTTATAACCCTCTTTGAACCCACCCACCATCCTGTCAGGCGCCGCCATGGCAACCGCCTGATTGGCAGGGCAGTCGACGTATGAGGTTGATTTGTGCGACTCGCTCCCTCTGACCTTTGTGGTGACATCACCCCATGGCCCACTCTCAAGCCCCAGAGTTTGGCTCCACGTCGTCTTTCTTGCGCTCTCTCTGTGTGTGTGTGTGTGTGTGTGTGTGTGTGTGTGTGTGTGTGTGGGGGGGGGGGGGGGTGGATGTCATTGTGTGTGTGTGTGTGTGTGTGTGTGTGTGTGTGTCTATAACTGGATTAGCTGGGCTATAAGGGAGGCAGATAAATGCAAGACAGGGGACCATTAAACACACACGCACACACACACACACAGTAGCAATACTATCCGTTTAACAAGCAGTCACTGAAGCCTCACTCACATGATAGCCTATTTTCTTCACTTTCTTTATCCTCTATCACTCTTCCTCTCTTTCTCTTTCTCTCCACTCAGATGTGCAAGTCAAGCACATCAATGTATTTGAGTGTAGCTGGAGACATCTCTCTCTCTCTCTCTCTCTCTCTCTCTCTCTCTCTCTTCCATCCAACTTTTCCGTAGCATACCCACAGAGACTTTCCAGGTTTTTTTTCCCCCTGAGGTGGAAAATGTCTGTTTGCTATTTTTAGAAGGTTGAAGGTGTTGGGATAGCACAATGAAATGTAATCTCCTGCTTTGCTCTCTCTCCCCCTTCTGCTTTTGGTCTTGGCCATCTGTGGGAGCCTAAGGAAACAACTCCATTGTTCTCCCGCGTTAGCCTGGTCATCCAACAGTGACTGCAGAGGACGATGTTCGCTCCTGTTCTATCTCCGGGGGACAAAGACTGAATTCAGCCTTTCTCTAGGAAGCAGATTGCAACCTTGTTGTTTAATTGGGTTCCTAATGCACACACTTGAAAATGTTGCTTTAGACACCATTTTCTTCCCAGTGCAAATCAAATGATAGAAGGGATTAGTTGGGTCTACAAGGAGTCGTTTTACGCGTTGTCCAAGCTATCTGCTTGAACACAAAGTGACTCTTGACTTAGGTGTCCAGGTCAGTGCCCGTTTTAAATGAGCACGCAAAAAAATGCCACAAACTTGGGGTCCTTCGGATTCAAACCTATCTGTCTGTAAACAGTTTAGGAAAGGTCACGATGGCGGATATGGTATTTAAAAACCCCTAATTTGCTGCAGACTGGTGAAAGGTGCAGACAGTACTTCCCCCTCAAGGTTTTTAACCCCCTTCGCAAAACCGAGTGTTGTCCCCCATCTAGCGGTGCGCTGAGGCGTGAGGGGCCCACCGTTAGACCCCTGAAGCCAAACCTGGGGCTGCCGAACTGACAGGAATGCTCTGCATCAGGGCCGCCATGTGGCTGGCATTGTCAACAACCCTTCCCGTCTGACCAAGGCGCGCTTTACCCACACGTTTAACCCTCATATCCTTGTCCTCCGTTTTCCCTCCTCCCCCCTTCCTTCTTTTCCTCCAGGCTACTGTCACTCTCTCTTTCCTTTCTCTCCTGCGACAGCTCCAGACAGCAGGAAGACATGGTCAGAGAGACAGGGGAAGTGATTGGCCCAGACTTTTTGGGGACAGTCGAGATGAGAGGCGAAGCGAACAAGCGCAAGATGTTTCTGAAATTAAAGCAGCGCATTTTTTTTTCTTTGACACAGCCCAAAACCCTCCCGTCAATCAGAATAGGCTGACCTGACAGGAAAGCCTTTTAAAGCGAGAGCGATTGTTGTCAGATAGTTGGACGATTTTCAGGAAGCCATTTCTGAGCACCGACAGCTTCGATATTAGCCGACAGATCTTCTAATGGCCTCTCGGATTCCTGTAGGAGCCAGCCTCACTTGTTAAATGAGTTGCGCTTTGCTGCATTGACTAGAGAAAGGCCTCCACCCTCGACGTCTCCTCTAAGAAGCTCGCCTCGCAGCGAATACAACCTCGAGATCTGCTCATTAGAGAGGCGGCGTGCTTCTAGAAGCTTCTAACGAAGCCACAGGCTAAACTCACGGACTGCATGGTCGTTTGACCGTCTGACCTGTGCGGGGCTAAATAAAACTCCTGCTCCAGGAGTTGGGAGATAAAAGATAAAAGTTGTATTTCCTCCCAGACCAAGAGGAAGGCATTAAAGTTATAGCTTTTTGTGTCCATATTGACTCTGAGCCTCTAGTAATATGTCGCTGTAAGCCCAGTAGACAAGGCTATTGTTACCGTCACTGAGGAGACCGCTATTTCTCTGCCATGAACAATTGCACCCTTTATTATTTTTTAGTTCCGGACATCCGTGTTTCCCAGTGGTATTAGGGATATTGAGTTCATCCACTGTAGAATTGCTTCAAACACTACATATATATTATAGTCTCCACGAGGGGAAAATAACAAAACTTTATTTTGTTTGCGATAGGGCCGAATTCTATCACCGGTGGTGCCAATTATGATTTCGGTCTACTTCATGCTATTTTCTGTTTAAAAGCAATCACAGTATAGAGAATCCTTCAGGTGTCCTTTGTGGATTGGTCACTCTCTTACAGGCTCCACCCTCGTCTTTCTCTCTGTATCCTCAGTCTTGTTCAAAGCCCTTGGGGTGGAATGACCTTGTGTGCCTTTTCGACATAGAGCCGTGTGTGTGTGTGTGTGTGTGTGTGTGTGTGTGTGTGTGTGTGTGTGTGTGTGAGAGTCTTAGATTATAATGGTACTGAAAGGACTGAGCATGAAGCAGGGGCTAAATCAATTTGAGGCTCCATCCTGCCTCATGGTCATGTAACTCATCACCTAACTACTCGCTTCACTAATTTACCTCTAGATCTAAAAAACGCTCTCTCTCTCACACACACACACACACATACACACACACATAAATACATGCACATACAGACTGAGACACATTCGCACATCGCTCACACACACACAAATATACACAATCACACACACACACAGACACAGTCTTCCACCTTTTCATTTCCTGACAGGATTATTACCCCCTCAGCTTTTCGCACTGATTGGCTGTGCACTTCAAACACAGACGCAGGCTCTCTTAATGAGTGTTTTGTTAACGCCACGCTGCTGTATTGAGCATTTACCGTCCCTACTATGAGGGAGGTGTGTATGTGTGTGACCACACCGTTCCCCTTGCCACTAACTAGCAATTATACCCGTGGCATTCAGAGTCTAATTGGCTTTTCGGAGTTTGTTTTTTTACGCTTCTGATCGCTTTCTCTCTCTCTCTCTCTCTCTCTCTCTCTCTCTCTCTCTCTCTCTCTCTCTCTCTCTCTCTCTCTCTCTCTCTCTCTCTCTCTCTCTCTCTCTCTCTCTCTCTCTCTCTCTCTCTCTCTCTCTCTCTCTCTCTCTCTCTCTCTCTCTCTCAAACATGGCTCTCTGCTTCAAGGATGCATACACACACCCACGTGCCCACATATGGACATAGTGGCTTTGTTATTGATCGGCAGACCTTCAGGCTGTCACTCCCAGTTGATCACATTCATATTTTGCCTCACTCAAGGACTGCCCCTCTACCCATTCTTTCTCTCTCTTTCTTTCTCTCTTACTCGTTCTCGTTCTCTTTCTCTTTCTTGCTGTCAACGTCTCTTTTCCATTTGTCTATCTCAATAGGGAGTTCTTGATGGTTTTGACGTACCAATGATAAGCTACAGCAGTTCGTTTAGGTCCAGGGTCTTAATATATTTTCAGTGATGTGTAAAGGTTGAGGAGTTTGCCAGTGTGTAGAGTGGTACTTATGAAGCTAGCTAGCTTTTTTTTGCGGGATGCAGGTTTCATATGAACGGAAAATCTTTGTGACATTCTTGAAGCATATTAGTGATATAGAACCACGTAGTTGACGAGGACTGACTGAAATCGTACTTGACATAGTTTCATAGTGACGGACATTTGGCTTGGCCCGCCCTGGCCCATGAAAAGGATCCATAGCCATGGTACAGTAAGCTATCGTGTTCTTTAAGAGGCAACGCCTCAGGCTTTTTTGGACGTTGCATGGATGTTGTGCCATCTGACATGGAGCTGGCATATGCTCTGTCTCTACCCTGGGCCACTGACCTTCTACAGCTCTGTGTGTGTGTGTGTGTGTGTGTGGGGGGGGGGGGGGGGGGGGGGGGGGGGGGGGGGGGGGGGGGGGGGGGGGGGGGGGGTGGTGGTGAGTGAGTGAGTGAGTGAGTGTGAGAGAGAGAGAGAGAGAGAGAGAGAGAGAGCGCAGTGGGACAGAACAATGGGGATGAGCCATAAGTGAGGAGAGAAAATAAGGCAGATTGAGAAAACAACAGTCAGAAGCCAGAGAATGTTCTTCTTCTCTCTCCATTCCTGGTGGATGCCTGGGGTCCTAAATAGGTTGAGAGCTACTGATGCCTCTCGCTTTGTCCCTCACTCTGAGTGGCGTGCAGAGGCCCTGAATAACATGGTGAAACCCTTCAGGTGGATGATTGGTCTCTTATCTCTCTTTCTCTCTCGCCACCTTCTCTATGTCTCTCTTTCTCCCCCTCTATTTGTCTCTTTAAGCCATTTGCGTGTGTGTGTGTGGGGGGGGAGGCGGGGCGTTAGACTGCTCCAAAATACATATTCTCACCTTGTTCACAACAATATGTGTGTGAGACACGCAAACACACGCTCAGTGGCGACACGTTCTCCCTGTGTCTCACCCGCTCCCCAAGGGTCGTCTCTTCAATCAGGCAACCCCAGGCCGTCGCTCAAAGCTCTGAAGAGGAACAGAAGAGGAAGCTAAGAGTATGAGAAGAAAGAAGGCAGGGATATGACCAATCGATTGTTCCAAAGTTTTACACAGCCTTGTCTACGGGAGGCAGGTGGAATGGGCTGTACCAAGGTTTAGCAGGTGTTGGGCGTCCAAGTTGAGCCAATTACCCCGTCATCTCAAGTGAAAAAGGCCTTTCCCAGTCAGGGTTTAGTGGACCCACTTAGAGGCATGATGGGTAAATCACCTCCTTTTGTCAGTCGTGAGGTGTGTTCTTTTGAGAAGGGAGAAAAGGGAGGAAAAGATAAAAACACAAGCTAGATTGTTAGATCGATAGATTAGTCGAAAACTATTCCAGACGGCTATTAGCCTTGTTTCTAAAGTCCCCAAATAAAGTCAGACAAAGATAAAAACATTTAATCTTAATTTGTACTTTGGTTTCTACAAGGTACCTAATAGCATAAAATGTGCTCTTTTTCAGTCAATGGCTTTAATATAAATTTGCTGTTTTTGATGATTCATAAATTGTAATGCTAAACTTTATCTTTGGGAGATTTGGATTCTTCAAAGACAAGTTTTATTCATTATTTCACTATTGTTGTTGCGTATTTGTTGTATTGTTCTGTCTCTAATGTGTATGTGTGGGTGTGCCCGTGCAGTGTGTGTGTGTGTGTCTGTGTGTCCAACTTTTACCAAGCACTTCGGCAAGTTCACTGCCCTCAAGGGTTACAAGTGCACGTCCTGGACTGCTAACCACACCGTTCAGCCCTCCATAGCTGCTAAGCAGATGCAAATCATAGGCAATGAAACTGGATCCGAGCGGTCACCCCTGCCCCGTCCCTCCAGTGCCGTGTAAGAGCCACTTAGACGGATACACTTTTCCCCTTGCCGCCTTTTATCACAGCCATTGACATTAAGGCACCCGTCCATCAACGATACGGAGACGTCCCAACTCTGCTCCTATAGGCGTGTGTCAGACGAGATGCTTGTGAAAGCGGCATTTCTTTATGGTGCCATATAGAGCCCTAAGTACCAATCCGGAGATATCGTAACGTCTTCTTCCATCACCAGCACTTGTGCGGAATCCTTTATCGGACATTTGTCTTGTTTAAGATGCATTTAGAGTGCTCCTTAAAGCGTCATGGCAACCATAAAGCAAAATTCACTAAAGGTATGACTTATGGACTTGCCAATGTTTTTCCCCAAAGTGTCGGTCATGCAGAATGCCAGGGTCAAATGTGTGCTCTACCTCTGTGCATTGTTATAGTGCCCCAGACAGGGGATTAGAGGGTTAGCAGGAGGCTTGCTAGGAGGCTTCACTTTCAAACCCGTTCTATCCTGGATATGCTACCTGTGTGGCTCCACTGTAGCTCCCCAGTAATTGGACAGGCTTCCCCTCGCTTTTCTCTACTCGAAACCCCACATCAAAGACGGCATGCTCACAGATTACAGAAGAGACAGATAACAACTGTCTGTGCATGTGTGCATGTGTGCGCGCGTGCGCGTGTCTGCGTGCGTGCGTGCGTGTGTGTGCGCGTGCACGAGCGCGAGTATGAGTGTGTGTGTGTGTGCATGTCACAAAATGAATATTTGTGGATGAAATCTGCTTCACAGTCAAACAACCCTCCCTTCCGTCTCTGTATCTGTTTGTATCTTCGCTTATCTTTCCACGCGTTTTTATCATCTCTCTCTGCGCTGCATGCCATCCGCTAAGCCCCCAGTCATAAAAGATGCTCGGGTGTGAATGCAGAAGAAATGAAGGAAACCGCAGATTCATTTTTACAAAAGCATACATTATATGTGTGTGTGTGTATGTATATATATATATATATATATATATATATATATATATATATATATATATAAAGAGAGATATAGATGTAGATATTTATATATTTATTCAGACTTTTGGGTCTGTATCACAGTCACGGTGGCCCTTTTGATTTTGCTTTAATTAGACTCTTTGCTGTTGTTGCTTCTATTGAACTGGGAAGCTAATGGCCTGTATGCCTAATAAAGATGGAGCTTGCACAGAGAGTGATGGAAAGAGAAGGAGATTGTGATGAATGGAGGGAGTGGAGAGGAAAGGCTGATGGGAGAGGGCCTGCCAGAGGAGAGAGCGGTTTTATGGAGAGAGTGTACGATGGATCCGAGCGATCGAGGGAAGGAAATGGACGGCGTGGGAGGAGGAAATGGCGGGGGGGTCTAAACAGACTAATGGAGAGGCGGGATGGACAGATAGCTTGAGAGCTCCTTCACTATCACTCAGCCTGGCACGAAACCTCTCCACCTTCAAGCGAGGCAGTAAACAACTTTGCCGACGTGGAGAGGAGCGGAGTGAAAAGCTAGACGCTCAGCCGTCGGTGCCATGCGGGGCCACAGGGTCACCCTATCTCTCTGAGCGGCCACTCCACCTCCAACCGCTCCGGTTTTAGAGTTCTAGACGTGTTTCCATCGTGGACAAGTAGCGTCTTCTTCTCGTCCGGTTGTCCGCATCCTGCCGTCTCCTCCACACATTCCTGGCCTTGTGCCCAGGCTACCTCGTGGCAGCATTATTGTCACTGACAGATTCAGCCCATTCTGTTCAGCTCAACTAATGGGGATGACAAAATATGACTGTTCCCGCACAGCCATGGAACAGGGTCATCTGTCTATAAGACATGAGTCACCACCTCCAGGTGCGATGTAGTGTGTGTGTTTGAGCGGGAGTGTGTGCGTCTCAATCCCGTAGCGTGTGTAGGGCGGTGACTGTGTGTACTCTCTGCTGTTCCTTGCCTCTCTCTCTTCTAATGTAAAGATGCCCGGGCTATGTCAGATGTACATCTTTCGAACCGAATGAAAATAAATATTCCCTCTTTTTCTCCTCCCTCCTCCCCTCTCTTCTACCTCTGTGCCTCCACTGGGATGGAAACAGCTGTTGTTTGTTCATTAACTTCTTCAAGTGCATGCGGCCTGCAATTGGACAAACACGTAAACTTTCTTTCTTTCTTTCTTTCTTTCTTTCTTTCTTTCTTTCTTTCTTTCTTTCTTTCTTTCTTTCTTTCTTTCTTTCTTTCTTTCTTTCTTTCTTTCTTTCTTTCTTTCTTTCTTTCTTTCTCTCTCTCTCTCTCTCTCTCTCTCTCTCTCTCTCTCTCTCTCTCTCTCTCTCTCTCTCTCTCTCTCTCTCTCTCTCTCTCTCTCTCTCTCTCTCTCTCTCTCTCTCTCTCTCTCTCTCTCTCTCTCTCTCTCTCTCTCTCTCTCTCTCTCTCTCTCTCTCTCTCTCTCTCTCTCTCTCTCTCTCTCTCTCTCTCTCTCTCTCTCTCCTTCCCCTTCCCCCGTCCGGTCTCTCGCTCTCTCTCTCTCCCCTTCCCCTTCCCCCGTCCGGTCTCTCGCTCTCTCCCTTCCACTCACTCTGCCCGCTCCCTCTCCATCTAATTAGACTAATTGCGTTTTTCGGTTAGTTTCCCCGAATCCCTCAAACTGAACGCCTTCTGCCTTCCACTACCCCCCCCCCCCCCACACACACACACACACACACACCACTTCACTGCTCACCCCGGATGGATCCTTCAGAAGGAGGAAAGCAGGAGGGAAAAAACAGAGTGCAAGCAAGATCGGCCCTGTGCGCCTTTAACGCTCCTCGAAGTGAGCGCGACGTGTACTCTAGTCAGTGCACAAGCCGATTGGAGCATGTAGAAATGTTAGAGGAAACGTCACCTTTATTTTCATTACCCCAGATCCATCTGACTTTCTCTCCCTCTGATCTTGCCATCCTTCTCCTCCTCCCCTCTATCCCTATGGTTTGAGTAAGCCTCCGTCAGGCATGTGAACAGTTCAAAGGCAGGTATTGTACATACTTTTCCAAGGTCCCTCGGTTTTTCCACACCTCCGATTTGATAGGATTTAAATCTAAGTAATATTGGCCCCACTCATTGGAGCTGAGCGTTGTTTTTTCCCTTTCTTTTTAGTGAGGTTGGAACCCTAAAGTTAGAAGTGGAATAACAATGAATTACAATTAAACCCACTACTACGTTTGGTGACGTTGCTTTATTGGGAACGATTTATTTTGGCATCGGTCCCTATCTGATTTTTGCCGTGAGAAAAGATTTTGCTCGATTTACATTGAGTGAAGAGAGTCTAGATGGTTGGGTAGGGTTATGTTGGATTCTCCATCTGCACCTGTTGTTTCTGCCAAACTGGGAGATAAATTACCCCTCTCTAACAGTGGCCACACAATTTCAGTATATATTTTTTTAAAGGTACTCTTTCCTCTGTGTGTTTTGAATGGGAGTATTATTTCTCTCTCTCTCTCTCTCTCTCTCTCTCTCTCTCTCTCTCTCTCTCTCTCTCTCTCTCTCTCTCTCTCTCTCTCTCTCTCTCTCTCTCTCTCTCCCTCCATGTTCATCTCTCATCTATGACCCGGGGTGAGTCGTGTTCACGGAGAGGGAGATTGATGGTGTTTGTTGTGAAAACCCCTGACACAGACTCTGCTCAGTCCATCCTCTGTGATGAACTGTCAGCGTATATGTATGCATGTGCTTGCTTATGTGTCTATCCATGTATGTATGTGTTGCAGGGGGATGAATGGGGGTATGTATCCCTGAGATGGCATGGTGTCGATTTAGGTCCTCACCCTTTACTAGCCCGTAACAAATAAGTTCCCATAAATGCAATCTACAATGTGACCACAGCCATCCCCTGGAGAGACTTTCAAACGCAGCCTCACGTCTCATAATAGGATGTGAGGGGAGCCTCTGCCTTAATACAGCTGTCCTCATGCTAGCAAATGACCCCCCGGGTCCACCATGATGCCAACTGTTGTTTTCAGTCCTGTTAATTGACCCTCAATGCTGATTGGATAGCAGGTTAATGGCTCCCCTGCTGCTGCCCCGTCCCTTACATAAAATGGCCTTCAATTACATCAGCACCACGTGTGGCCCCCTTGACGACACGATTCTCCGTTGCTCCTTGATTATCCTGGGCTGTTTCCCAGAGCACACTCTAGCGAGCCAATCACAGGGCCTGCCTCCTGTCACTGGGGACGCGCTGTGTTCTTCACTTGTCAAATGAATTAGGTCTTTAGAACTCATTGTGCCCGTCACTTACCTTCTAAATAAGAGGGTCATTTATGTACACGTTACGTTCTACAACAAGAGACTGGCAAGGCTCTTTTTCAGTTATTACTTTAACAGGGAGATGTTGTTTCTCACAGATAGGGGGCATCTAGAAATAACAAAGGTTTGCTACTCTCCAATCCACATTCAATTGTACTAAATGCAGCTATTGTTCTAAAGCCTGGGGATAAGTATAGTACCAGGTTTCCTCACAGAACCTCTCCTGTAAGTACACTTTATCAGGGCCCCATTGCTGGTGATATAAGGAGTGGGAGTGGTAGGTACGGAGACGAGGGAATCAAGATCAGTTCTGGGGACTGAGGGTCCATCAAAAGGTCATCGTTTAAGAATAATAGTTTGGAACCCGCTTGTATTCCCTGTGCGGTGCCGCTAACGGTGCCTCCAGCCATTCAGCCTGTGGCGACGGGAAGAGCCCTATCTAGCGTTATTGAAGGGATCAGAGTAGGTGGTAAAGGACACCCCTGGAGAGTCCCTCGCAAGGTTTCCAACAAGGACATGCCGAGAGCGTCGCTTTGGATTCTAGTGATGTGAAACACTCTGTGGGGATAACACTGTCACCATAAGAGCAACTAGGACTGTCTGACTTTTGCCGAAGCCTCCGGGGAAAGTGAGTCAAGGTAGATTGGATCCACAAGGGTCAAGGGGAAAGAGACGAGTATGAGGCTGAGATTGATGGGGTTTTTAGGGGAGATATGGCTCCCAGGGAGTTGGATGCATCAAATCTGGAGGGGAAGCCAGCAGCAGCTCATCCGGGCCAGAGCTGGAGAGTGATTCTAATGAGCTTAGGTAACTTCAGGAGCGATTAAGTGAGGGATTAAGAAGACGACGATAAAGCCAAGAGTCTGTGTGAGTTCAAACCTTTAAGAGACACGGATTGAGAGTACGTTTTTAACACAATTTAGAGGGAGATGAAAATAAGGGTTTGGGCGCAAATGAAAAGGCCAGAGAAGAGATCAAGTCAGAGAGAGTGAAAGAGAGAAAGAGAGATGGAACAAAATAAATAGACATGGATAGTGGGAGGGGAAAGCACCGGGGGTGGTGGACGTGCCTCGTTTGATAAGTGGGGTGACATGGTAGGCTTCCGTGGAGATGCCACCTCGCCACGGGCCGAGCCACAGCTTACTGTAAACATTCCAGGAAGTAATTACCCACCCTGCCAGCCTGTTGTCGTGGCGATGAGGCGCCCGCTCATGCGTGCTGCGACCTGCCGGGATGAGATAGCTAGCACATCCCACTGGGGAGTAATAGGCGAGGAGGAGAAGGAGACAGGAGGAGGAGAGATATAGAAGGAGGAGCAGGAAAATAAAAGAGTTGGAAGAGACCAAATGAAGAGAGTGAAACTATGAGTTTAGACAGGCGTGGGTGAAAGACAGCAGACGTCATCACCCTGAGCTATTGTAAACTTCTCAGGGCTGTGGTAGACCTTTCAAAAAGGAACACTTCATTAAAGCGCCTTTGCTGCCGTCTTCTACTCAATTTAATCAGCCTCGGTCATAGAAAACAGTCACTCGGTGCCTCTAGTGTGGTCTGAGCTGCGTTTCCTATTGACCACTATTCATTTCCTGTGGCCAGTGTCCTTATTGAAACAGCCACTCTCTGGCTTGGCTCTTCAAACATGGCAGGCCCCGTCTAGACCGTCTTTGTTTGGATAATCGAGCCCCCCATCATCTCCTTTTCCTTCCCCATCTCTTCTCTTTGACACTCCCCCCCTTTTAATCAAAGCACCTGGGCTGACCCAGAGCGAGTTTGTTGGCCTGACTTTCCAACTGCCAGGCGTCTTCAATAAACAAAAGCGTGCCTTCTAAATGAGGTCTGACGGTTTGAGCTGACACAAGGTGATTGAGTGCTTGTGTGCTTGTGTGTGTCTCTCTGTTTGTGTGTGTGTGATAGACAGAGGAAAAGTAAACAAAGGGGAAATAAGGTTCAGACTGCCTCCATGGCAGTTCATCATATCCTTGAAGCTATTCTATAAAATATGATGATAATAATAACATATACAGTTTATATATATACTAGTCTGGGTATATATATATATATATATACCAGAAGACAATAAAAATATAATATAAATGGCCAAGCGGTTGAGTCTTAGCTGACCTTGAGCTACAACGAAGGTTGAAATAAACAAAATGTCTCACGGTAGTGCCAAACCCTTCTGGATCTTCCTTATCTTTCCTGTGGGTGGCGGAGCAGCTGTGGCTCTCCACCCCGAGGGAGGTCCCCAGGGTGGGGGGGCACACCCCTAGTCTGGGTGTGGCTATCCCTCACAGGAATTGGATGCATAGGGGTCGGTATGGAAAAGGTAGGGGGAAAGAAAATATTTTCCAAACACATGGAACTGTTCTCAGAAGCGGGAATAAATATTCCAAAATTCTCATCTGGTGTCACTGACAGCTACAGTTACCACTGCAAACCTTTCTGCTGCTGATCTGTGTATCGCCTTTTATGAGTCTCACAAAGGTGTTTTGTACATCCAGCCTATTGTATCTCTGCACAGCTCCAAGCAGGAGAGACATGTTTACTGACAAAGATGAGATCCTTGTCTAGGATTCCTGCCTGTGCGCTAACAGCAGGGAGCCCGGAGTGCTCGGAGAAACTCTTCCCTGCCATTTAGCAGCATGAGCACCCGGTGCCCCGCACACTGTCCGGGGGAGTCTGAAGAGGGTTGTAGTGCTCCGAGGCCTGGAGGTGTTCTTCAGTTGGTTGTCACCATTTGGGTCCTGAGCTTTGAGAATTAAAGAGGGTGTATAGTTGAAGGTTGAAATGCTTGGTAGGCAAATACAGGGGATGAACGTGACGAGCTTACATATGACATTTGGAATGCTTTTCAAAGGTATTTCTTTAGGGTACAAGGGGGATTCTGACAAAGATATTTGCACAGCTTTGCTTGGGTGCGGTTCTACTCCCATTTAGCTCATCAGCGATGAGAACGTGTATGTTTCCCATGTTTGGGTATGAACTTTTTGGGAGGGGGAAGGGGCGCTGTATGGAAACGCCCCTTTCCACACTACCTGTTATTCATCCATCAGTTTTTTTTTCCTGAGCTTCCGTGTCAAACACAGGGGCTAACCATTGAAAAACAAGCCAGGTTTAGCCTATACTCCTCCATAAAGCAACAGTACTGCTATTTAAAAGTTTTATATTTTTACATCCCCTGTCCTGCATGGGCTGCTTTGTTTTTAAAAGCCTCCATTTTGCTCTTTTGCTTACTCTGCTGTCATGTCCACCCCCCTCTATGTCTCCTTGTATCTTCTTACTCCATGCTATCCATCTTTTCCCTCTCCTTCCGTCCATCCATCTTTTTCCCCCTCAGCTATCAGGGGACCATCCACTTTTTTATTTCAATCATACAGCTCCATTCACCAGCTGTGTGTGTGTGTGTGTGTGTGTGTGTGTGTGTGTGTGTGTGGTGTGTGGTGTGTGTGTGTGTGTGTGTGTGTGTGTGTGTGTGTGTGCGTGTGTGCGTGAAGGCGTGAAGGCGTGCGTGTGTGTGTAGGGTGTGGACTTCACGTGAACAGGGTGTCTGAGCTCATATCGCTTCTCATCTTTCTCTCTCGCCACTCCAATCTCCTCCACACACTGACTATGGAACAACAGACGGCAGCCTTCTCTTACCAAGGCTGCCTCTCAAACTGTCCCGTCAGCTGACCTCCCTGACACAGCATGCACAGCAGGGAGCGCCCGCGTGTTTAATTGAGTCACCAAAAAGTCATCAGCAACAGAGGTGCCAGCTAGGTCAGCCATCTCAAACAATCCCGTCAGAACAGGTGCTGTATTTTTGCCCGGCTTGTGCTTTTTTTTCTTTTTTTCCTATGCCTTTGCGTTCCAACAGACCAATCCTGTTTTAGTGGGAATTTAGGAACACTTCAAATCGTGGTGAGATGTGGAGACAGAGTGGAGGAGACACCTCCGGGACTGGAGGCTGGAGGGAAAGGCTTTGAACCATGTGGAGGGAGAGAGAGGGGGGGAAAACGCTGCAGGTGGAGAAGCGGGTAATGATGAGAGCAGAGACCGTGTTGGGGAATACGTCAGGGCATTCTCCCATCAGTTTGGAAGTGAGTGTGTGTGTGTGTGTGTGTGTGTGTGTGTGTGTGTGTGTGTGTGTGTGTGTGTGTGTGTGTGTGTGTGTGTTTTTGTGTGTGTGAGAGGGGGTGTGGGTGTGTGTGTGTGAGAGTGTGGGAGGAGGGTGTTGTGTTTGTGTCAGCGTGTCAGTTCAGTGAGAATAGAGCGGGTAATCACCCGTGTGTGCCCAGCGTGAGCCCGTGTTTTTATCCTAGGGAACCCCAAAAGGATCTTTTGTGGCATCCCATTAAAAACAGGGACCGTCTCCCATGTCCCCAAAGCCTTTCACAGTACAAGAGGCTGCCCTTCATAATCAGTAGCCCCTGTTAGTCAGCACTATCACTTCACAACATACAGCCCCAGATCAGTTTCAATCTCCTAGTGGAGAAGTGTAGCCATGTTCCTTCCTGTTCACTTCCACCCACTGGTCGAGGGCTCTGATAGGCCGTCCACACTATTCAGGAGCTGGCCCTTTACTTGGGCTTGACACATAGTTTGACCTGATTGTGGGTCTGCCTCCGCACTTTGTTGGCTCTGTCTATTCCTTTTCTTCTACCTACCCAGGTTTGAATTAGTAAGGCTAAAAAGACACAAAGAAAAGATTTGGGTATTTTCCTTTGGTTCTTGTTTCCTAGGCGATGTATATCAGAGTTTCTGCCTGCGATGGAAAACCTGCGAATGGGCCACGGGGACATATCCCCCCCCCCCCACACACACACACACACACCACCGAGCTGTCATTAACCATGGCAGGGCGCTGACCCTCAAACAGGAAGTGGAGCGTTGGCGATTACCTTGGGGAGAGGAAGTGACCCCGTCACCGGTTGGCCCATGGGAAGGGCCTGGAATTAGTCTGGAATTTAGAATTCTGATCACTGCCCGATAGGCCTAGAGCAGTGCTGCATGGGTAAATGCTATCCTGTGTGTGTGTGTGTGTGTGTGTGTGTGTGTGTGTGTGTGTGTGTGTGTGTGTGTGTGATACCCTGCAGCTATAAAATATGGCTCCCTGGTGGTCCAATCAGAGGTGTTACATCCCTGCCCCTGGGTTAAACTCCTCCAACCAATCAATAGAGCACCGCCGCACAAAATAGTACACACTCACACACACACACACACCTCCACTTCTATGAGAAACGCCATCAAGATACCCACTCCATGGCTATAAAGCTAATCTAAGGGGCAGATAGAGGAACAAAGGAGGATGACCAGAGGAAGATGGAAGGAACTAGATGGAAGGAGAGAGGAGAGGGTGAGAGTGAGGGCGTTCTAGACGGCCTTATTGGAACGCACTCACAGATATTTACCAAAGACCAAAACTGCCCATAGGATATAAAACCACAGATGTGTGTGTTGTTCCATTGTGTCTGTATAAAATGCATGCAAGAGTTTTTTGTCCCCCTGAAACTGATACGGCTTTGTGTTTCCACTCTGTACCCCTGTAGTCAGCCTGAATGGCTGGAACAATAAATAGGGTCTCTCTCTCTCTCTCTCTCCCCCCCTCTCTCTCTCTTTAACCTACTTCCTTCCCCTTTCTGATTTTGGGTCATTAACTTACTTGGAAAAGTTGTACCAGAGTACATGGCGATTTGAGGGTTAATCCTAACATAGCCGCCCCAGTTTAGAAAGGCCATTTGTGTGTGTATTTGTGCAGTGTGTATGTGTGTGGTGTGAGTATGTGTGCAGTGTGTGTGTGTATGCTCACCTGTCTTCCACCTCTCCTCAATGAGATCAAGCTTCTTCCCTTGCAGGTCTTTGTACCAGGAGGGCTAATAGTGCTACATTCTTACCCCTGTAATGGTCCTAATCCTCTTAGCTCTAGCCACGGAGCCCAACTTTTCACTTTTCAACTCCAAGCTGGCCCCACTCACTGTGTGTGCGTGCGTGCGTGCGTGCGTTTGTATGTGTCTGAAGGGTTAGATATGCTGTGATTCCGTACACATGATAATGTCCTTTAATGTTGTTTTGTTGACGTCTGCATGAGTCTTCGCTCATTGTTCCTGTCATTGTTAGACGGCTGTATTCCATCCCCTCACAATAGATGTACAACTTTCACACCATTTGCAACTCCCTTTGTTGTTAATTAGTTATCCTTAGCATGTTTTGAACCAGCTAATTTGCCACCCGTTAATCAAATTCCAAACACTCCCCCCGAAATACACACACAGTGCATATTCATGTGTGCATACATCAGAACTACAACTAAACTGCGTACAATATGTAAATGTTTTAATTTGCCATGCACACTTCAAAGTCCTTGGCTTATGAATATTCCGCATTGTTTTTTTTTGTGTTTTTTTTTCGGGACAACCATCTGATTGGTTGTTGTTGCTGCTGTAAGCCACCTGTCTCACCTTCTGTTCTCCATGCTACCACACACACACACACACACACACACACACACACACACATAGTGTTTCCTTGCAGTTGCTATGCGAACCCGCCTCAAGTTGTCTAAACTTCTTAAACTTGTGTTTTTTGTGTTGGAGAACAGTCGTGCTACAATGTGTTTGGTACTGGAGTTGGTTGATTTCGTTTTGTTGTAGTAACAAAGTAACATCTCTCTTTTCCCATGGATTTTTTGTTTCATCCCCCAATATGTCATGAGGCCCTCTTTCGTAGCTCTCAGCGTTTCAAACTCAATCGGAGTTTTAAAACATTTGACTTGCACTGAACGGAGCGGTTCATTCTCCTTTACTGCCAGGCGATGTTGGCTTGTGATCACGTGTGTGCCAGCTTTTTCTTCGGCTCGCCGTCTCTCTCTGCCCTCACTTCCACGTGAGAGCCACGTTGCTCCGTCGTTCCAGTGTTGAGACAGGTGTGTCGGTTCCCCTGGAAACATGATCCCTCCGCCCCCTGTCTCTCTTCTTTCGGCCCCTCCACCGCCTCTCTCCGAACTCCCACCTCTCTTTTCTTCCCTTCTTCCTAAGTGGCACTCACTTACAGATGTGGAGGTTCTTGTTTCCCTACTTGTTTCTACTCTGCTTTTTTGTGGACTCTCTCTCTCTTGCTCTGGCACCTTTACACAACTTGTTCTCTTATCATTCTGTCTCCTCTCCCTCCCTCTACTCGTCTGTCCTCTCCTCTCTCTCTCTCTCTCTCTCTCTCTCTCTCTCTCTCTCTCTCTGTGGAGGCCTTCAGGAAGTGGGTGTGCGCCGAGTTAGTTTTGCGAGCACCAGGAGAGAGAGAGAGAGAGAGAGAGAGAGAGAGAGAGAGAGAGAGAGAGAGAGAGAGAGAGAGAGAGAGAGAGAGAGAGAGAGAGAGAGAGAGAGAGAGAGAGAGAGAGAGAGAGAGAGAGAGAGAGAGAGAGAGAGAGAGAGAGAGAGAGAGAGAGAGAGAGAGAGAGAGAGAGAGAGAGAGAGAGAGAGAGAGAGAGAGAGAGAGAGAGAGAGAGAGAGAGAGAGAGAGAGAGAGAGAGAGAGAGAGAGAGAGAGAGAGAGAAATGGGAGGATGCTGATTAAAATAATAAACAGCAGCTGGAGCCACTGGCCAGAGAGCGGGAGGGAGGGCAAGAGACAGAGAGAGAAAGAGCGCGCTGTAGAGGAACGCTCCAGGGGCAACCGCTCTGGACTTTCGGTGACTGGAGGGAGACGAAAAACGGAGGAAGAGGAACGGATAAACTGAAGTCCAGCAAAAAGTTCTCTGAACCCCAGCCGAGGGGGACAAGGAGGAGAAAAAGCAAAGAATCAGCTTTCTCCACCTCACAAGTGGAGAGAGGAACCGTACAAGGCAAGCTTCCAGGGGACCTAAGGGCCGGCGAGACACCAAGCTGGGGCTGCGTGTCCCCAGCTACGTGGCCTGGAGCTCCAGAAGAGAAGGGGGCATTCTTTGGTTGTCGGGCCCAGCTCTGGCAGTGATTACCAGGGTGTGAGGGAGCAAGACCAGGCTGTGCACGGGAAACCAGGTGGTAGGGCAAATACTGAGGCAGCTCTGTCTCTGTTTGTGTGTGTGTGTGTGTGTGTGTGTGTGTGTGTGTTTAAACATGGTATTGGTTGGGAAAGTAACGAGATGGCAGACCATGTGCCTCTTTTGCTGCCGTTTCTCTCCTGAGTGTGTGTGCGCGTGCGTTTGCCTGTGAGTGTGTGTGATACTGTCCGGGACAGAGTGCTTTTTATCTGGGTAATTGAGAACAAACGCCCTGCCCTGCCCTGGGTAAGACGTCCTGAGTATAAACAGCTTCCTTAGTGGAAGAGGGGACAAGTGGAGGAAGAGAAGATAGAGAGGTAAAGAGAAAGAAGACAAAAGAAAAGGGTTCAAGGCGAGGGTACAATATCAGATCGTCCCATCAGCTTTGAACTGTTATCACCATTCCCTCCAGACCTGCACCCCCAGAGTCCTCGGGTTCCAAGCACAGCTTTGGCGCTCCCTCCCTGGATTAAGGGACCTCAGCTGTCAGCCTCTGGCATCTTGGAGCTCCAGCAGCCAGCCCTCGCTGAGGATCCCAGCCCCAGCGGGGAAGCATGACGGCAGGCTGAACCCTGGCCCGGCCCCGGCCTACGTGCTTCCTCCAGGAGTATGCTACTTCCACGTAACCGGACAGGGCGAGCACACACACTGACACACACGCGCAGGCCGAGCCCAGGGGTGTGTGAGGTGTGCATGTCGCATGGTCGAAGACACGGTCTGCGGTTTGACCTTTCAGAGTTTCAACCTCTTCCGAAACCTTGCCTCGCTGGAATTACTGAGCAATTTCCAAAGTCTGGATTTAAACTTCTCCTCACAAGGCGGACCTTGACCGAGTCGGCTTTGAACGTAACCACTGGAGGACATTTCTAACTGTCGCAACCTCTCGCTGCCCTTTGACCTCCCTGCTCTTGGGGACGATGTAGGGCCCCCAGGGGAAAGTGGGTGGAGCCGGGGGACAATCTTCAACATGATTGGCTTGAACTTCAGCGTGCAGGAGATGCTCAGGAAGTTTGAGGAGGTAGTGTGTGGAATGACAGGAAGTAGTTATGTTTTAGCTGACTGGACGTTTATCCAATCGTTTGAAATCCATGTTATAAACTTGCGCACACACACACACACACACACACACACACACACACACACACACACAGACTTTCCCACAATACATCTAGCTCTATATCCTGCTCTGCTCTAGCTAGACCCTTTGGTTTAGGTCTGACATTCATTTTGTCTTCCTCTCTTCTTTTTGGTCTTCTGTCCTTCATCCCTCCTTTCTATTGGCCTGTTCTTGTTGTGGGCCACGTGCATTGACGTTTCAAACGTGATGGGCTCCGTCTACATTAGGCTCACGAACAAAACAAACATGTTGCTCCGGTCTATGTCGCTAACAGACACACCTAGACAGACTGACTGACTGACCAAGACTTGGGGAGGACAAGGAGGGCTTTATAATCTATGCAAGGCGATTTGAAAGGGGGACCTTTGAAGCGATGTGAATGCAGTATGGATCTGTGTCAGTCAATGTGTGGGCGGAGGCATTGGACCTTTCAAAGGGCTTTGTGTGTGTATGTGTGTGTGTGTGTGTGTGTGTGTGTGTGTGTATGTATGTTTGCCTTATGTTGCTAGCCCATGTGCAACAGTTGCATCACTTTCTTTCACTGTAGACATAATTTTGAACGCTAGATTCTCTATTGGGATTTGCAATGTGTGTGTGTGTGTGTGTGTGTGTGTGTGTGTGTGTGTGTGTGTGTGTGTGTGTGTGTGTGTGTGTGTGTGTGTGTGTGTGTGTGTGTGTTCGTTCCCATTCAAAGCCGACAGGTCCAGCGGTAGACTCCCATAGGAAACAGTCCGTCTGCTGTCTCGGCTTTAACTAGCCCACAGCCAACCAATCTCCTCCATTTAGAAGTCACAGCATGTGTGTGTGTCAGAGAGAAAATCTATTACCCTCACTGTTTTAGCGCTGTGTGTGTGTGTGTGTGTGTGTGTGTGTGTGTGTGTGTGTGTGTGTGTGTGTGTGTGTGTGTGTGTGTGTGTGTGTGTGTGTGTGTGTGTGTGTGTGTGTGTGTGTGTGTGTGTGTGTGTGTGTGTGTGTGTGTGAGTGTGTGTGTGTGAGTGAGTGAGTGAGTGAGTGAGTGAGTGAGTGAGTGAGTGAGTGAGTGAGAGAGAGAGAGAAGGAGAGCGGAGATGGAGAGAAACAGTCTACATGGTTGGGTAGCGGACAAAGCCAGTGTGTAATGTGAGAGTGTGTCTAGAGTCTGGGATGCCAGTGCAGTGAGTAGTGTTGTTTATGTTGACACACACTGTATGAAGATGCCATGGTGATAAAGGGACGCAGTGTGAGGGTCATCTGTCATGCTGGCATGGTTAATATGCTCCCAACGACAGGGATTGAGCTTCAATAATGGAATGTATTTAAAGGAATGTGTGTGTGTGTGTGTGTGTGTGTGTGTGTGTTTGTGTGTGTGTGTGAGAGAGAGAGTCCAGAAGGTTCTATATAAACCCCCTCAAGTGTCACCATAAGCGTATAAGCAAGGCATGAATGTGTATGTGTGTGTGTGTGTTCGGTGTAGGTGGGGTGGGGGATGGGGGGGGGGGCTGCTATCGATATTCATCTAAGTTAAACCAATACAAATACTGACAGTTCTGAAAGTAGGTTCTCAAGCTGACACAAAATGGCGAAAAACACATGGATGTGTGTGTGTGTGTGTGTGTGTGTGTGTGTGTGTGTGTGTGTGTGTGTGTGTGTGTGTGTGTGTGTGTGTGTGTGTGTGTGTGTGCGCATATCCAGCACCCAGAGATCAGGATCTCTGTTGACACTCACGCGCCACTCTCTCAAAGCAGCCTTTTTACCAGAGTGGGACCGTTTTTAAAGGCCCCCATTATCAGTGTGTTTGAAAGCGGGTGTGTCCGTCAGTGTTCAATTGCCCACCTCTGTTGGTGGCGCCCTGGGGGCAGGATGTGGAGGAGGCCCACTTGTCCCGTCTCCGCCCTTCCTGTGTCGTTAGCCATCTTTCCAGCAGTAGTCAAATCTATTTCTCTGTCCCAACAAGCCAGTTATTTATGCTGCCGACAGTCTCATGATGTCAATGTGGGGACTCTGTCGGAACAGATTGCTCTGTCTGGAGCACATTTGTATGTGCTTGTTTGTGTGTGTGTGTGTGTGTGTGTGTGTGTGTGTGTGTGTGTGTGTGTGTGACCGCACGCTTTCCTCCATAACTTCCCTTAGAAGTCTCAGAGTTGAAGAGAAGAAGCACTTTGGAAATGAGCTGGAAACGAACCAACTCACTCATTGGTAAAACGTCTGAATACTCTCTCCCTCTCTTTCTCGCTCTCTCCTCCGTCCTCTCCCTCTCTCTCTCGCTCTCTCCTTCTTCCGCTCCCTCTTTCTTCTTTTCCCTGCCTTTCTCCCGGCCCCTCTCGTTCTTTCTTCACTCTCTCGTCTCCACGAATGACCTTTAGTCATTTGATTTGTGTGGAGCAGGCTGATTGAGTGCACGTAATGAAAAACAGCGAGTTGGGGAGAGGGAAGGGAGGAGAGAGAGAGAGAGAGAGAGAGAGAGAGAGAGAGAGAGAGAGAGAGAGAGAGAGAGAGAGAGAGAGAGAGAGAGAGAGAGAGAGAGAGAGAGAGAGAGAGAGAGAGAGAGAGAGAGAGAGAGAGAGAGAGAGAGAGAGAGAGAGAGAGAGAGAGAGAGAGAGAGAGAGAGAGAGAGAGGAGTATGCTACTTCCACGTAACCGGACAGGGCGAGCACACACACTGACACACACGCGCAGGCCGAGCCCAGGGGTGTGTGAGGTGTGCATGTCGCATGGTCGAAGACACGGTCTGCGGTTTGACCTTTCAGAGTTTCAACCTCTTCCGAAACCTTGCCTCGCTGGAATTACTGAGCAATTTCCAAAGTCTGGATTTAAACTTCTCCTCACAAGGCGGACCTTGACCGAGTCGGCTTTGAACGTAACCACTGGAGGACATTTCTAACTGTCGCAACCTCTCGCTGCCCTTTGACCTCCCTGCTCTTGGGGACGATGTAGGGCCCCCAGGGGAAAGTGGGTGGAGCCGGGGGACAATCTTCAACATGATTGGCTTGAACTTCAGCGTGCAGGAGATGCTCAGGAAGTTTGAGGAGGTAGTGTGTGGAATGACAGGAAGTAGTTATGTTTTAGCTGACTGGACGTTTATCCAATCGTTTGAAATCCATGTTATAAACTTGCGCACACACACACACACACACACACACACACACACACACACACACACAGACTTTCCCACAATACATCTAGCTCTATATCCTGCTCTGCTCTAGCTAGACCCTTTGGTTTAGGTCTGACATTCATTTTGTCTTCCTCTCTTCTTTTTGGTCTTCTGTCCTTCATCCCTCCTTTCTATTGGCCTGTTCTTGTTGTGGGCCACGTGCATTGACGTTTCAAACGTGATGGGCTCCGTCTACATTAGGCTCACGAACAAAACAAACATGTTGCTCCGGTCTATGTCGCTAACAGACACACCTAGACAGACTGACTGACTGACCAAGACTTGGGGAGGACAAGGAGGGCTTTATAATCTATGCAAGGCGATTTGAAAGGGGGACCTTTGAAGCGATGTGAATGCAGTATGGATCTGTGTCAGTCAATGTGTGGGCGGAGGCATTGGACCTTTCAAAGGGCTTTGTGTGTGTGTGTGTGTGTGTGTGTGTGTGTGTGTGTGTGTGTATGTATGTTTGCCTTATGTTGCTAGCCCATGTGCAACAGTTGCATCACTTTCTTTCACTGTAGACATAATTTTGAACGCTAGATTCTCTATTGGGATTTGCAATGTGTGTGTGTGTGTGTGTGTGTGTGTGTGTGTGTGTGTGTGTGTGTGTGTGTGTGTGTGTGTGTGTGTGTGTGTGTGTGTGTGTGTGTGTTCGTTCCCATTCAAAGCCGACAGGTCCAGCGGTAGACTCCCATAGGAAACAGTCCGTCTGCTGTCTCGGCTTTAACTAGCCCACAGCCAACCAATCTCCTCCATTTAGAAGTCACAGCATGTGTGTGTGTCAGAGAGAAAATCTATTACCCTCACTGTTTTAGCGCTGTGTGTGTGTGTGTGTGTGTGTGTGTGTGTGTGTGTGTGTGTGTGTGTGTGTGTGTGTGTGTGTGTGTGTGTGTGTGTGTGTGTGTGTGTGTGTGTGTGTGTGTGTGTGTGTGTGTGTGTGTGTGTGTGTGTGTGTGTGTGTGAGTGTGTGTGTGTGAGTGAGTGAGTGAGTGAGTGAGTGAGTGAGTGAGTGAGTGAGTGAGTGAGAGAGAGAGAGAGAAGGAGAGCGGAGATGGAGAGAAACAGTCTACATGGTTGGGTAGCGGACAAAGCCAGTGTGTAATGTGAGAGTGTGTCTAGAGTCTGGGATGCCAGTGCAGTGAGTAGTGTTGTTTATGTTGACACACACTGTATGAAGATGCCATGGTGATAAAGGGACGCAGTGTGAGGGTCATCTGTCATGCTGGCATGGTTAATATGCTCCCAACGACAGGGATTGAGCTTCAATAATGGAATGTATTTAAAGGAATGTGTGTGTGTGTGTGTGTGTGTGTGTGTGTGTGTGTGTGTGTGTGTGAGAGAGAGAGTCCAGAAGGTTCTATATAAACCCCCTCAAGTGTCACCATAAGCGTATAAGCAAGGCATGAATGTGTATGTGTGTGTGTGTGTTCGGTGTAGGTGGGGTGGGGGATGGGGGGGGGGGGCTGCTATCGATATTCATCTAAGTTAAACCAATACAAATACTGACAGTTCTGAAAGTAGGTTCTCAAGCTGACACAAAATGGCGAAAAACACATGGATGTGTGTGTGTGTGTGTGTGTGTGTGTGTGTGTGTGTGTGTGTGTGTGTGTGTGTGTGTGTGTGTGTGTGTGTGTGTGTGTGTGCGCATATCCAGCACCCAGAGATCAGGATCTCTGTTGACACTCACGCGCCACTCTCTCAAAGCAGCCTTTTTACCAGAGTGGGACCGTTTTTAAAGGCCCCCATTATCAGTGTGTTTGAAAGCGGGTGTGTCCGTCAGTGTTCAATTGCCCACCTCTGTTGGTGGCGCCCTGGGGGCAGGATGTGGAGGAGGCCCACTTGTCCCGTCTCCGCCCTTCCTGTGTCGTTAGCCATCTTTCCAGCAGTAGTCAAATCTATTTCTCTGTCCCAACAAGCCAGTTATTTATGCTGCCGACAGTCTCATGATGTCAATGTGGGGACTCTGTCGGAACAGATTGCTCTGTCTGGAGCACATTTGTATGTGCTTGGTTGTGTGTGTGTGTGTGTGTGTGTGTGTGTGTGTGTGTGTGTGTGTGTGTGACCGCACGCTTTCCTCCATAACTTCCCTTAGAAGTCTCAGAGTTGAAGAGAAGAAGCACTTTGGAAATGAGCTGGAAACGAACCAACTCACTCATTGGTAAAACGTCTGAATACTCTCTCCCTCTCTTTCTCGCTCTCTCCTCCGTCCTCTCCCTCTCTCTCTCGCTCTCTCCTTCTTCCGCTCCCTCTTTCTTCTTTTCCCTGCCTTTCTCCCGGCCCCTCTCGTTCTTTCTTCACTCTCTCGTCTCCACGAATGACCTTTAGTCATTTGATTTGTGTGGAGCAGGCTGATTGAGTGCACGTAATGAAAAACAGCGAGTTGGGGAGAGGGAAGGGAGGAGAGAGAGAGAGAGAGAGAGAGAGAGAGAGAGAGAGAGAGAGAGAGAGAGAGATAGAGAGAGGGAGAGCGGGCGGGAGAGCGATAGAGAGAGAGAGAGCTATAGAGAGAGAGAGAGAGAGAGAGAGAGAGAGAGAGAGAGAGAGAGAGGCGAGAGAGAGAGAGAGAGAGAGAGAGAGAGAGAGAGAGAGAGAGAGAGAGAGAGAGAGAGAGAGAGAGAGAGAGAGAGAGAGAGAGAGAGAGAGAGAGAGAGAGAGAGAGAGAGAGAGAGAGAGAGAGAGAGAGAGAGAGAGAGAGAGAGAGAGAGATGATGTTGTTGTTGTCAGAGCTGAGGGACTGACTAATTTTGTCCTTTCGTTATTGACAGAGAAGGAAGTTATTCTGTTTCCGCTTAGACCCTTTTCCTCCTTGGTGATCCACGTGTGCCCTTGTTTTCTCTCCAAGTCAAACGTGTTGGCCGAAGTTTCAGAGCAGAAGCCACTGCTCAAGCCATGCATTTGCTTTGTAGATCTGTAGGGTTCAAGTGTGTGTCCTAAATAGACTGTGGTCATCCAGTGTCATGCTCCTCAGTAATCACTTCCCCCAACAGTTGCCCTATTGTCACATGTTGTCATGTGCACTCATCAGTTGGTAGGGGTGTGTGTGTGTGTGTGTGTGTGCGCACCCTGCATACTTCCTCACTCTTAGCACTCGACCGTCTTTGTCATGCAAGTTCATTCTGTTTGTGCTGCGTGTGGATGTGGTTCAGTGAACATTTGTGTGCGTGCATGCGTGTGTATGTGTGTGTGTGTGTGTGTGTGTGTGTGTGTAACTTTTTCTCTTCAGCGTAGAAAAGGCCCATGCTCAGGGGAGCCCCAGCTCAGAGCGAAATGGAGCAGTTTTACACATCTAAAAATAAAACACTTGACAGGATCCTCCCCCTGCGTCATCACCTCCACCCACCCCTCCCTCACAGTGTGGTTCTGACACACACACACACACACGCGCGCATTTACAGTGCCAGTGTCTCTGAAGATACAGGAGGAGAGAGCCATGGGAAGGGGTCAGCCAGAGAGACTTTTTAAACCCGCTCCCTTGGGATATACACACCCGTACAGACAGAACACTTAAGTGCATATAATTAGCATTACCCTCGTGTCTTCAGAGCATAAATAGTCTTAAGCCAAACATGTTTTAGAAATGAGCAGTCCAGTGAAGACTCTTCTGCCTGTGTCTAGCATAGTAGACTGTTTTTGCTGTCTTTCAAAGTGAAAAAGTTACCAGCAGGGCATTTGAAAGCTGGGTGAACTTGGCTGCCCTCTGTTAGCCTCCGCACTGGGCTGGCTGCCTTCGGCCGTGCTTGTGCAACCGTTAGCCCTCATAACGCACTCCTTCCACAGCCTCACAGCGATAATGGAGAGATGGGAAAGCAGTGGAAGGGGGCTGCCTGTGTGGTGTTTTCTTTTTGTCGTTTGTCATTTTTTGTTCTCCCTCTCCAGGACGTTCTAAGTGGCCTTGAAAGAGAAAACATTGAAAACAAACAACAGGACTCGTTTTTCACATTCTCTCTCTCTCTCTCTCTCTCTCTCTCTCTCTCTCTCTCTCTCTCTCTCTCTCTCTCTCTCTCTCCTCTCCTCTCCTCTCCTCTCCCTCCCAGGATATCCAGGCGGAGATTGACGCCCACAATGACATCTACAAGAGCGTGGAGGGCAACAAGCCCAAGATGGTCAAGGCGCTGGGCAGCTCCGAGGAGGCCGTGTTCCTTCAGCACCGCCTGGACGACATGAACCAGCGCTGGAGCGACCTCAAGGCCAAGTCGGCTAACATACGGTCAGTGGCCCAGCCTCGTCTGGGAGGGAACCATAACCACGCTGCTCCACCAGCACCAAGCTCACCCGGACGACTGGCTGATAGACCAACCCAGTCCTGAGACAGTGTGACAGCACTACTGCAGCCAACTTACAGCTGTAAACACAGTGCAAATAGATAGTGAACCTAGAGCCTGAAACACAGTGCAAATAGACAGCCAAACTTAGAGCCTGAAGCACAGTCCAAACAGACAGTCAAACCTGATTTACTAAGATCTCAAATAGCACCTACTAAATTGCACGTTTGTTCCAACAGATTGCACGTAAATGTCGATTGAGTTAAGAGAAGATGACAAACTTTTGGGCGCAGAACAAAAGGGGGGGGGGGGGGGGGCGATGGATTCATTAGCTCAACAATTGCATTTCTGGATAGGCAATATGTGTGAGTAATTTTTGCCTCTGACATATCGAAAATTTGAACACAGCCGGAATAAACACGTTCTCGAACATATTCTTTGTTTTCCCCTGTGTCTCCTTCTCACCACAATAAGAGCATCTCAGCCATCTCTCCTAACGAGCGTATCTGATTTGTACAAGCTCTTCGGTCGTACAACATTTTACACGCAACCAATTCACTGGCAACTACTTTTGGGTTTAGTAAATATCATTGCGGGTGCTAAATGTATCTATTTGCATGTCTGCTCCCAGTATTTTTCACTCTCAAGTAGAAACACCCACTATTGCATATGTATTAAGGCAAACACACAAAATGGACGAGCTGTCCAGAATGTGCTAAATTGCTAATTTGAGCGATTCTCACGCAATCCTTCTTGCACCTCGTTAGTAGATCAGCTTGGACATCTTTCTGCGGGTAGTATGACGTTTGCATGTGTTTTTGCACACGCAAACCTTTATTAAATCAGGCCCTTACAGCCTGAAACACAGGTCAGATAGACAGTCAACTTAGAGTCCAAAACACAGTGCAAACAGACAGTTAAACTTAACAGCCAGTCGGTAAAGAAACGTCCAGAAACTCGTCCATTGTTATCCCACACTCAATAATGCGCTCCCATAAATTATTCCTGTTGTCATCTGCAGAATGTAATTAATCATTCGGCAGCAAATTTAATACATCCAGCCTGCAGGCATAGTTCAAATCGGTATGAAAAAGCACCGGGTTCCCAAATATAGGCATGCTTTATTCCGCTGCACAATGTTTGTCGAGAGCTTGCCTCGTCAGTACTGAAACCAACAAAGCAAAATGGCATTCATTTCAATAACCCTAACCCAAAACCGAAGGAGAAAAACAACTTTCAGTTTCACAAACCAACGGAGAAGGACCGCATTCAATGTCCCTGTCAGTCCTCGTCAAGACCCAATTGAAGTTCATTGTTTTCAAATACTTCCTCAGAGAATGTCTCCACAGCCAAAAGTTATGAGATTGGCAGAAGGGTGACGTTCGAGCTAGTCAAAAGTTGTTAACAAAACACCCCAACTACAGCTGGCTGCATCGCCCCCCCCCCCCCCCCCCCCCCTCACAACCTGCGCCTCTGTGCCCCAGTCCATAGCCCTGCTTCCCCTGTAAGTCACCTCAGCCCCCATTCATCTCTCCCATATATTTCCACGTTGTATTGAGCCCCCCCCCCCCCCCCCCCCCCCCTACGCTGCTGATCCCAGGATAAATCCCGCGGCCAATTTTTATTTACTGCCCCTCCGTGACTCCAGCATTAATATCAATCATGGGACCATGCATGGTGGGGCCGTCTGACGCTCCGCGTGAACAGCCGTGCTGAGTCGCTGTGATGCGAAGGAAGGAGAGAGAGAGAGAGAGAGAGAGAGAGAGAGAGAGAGAGAGAGAGAGAGACCAGATGGAGACGTTCAAACGGAGAAGCGAGGGAGACGGAAGAAGTGAGAGCAAGTAGGTCAGAGGAGGGATCGAGGCAGGGTAGGCTGGGAGAGGATGATAAGAGGTGTCTGAGGAGGAAGGTGCAGACCAAAGATGTGTCGGAAGCTCTGAGCAGAGGGGGAATATAGCAAGGAGGAGGAGGAGGAAACAGGAGGAGGAAGGCAGGCCAGGATCAATACTCTCTCTCTACCTTAGCCTGAGCAGGAACCAGAGGCACCGGAGAATGAGAAAACAGAGAGAGGGAGAGGAGCCGGCCTGAAGGGAAAACAATACAACAAAAAGTGCAGTTAGATCAAAGATGGCCACCAGGGACTTCCACCCAAATGCACCGGAATCCTACAGCGTGCGGTTTACACCTACTAATGGAGCCTGGCCCCCGTGGGAGAGGGGTGCTGCTGAGCTGTCAGCAAGATGTGTGTGTGTGTGTGTGTGTGTGTGTGTGTTAGAGAGAGAGACAGTGAGAGTTTATTTGCGAGTGCACACTCTTGCCTAAGTGTTGTTCCAGGTCCATTATGTCTTAATTACAGTCGGTGTGTAATTAGTGGCTCCGACAGCAGCGGGGGGAGTGCTCTGTACACAGCGCCCAGCTCCACTCTGACTGGGGGAGGACGGCTGTTTAGGAAGGCAGGCAGCCCACAGACGCACACGCGCACACACACACACACACACACACACACACACACACCCTATTGGTCAACAAAGCTCTCTCCTATCCTTTCACAATAAAAGCAAATTCAAATATATATATTTTTTTTTTTAAGAAATAAGAAAAATGTTATTTTCCTATTTTAAACAGCATAATATTCTGTAAAAGTATACAATATTTTATGTCACTTCACAGTATTCACAGACCAGGCACGCAGTTTTCAATGACGCAAACGTGATGATGTGAGATGTTTGTATGATTTTACACCCTGTCCTGACTGTGTGTGTGTGTGTGTGTGTGTGTGTGTGTTGGTGTGTTTGTGTGTGCTCACGCAGGGCCCACCTAGAGGCGAGTGCAGAGCGCTGGAGCCGCCTGCTGAGCCTCCTGGAGGAGCTGTGGAGGTGGATCTGCTCCAAGGAGGAGGAGCTGGCCAAGCAGATGCCCCTGGGAGGGGACGTGCCCACCCTGCTGCAGCAGCACAGCCACTGCACGGTTAGGAGACGGACACTGGCAGCAGCCAATAGCTATGCACCAGTTCCAGTCACTGCACAGTCATAGGCCAATAGCTAAGCACCTATCCCAGTCACTGCACAGTCATAGGACAATAGCAAACACCTATCCCAGTCACTGCACAGTCATAGACCCACATTAGGCCAACATAGGGGACCACATTAGTGTGAGATTACCCTGGGACGGACGGAGAGGGCTCGTGGGCGTTAGGATGCATGACCGTCTGATTGCAGCCGGCCCCGCCGCCATTGCCAGCGGTGTTGACACACTAATGCGTTTCCCTGGCCTCTCTCCATTCCACCTTTGCCAGGCTATTATTTTCATTCACCGCCCGGAGAGTATTTACGCGCACACACAAACAGGGGGTGGGTTTTTCCTCGGCATCGCTCGTTTCCATCCAGACGTTGGCTGAGGTACTCCACTCCTGCCTCAACATGTCCTGTGTGTCTGTGTCTGTCCGGTGATGCTGCAGTGGGCCGGCCCCGTGGGGAACAGCCGGGGCAGACTGGCTACATCAGATCGGGGG
Organism: Aplochiton taeniatus; assembly: GCA_017639675.1. Taxonomy (NCBI): domain Eukaryota; kingdom Metazoa; phylum Chordata; class Actinopteri; order Galaxiiformes; family Galaxiidae; genus Aplochiton; species Aplochiton taeniatus. The sequence goes on along the minus strand of CM030185.1, from coordinate 7,907,129 downwards.
GTTTCAAGCGGGACACACTGTCCCCCGAGGGAATCAGATCCCGCCAGCCACCGGACCCTTCCTTTTCTCATTACCGTCTCCCCACATCTTTCCAGTGCCCTTTTCCTATCATTCTCCACCCTTCTCCTCCTCGGTCTGTGTCACGCCCTCTCTCTCGCTCACTGCCCGTTTGCCTACTTCAACGCCCCGACACTTTCTTTTATCCATTTCTTTTCGTTTACATCGCTCTCGCAATCTCTCTCTCCCTCCAAGCCACAAGCTTTCTCTACAGTCCTCCTTTACTCTTATTTATTTATTTTGTTGGACTTTCCTATGTCTTTGTCTGCTCTTCTATTTCATTCATAATCCCCTCTTCTCTTTCTCTCTCTTTCCTGTTTTGGTCCCTCTCTCATTTGCTTTGGGGCTCTCCCAGACATGGTGAATAATGGAGTGAAGGAGTTGAAAGTGAAACGGATCACTTTTCATTTTGACTGTTGAGTCCCCCCCCCCCCCCCCCACCCTCTTCATTCCCCCTCCTCTCAGGCCCTGCCCCCTCTGTGTTCGTAATAGATTGGCTCTGTGAAAGAGAGAGAGAGGGAGAGAGAGACCAGGGGCAGAGCTGTACAAAGTGCCGGGCCTTTGAACATGCCACGGCCCATTAGACATGCACGTACGCACACACACACATACACAGACACACACAAACTAGCACAAAACGCACGTGTCACCATTCAGGAATTCAGGAACACACTGTACACACAAACACTTGCATGCATACAAACAACTGGAAATTAGAGGGACATAGAAAAACTATGGATTCATAGAATATAAATAAGTGTAGTGTGTGTGTGTGTGTGTGTGTGTGTGTGTGTGTGTGTGTGTGTGTGTGTGTGTGTGTGTGTGTGTGTGTGTGTGTGTGTGTGTGTGTGTGTGTGTGTGTGTGTGTGTGTGTGTGTGTGTGTGTGTGTGTGTGTGTGTGTGTGTGCGTGCGTGCGTGCGTGCGTGCGTGGAGGGGGGGGTAGGAAGTCAAATGTTAATTCTGGGAGACTTGGGAAGATAAAAGAGGCCGGCTAAGCCACTTAGTGCAGCCGAGAGAAAAGGATAGGATAGGATAGGATTTGAGGAAGGCAAATGAAAGAGGGACTGACAAAGCGATGGTGGGAAGAAGAAAAGGTGGAGGGTTCTGGAAAGCAGGATGGGAATGAGAACCAGAGCAATAGACCGAACCAAATGGAGACCAAAGTTATGAAATAAAAAGTGTTTTCATTTGGGTGATGTGGGTGATGTTTCAATGAAAGTTTCTGGGGCCCCCCAAAACAGCACATTATCCATTTATCTGAGGCCAACTATTTTGCATTCAGGGTAACAGGAGGACGGGAAATGCAGAGGATGAAGGTTTTCATCTAGCAGGCAGACTGCCGCTCCTCCAGGGTATCGATTCGGTCTTTGTTTTTGTCCACTGATATGGCCATAATAGCTTTTATTAATCACACATTCCATTATCCAATAAAAGGGCTGCGTTAGCGTCCGTCTGATTAAACTCATCAATCAGCTTTATTCAATTAACCAGCTTTGAGGGAGATAGAAGGCGGTGGAGAGGACAGAGGGCTCGTGGGCGCTCTTAATCACTCTCCATGTTCTTTTATCTCACAGCAACAGTTGGGGTTCTCTCTTCAAAGAACGAGAATGTCTCCATGGCAATGTAAAAGCCCCGTTTCAGAAAACGCTTACGTGGAAGAAAAAAATGACGAAAACAACCTCCCGTTTTATGTTCCAGTTAGTTTTTCGTCAAATAGCTTTTTTTGTGGACGACACATCTTTAGTAGACTTGACTAAGCTTGCCAGGCTCGTTGTTGTTATTCGACGTTAAGCTTATGTTATCAAGGAAAGCCACTGTGTTAGCTCCCTGTTAGCCAATGTAATCCAAATCAACATGCCACGCTAGTTTAATGGTGGTGCCTGGTTGATTGATTAGCACCATTTGCAGCTGGATGGATGGGTAGTAAAAGAATACAGAATGGATTACAGAGCTGCGCGGGGTCCAACCTTATCTCCACACAGAGGATGAAAGCAGCGATAGAGTGAACTCTTTTAAATAATTACCACTCACCAACTTCTAAGTGCCCCCCCCCCTCGTCTTTTCTACAGGCAGACTTAATTTAAAAGTCAATCTGAAGTAGGCTCAATGAACGCTGGATGTCGTCCTAGGTGTTCTTTTGTTCTTTTTTAAACCTCGTGTTTCGTGTTCTGACAATGTCTCACGAGTTGTTTTTTGTTTCGTTTCTTACTTGTTAGATGCAGAGGCTGGACGAGGATGAGATAGGTGGGGAATGCAGTGTTAGAGAAATTGGGTTCAACTTAGATGAGCCTCGGGCAGTTTGGTTGTCCAACCAAGCTTACAAAGATGTCAGCACTAGCCTGTTGCCGCTTTTTTGCCTCAAGTGACGTTGACTCATGTGAATTGCTCCCCCCAACATCCATTTTTAACCTATTTAATGCGACCAAAAAATACAGTTCTATAAGAGATTGCCTCTTACAAAAAGAGTACTGTTTTTTTTTCTCTTGCCTTTCAATTCTGTTACTTGCCCAGGAACCAAGTCAGCTCAACAACGATAGCTTGCTTTTTGAAACTCTCCGTGGAGCTGAGGCACTGGAAAGCAAAGCAGTTTAGTTGCGTTTAGCGGTAATTTTTAACCAACGGCTCTGAGCGCAGTCCCTAAGCTGTGGTACATTTCATAAAAGTTGGAGGTTTGAGAGAAAGGCTTGGGAGTGGAAAGAGGGATAGAAACCCAAAAGACTCTTCTCTCCCCCAGCCTGGAGACGGCTGCTGTCCTCCCCTGTTCAGAACCAAGCACTCCTTCTGATGTCTAGTCAGAGAGCTCGGCTGTGGACGAGTGGTCCACGTGGAACATGAAGGTGAATAGGATGGATGAGGGATGAAAGACAGCGGTGTAAAAGGATGAGGGGAAAAAACGCAAACGCACCGAAGAATGTAATACAGCATGGGATGGAAGGAGGACGAGAAGGCCTCGAAGTTTGAAAATAGCCCTCTCGGCTGTTCTTTGTTGGGATGCTATCCTCTCCCTCATATCTCCTTATTGTCTCCGATCTTAAGCCTTGTCCGACCACACACGCACGCAAACACATACACCTACACACATACACTGTCAAAGTCGCAACTCACAGCAAGATGCATTCTACGTGTATGCTGCCACTGTAGAAGGATTCTATTTGTTGGAGGTTGTGCAGGCTATGGCTAACAGATGTGAATGACACTGAAACACCTACCTATAGTATATGAACGACCAGAGTGGGTAATGCCACACCTAATAAAAAAAAACTTGAAGGAGAGAAAAAATAAGTAGTTTTAGTTCCTCCTTCCCTCTCTCCCTCTGGCCTGTCCCTAAATTCCATTGGGACCTCATGATGATGATGATGATGATGATGACAATGATGATGACGACGGTGATGACAAGCCAAGGACTATGGTCCCTCTTTAAGTTTCAGGTTACTCGAGCAATGGTGGACAGACAGGAACCGCAAACAATGTGTGACGGATGGTGGGTGACAGCACACGTTGCCATGGTGCCCAACCTCAGCACTTATTTCAAACGTGTTAACCAAGAGAAGCGGAGGTCGCCTAGGAGACGAGGTGTTTGTTAGTGGCCTATTTAAAGATGTACTGATTAAGTTGGCTAATGAAGGCCATGTCTTCCTCTGTCAGATTTCTGTTGTCTTTCTAACCTCCGTGTTTTCTTATTTTTCTCAATTAAACGTGACTCTCAGTCGCTTTGTCGCTCCATCGACTTTCACTCCTTCCACTCGCCTTGTCTTCTCACTCTTAAGTTATCTTTCTCGGCAACTTCCCCCACCTAGCTACACTATCACTCCCTCTCCCTTTCTCTCTCTCTCTCTCTCTCTCTCTCTCTCTCTCTCTCTCTCTCTCTCTCTCTCGGTGGGGGCGCTCATTTATAGTTAGATTGGGCATATTTCTACATGAGGTTGTGAAGTGGAACTGCCATCACAGAGGCGAGCTCTAAAGTTATTACAGTCGGCCCTGAAAGAAAGGGACTTCCAAAGATTTGTTTTGAAAGGCAGTCTTTAAGGAGTGTGGATTGGGCTATGGCCTGTTTCCCTTGTGCTGTTCAAATGATCGATCTTTGCAGGAGGAACCACGTTTTGTTCAAATAATATTTCAAGACCTGTTCTCAAAACAAACAGACCATTACGTTGTTCGTTTTTACAGTGAACTCATCTCACTCAATCTAGAAGGAAGTACTACGCAAAGTGAAAAAAACAATCCCCTTTGAACTGATCTTTGTCCTGATAACCAGCGCCTCGCTCATCGTCGGGTCCCTTCCCAATCTCACATAGTTACCCGGTAGCATGTCCCCTGACATTGCCCTCTCACAAAGCAATCACACAGTCCAATAGGCATGGCAGTCCCCTCGGGGGTTCCCCGGCTACGTTAACACGGAGAATAATTACCCGACTACACGACCTCCTCATCTCCTCCTGCCTGTCAGCCACGGCAGTGGCCTGGCCGCTAGCGGTGTGCAGGGTCACACTGAGGCATGACCTCTGGCGACCCGCACTTGACTGGAAGAAGGGTGTGTGCGTGTGTGTGTGTGTATGTGGCTTCGTAGCGTGTGACATGGATAAAGGATGTGTGGCTCTGTCTCAGGATGAGAGCGTACCGTGTTTTTGAACAGGGAGATTTCCTGTTGGTCCCTCTCGATGACGAGGCTTGCGCCGCTGTGTTGCGGGGCTGCGTTGCGGGGCAGCGTTGCGGGGCTGTGTTGCGGAGCTGCGTTGTGGTGAGCTACGCTCGTCCAAGCAGCCTCTCGCTTCGCCCCAGAGCGCTCAGCTAATTTCCCAGCAACCCCTGGGAAATGTCCCGTTTGACCCTCCGCCCCTGGTGATGATCGCCGCTCTCTCCATTTCGCTCTCTCCCTCTCTCTGCTCGTGAGTGAGTGAGTGTTTGAGTGTTATTATTTATATATTTTTTTGCCCTTCCGAATCGTCTCGTTTAGAAATCAAAGGCGGAGTTGATTACAGTTGAATCGGCAATGTTTGACTTGGAGATAACATTACCACCGGGGATTGCAACTGGAACCCAATCCGATCACAGAGCACAAAGATAAACTGAAAACACTCTGACAGGTTCACCGAGAGTTCAGTCTCATACAGGCTGTGGGGAAGATGACAGCTTTCACAGTCAAACACACTCATCCAGTCAAAGCTCTGGGAATCTGCACTTGTGTTGTAGAGACTATTGAACTTAAGATTAAATGGCCCCATTCTAATGAAAGTGATGCTGTTTTCACGGTTCAAATTGTGTGGCCTCTATCACTGCCTCTCACTCTGTGCTACATTGTGGCGAAGGACACGTTTGTAACTCTAAAAAGGACAACACGGCCGTATGTCATGCTGGAATAGAGCAGGAGACTGAACAAACTAGAGTAACTGGCGGTGTATGTGTTTTGTTGACAAGGCGCTGCGCTCGGAGCTGAAGGAGAGGGAGCACGTCATCATCAACACGCTCGACCAGGCCCGCCTGTTCCTGGCCGACCAGCCAATCGAAGGGCCCGGGGAGCCGCGCAAGAACCCGCAGCCCAAGACAGGTGAGTCCACACACACCTCCACCACCTCCACCAGAGCCACCGCCTCCACCACCTCCAACACCTTCACCAGAGCCACCTGGACCGGCCTGGACCGGCATGGCCCGTGTTGGTTAGAGGAACAGCAGCAGCCGGCTCAGCTTGGCTCTGTTGTGAAGTTGGGCTGACCTACAGGGCTTCAGGCGCAGAAAATAAGACCTGAGCCAAACGCGCTGACGTTGGACCCGGAACGGAGCTAGAACCATTTATTCGCACTGTTATCATATCTTTCATATTATAGCCACTACCATTTGACATGCAAATATTTTCCAAAACATCAAGCTATTTTTGTTTTATTTTACATGGCTTCATCAAATCCGGTCCAACAGTAGCCTTCCAGCTGCTTACACAGGCACCGACCCAGCCCAGGGTTCATGCAGACCTGGGGCTTGTCAGTACTGTTTTGTGTGCCGCTGTCCTTGAAAGCCCTCTCGTATACAGTATTGGTAGAACTGTATGCATCGAATCCAGCAATAAGAAATGTTCCCGGCACTCATTAGACTGTCTAACTCACAGGCCCTCCCAACTCCCAGATGAGAGGGTGACATCACCACAGCATGCTGGCCAGCACATTTCCCCTTTAAACAGCATTTAAAACCACCCACAGTATGAATAATTAAATGCGCCCCGCCAGAGAAGCCACATCCGCTTGTTGTGTGATCTTTGATGTGGATCAAAGTACGCGCCTCAGATTGATAAGAGACGATTTGAGATCCGAGACTAAGTGAACGGGTTTGATGGCCACAGATGGAGCTTCAAAAGTGGGGCGACTGATCTGAAGTGTCTGATTTGAGTGTGTCGTGGGGTGTGGCGGGTGGTGCAGATTCGCCTGGTGACTCATGCTGTCAGACACTTTGAACCAGGCAGCCTGCTCTTTTGACTTTACTTACTCGGTTCGGACCTCAAACGTTTCACTATTGAAGAGGGCCGTTCTCGCACAATGCAGGCCTTGACAGAAAGGGCTATCTCTGTTTAGCAGATGGGCTGAACTCCATATGTTTATGTATGTGTGTGTGTGCGCGCGCGTGTGTGCGCGCGCGTGTGTGCGCGCGCGTGTGTGCGCGCGCGCGCGTGTGTGCGCGCGCGCGCGTGTGTGTTTGTGTGTGTGTTTGTGTGTGTGTGTGTGTGTGTGTGTGTGTCAGTGTGTGCGTGCGCAAGTGTGTGGATGAATGTACGTGAATCAAGACAGAAAGGACATCTCCCTGTCAAGCGTTTAAAATGCAAATGTACTGATGTCAAATCCCCTCTCTGCCTCCTACTCCTTATCCTCTTCTGCACCTGCCGACCCTCCTTCCCCCTAGACGTGACCCCGGAGGAGAAGGCACGGGGGGTGGCGCGCGCTATCCGCAAGCAGACGGGCGACGTGCGCGACCGCTGGGAGCGACTAAAGGGGCGCGCGGGCGGTTGGCAGGGCCAGGTGGACGGGGCCCTGGAGAGACTGCAGGAGCTCCAGAGCTCCATGGACCAGCTGGACCTGCGACTGGCCCGGGCCGAGGATGTCAAGACGGACTGGCAGCCCGTGGGAGACCTGCTGATTGACTCGCTGCAGGACCACATCGACAAGACCACGGTGAGGGGCCAAGGGCTTTTAATGTGTATGGTGCCGTATATATACAGTGAAGGAAATAATTATTTGATCCCTTGCATATTTTGTAAGTTTGTCCACTGACAAAGAAATGAAAGGTCTATAATTTCAATGGTAGGTTTATTTTAACATTCAGAGATAGAATACAAAAAAAGAAATCCAGAAAATCACATGATATAAAACATATACATTGATTTGCATTTGATTGAGTGAAATAAGTATTTGATCCCCTAGCACAACATGACTTAGTACTTGGTGGAGAAACCCTTGTTGGCAAGCACGGAGGTCAGACGTCTCTTGTAGTTGGTTACCAGGTTTGCGCACATCTCAGGGGGGATTTTGGTCCACTCCGCTTTGCATATCCTCTCCAAATCCTTAAGGTTTCGAGGCTGTCGTTTGGCAACTCGAAGCTTCAGCTCCCTCCATAGATTTTCTATGGGATTAAGATCTGGAGACTGGCTAGGCCACTCCATGACCTTAATGTGCTTCTTCCTGAGCCACTCCTTTGTTGCCATGGCAGTGTGTTTTGGGTCATTGTCGTGCTGGAAGACCCACCCACGACCCATTTTCAGTGTCCTGGCTGAGGGAAGGAGGTTGTCGCCCAAGATTTTACGGTACGTCGCCCCGTCCATCCTCCCCTCGATGCGGTGAAGTTGTCCTGTCCCCTTAGCAGAGAAACACCCCCAAAACATAATGTTTCCACCTACATGCTTGACGGTGGGGATGGTGTTCTTGGGGTGATAGTCAGCCTTTCTCTTCCTCCAAACACGGCGAGTCGAGTTGATGCCAAAGAGCTCAATTTTGGTCTCATCTGACAACAGCACCTTCTCCCAAGCGTCCTCTGAATCATTCAGGTGTTCATTGGCAAACTTCAGACGGGCCTGTACATGTACCTTCTTGAGCAGGGGGACCTTTCGGGCGCTGCAGGATTTTAATCCATTCCTGCGTAGCGTATTACCAATGGTTTTCTTGGTGACTGTGGTCCCAGCTGCCTTGAGATCATTAACAAGCTCTTCCCGTGTAGTTCTGGGCTGATCCCTCACCTTTCTCATGATCCTCGATACCCCACGAGGAGAGATCTTGCATGGAGCCCCAGACCGAGGGCGATTGATGGTCATTTTGTGTTTCTTCCACTTTCGAATAATTGCACCAACAGTTGTCTCCTTCTTACCGAGCTGCTTGCCGATGGTCTTGTAGCCCATTCCAGCCTTGTGCAGGTCTACAATCTTGTCCCTGACGTCCTTAGACAGCTCTTTGGTCTTGCCCATGGTGGAGAGGTTGCAATCTGATTGATTGATTCTGTGTACAAGTGTCTTTTATACAGGTAAAGAGTTGAGGCAGGTGTCTCTTATACTTGTAACAAGTTGAAATTAGGAGCACTTTCTTAGAGTGAGGGGGACTAATATACCCGGCCTGTGGAAGCCAGAATTCTTGCTAGTTGGTAGGGGATCAAATACTTATTTCACTCAATCAAATGCAAATCAATGTATATATTTTATATAATGTGATTTTCTGGATTTCTTTTTTTTTATTCTATCTCTGAATGTTAAAATAAACCTACCATTCAAATTATAGACCTTTCATTTCTTTGTCAGTGGACAAACTTACAAAATCTGCAAGGGACCAAATAATAATTTCCTTCACTGTATATCAACAGACTTTGGACAAAGTTATCTATTATAAAAAAAGTAAATTGGTAGATAAATGAAATGTATAAAAGAGATTTAAAAGCCCACTTTGGAACAATTTATATACCACCACACAGTGGCTTATCATACCAATTACAAACAGGAGACAGAACACTCTGGCTGGTCTAAACCTGAACCCCATCTGTTTGCCCCCCAGGCCTTTAGGGAGGAGGTTGCCCCCCTGCGGCAGGACGTGCGCCTGGTCAACGAGCTGTCCGGTGAGCTGGACGTCCAGCTGTCGTCCACCGCCTCCAGACAACTGGACCAGCTCAACATGAGATGGAAACTCCTGCAGGTGGGCCTCCATGTTGTCTTGTGTCTTAGCCAGGAGAAGAAGCCAGAGAGAGCTGGTGTGACACTGAATATCCCCCCCAGGTGTCGCGCCTAAACTCTTCCCAGTGATAATGATTGGGGGTAAAGGCTGTGGTTGCACCTAGCCTCCCAGGAGCCGCTTAAACAACAAGTGCACCCACCCACACACTCCCATACACACTGACAATGACAACGAGCAGTAGAAGTGGGTGTCGCATGTAATATTTACCCTGATAATGAGCTGTAGAAGTAGCTTGGAAACAACCACTGACAAGTCCCCAAATTAGCTGACAGCTACGCCTATTCACCGCTTTCAAAGAAACGCTGCCTTTCCTCTCCCTCTCTGCAACTTTCCCTTCGCCCGATTTTATTTCTGTCTTCCTTTGCTATTTTTATTCACTCCCTTTGCCCCTGTCTGCCTCTCCTCCTTTTGTCATTCTCTCCATCCCTCCATCTGTCAGTCTGTCTCTCTCCGTCAGCTGGCTGGTTCTTTTTGGTACCCGTCTGCACAGGCGGGGGACTTTTGAGGTGGCCCTCCACTTGTCCGCCTGTCCCATGGGAGCCCTGTCCTGACATAGATCAGTCACTCCACGTCAGCGGCTGTTTAGTCGCCACTCACCCATCACGCTCAAACCCCCCCGTTTGATCACTTGGTTTGACTCAGGCTAGGACGTGCTGAGCACGTTTGAGTGGAGCATGGCTGTGCCCCGGGGGGATGTTCAGTGGAGACGTCCCTGCCATGCCTTGGCAATGTGAGGTAGCGAAAACAAGCGAGCGTTTCAGATGCTAAAGTTAGAGCGTGTGTGTGTGTTGGTATGAGAATGTGTGTGATGTGTCCTGCGGGCGTAGTTACTCTTGCTTGATTTTAAAATATATTTTAAGATTTCAAGCAAACTTGGTTTAGCCTCTCCTTAGCTCACCTTTTTAAACAGCAGTGCAGGCTTTCCACAAAACCACCAATTGATGACAAAATACAAAGTCCGTTTTAGTGTACTTGGTTTAATTTTAAAAGATTCATTTTATAACCTGCATTGTTTTCTTATTAATTTGTTGTCCTATCGTGAAAGCACTTAAAGTTGAAATAATTAAATACATAAAGGTTCACATTTTTTGGCGTGGACATGGCATGTGTAAGGCACCAACGTATGTTTCTGTATTTGTGTGTGTGTGAGTGTGTGTGTCCATATTGCTGTCAGATCGATCCCTTTCGGCAGCCAGAGTGTGGTGTGCTCTTCTTGGACAAGGAATCAGTAGATATATTCACCTCTGCCCAGCGTGAAATCTGTCCTTGTCTGGCCCCAGAGCTTGCATCACCTCCCTGCAACCCCTCCACCCCCAGGCTGTGGCATCTGATTGCGTTCCAACCCAACACTGTGTGCGTGTGCGTTTGTGTGTGTGTGCTTGTGTGTTTGTGTGCGTGTGTGTGTGTGCGTGTGTCTTTCTGTGCGTGTGTATTTGTGTTAGAGAGAGATGTTATAAGGCATGGACATCCTGCCTGTCTCTTCCCTCCGCTCTCTTTCATAAACACCTCACACACACACACACACACACACACACACACACACACACCTGGCGGACCTCATCAGGCTAAACAGGGCTGCCCGCTGTGCCAGCAGTTCGAGAGTACTCCAACCCCTCCAGTGTGAGCACAAATCTGGACGGGCGCGCGGCACGGGGAGGGGCAACAATTTGGCGCCGCTGCCTCCCAGCGGCCTAGCCAGACAGAAAATATCCTCCCCGTAGAGGGCTGGATGGCTTCCCCATTTGCGCCGAGACACCAGAAGTAGCTCAACAGCCATTTTAGACGTGGCGCGCCTCTTTGAGCCTGTCATTCCTATGGAAAGGCCATCTGTCCACAGTAGGGGGATCGATCACACACATACACAGACACTGGAGCGGTGCTGTGCAAGACGGGCCATCTCATGTTTGATAGAGCCTTCTCTGTGAAGACCCACACAGTGTCCCAGCCTGAAGATGACTTTGCAGCTGATAAACTGCATCTGAGGACGTCATTTGGCCTTTTTGGGTAGAGAGCCTGTCTACACCGACGCAGCAGTGCCCCTCCTCCTGTTTATGTGGGCGTGGAAACACGAGGGTCTCTGTCCATGCCTGTCCTAAAAAGGGATTCTGTGTTGAAGTTGGCCAGTGTGTCTGAGAGTTGTGGTTATCTGTGTGTTTGAGTGTGCCTCTCTGTTTATGTGTGTGTGTCTGTGTGTGTGTGTGTGTGTGTGTGTGTGTGTGTGTGTGTGTGTGTGTGTGTGTGTGTGCGCGCACTGAAACTACTGTTTTACTATGTGTGTGTGTGTGTGTTCTAGGTGGCGGTAGAGGAGAGACTGAAGCTCCTTCAGGAAGCCCACCGAGACTTTGGCCCCTCCTCCCAGCACTTCCTCTCCAGTGAGTAGCCAATCCCTGCTTTCCTTTTCCACACCTTCACGTATATTTTTATAATCTCTTAAAACTGCCATTGAGCAATGACCATCGAATCTGGCAGGTAAGAATTTAGTGATTTTAACACGGATATCCAGGTGCCGACAGGTACACTCTGACAGGTTCTCTCTCTCACACACACACACACACACACACAAACAAGCACACACACACACAAGTCCACATACATATGTATCAGCCAAGTGTCAGCAATGAGCAGACGGCAAGACTCTTAACCAGTGAATAATGCAGGGCTGAATTATCCCT
>CM030185.1:7880211-7885211 GCA_017639675.1 Aplochiton taeniatus | reverse complement strand
AACTTTTACTTTCCTGTATTTTTTTTTTTTATGACACTCACTTACACACACACACACACATACACACACACACACACACTAGCGGGATGTCAACGTGGTGTTGTGCTGTGCTGTGCTGTGCTGTCAGGCAGGCCATGTCAGTCAGTGATCTGGTCTGATGCCTGTCTGTTTGTCTGTCTCACACACTCTGAGGGAAAGCCTTTTTGTGTGACTCAGATAACAATCTTATCTTAATTGTGCCTCTCTCTAATTGTCTCTCTCTCTCATGAACCTGGAGAGTTATTGGGTAATACATTTCATCTCTCTGTCTCTCTCTCTCTCTCTCTCTCTCTCTCTCTCTCTCTCTCTCTCTCTCTCTCTCTCTCTCTCTCTCTCTCTCTCTCTCTCTCTCTCTCTCTCTCTCTCTCTCTCTCTCTCTCTCTCTCTCTCTCTCTCTCTCTCTCTCTCTCTCTCTCTCTCTCTCTCTCTCTCTCTCTCTCTCTCTCCCCCCCCCCCTCTCCTATTTATATTTTTTGTTTGGTTCTGTGTAGATCATATCTTTCCTCTCCTCTCCTCCCTCTCCCCTCTCTGGTCGTGTCTGGATAGTGGACCTGCTGGACCTGTCGGTGGCCCAGAGCACCTTTGAGCAGCACAAGCTGACCACCAACAGCCAGCTGCTGAGCGTGCCGGACGTGATCAACGGGCTGACGTCCATCTACGACGGCCTGGAGCAGGAGCACAAGGACCTGGTCAACGTGCCACTCTGCGTTGACATGTGCCTCAACTGGCTGCTCAACGTCTACGACACGTACGTGGCCCACGCACGCAAACACACACACACACACACACACACACACACACACGTACACACACACACACACGTACACACACATATACACACACGCAGATTATGTGTATGCACGATCACTTGCCTACACACACACACACACACACACACACACACACACACACACACAGATTATGTGCATGCACACACACACACACACATGAGTATGATTGCTATAAATATTTGTCATCTCGGATGTGAGTGATTTTCCGGCAGCGCTGGGCAGTTAAATTCTCGAGCTACATATTAAGTCCCCTAGCACTCAATGATTTGTATGCATATACACTGCCCCTAAATTATGAGTTCACGTTGCCTGCCATGTGAAGGTTTTAGGGATCTGATGTGTGTGTGTGTGTGTGTGTGTGTGTGTGTGTGTGTGTGTGTGTGTGTGTGTGTGTGTGTGTGTGTGTGTGTGTACGTGCGCGTGTTTGTGCATGTGCATGTATGTGTGTGTCCTGCCTGCAGCGGTCGCAGTGGGAAAATCCGTGTCCTGTCCATGAAGATTGGATTGCTGTCGCTCTCCAAGGGCCATCTGGAGGAGAAATACAAATGTAAGTAAGGCACCCCCGCACACACTCACACGTACTACACCACACACACAGGCTCACGTAACCAAACACACACTGCCCAACTCTCAAAACGTGCCCACCAAAACAGTCATGCGTTGAACATTCAATAAAAAATACACAGACACAACATTATATCAGTCGTACTGCCACAGCCAGCTATCCCATAATGCTCTCCCTGGCAATGTGATCCTCGCTGTATTACCCAGGGTGCCGAGCAGCTGGCCGTCCCGTCTAATTGGATGAGAGACCTCCCACATGTCTCTCTGCTTTTTGTTAGCTATTTTTCCCTCCCTTGTTCTCTTCCTTAATGGGGAACTAGGTGGAGAGGATGTAGGCCTGGTGCAAAGGGATAGCACTGTCTCTCTCTCTCTCTCTCTCTCTCTCTCTCTCTCTCTTTATCTCTCTCTTTCTCTTTCCGTCTGTTTCTCCCACCTCTTTCTGTCTGTGCTGTCATGACCCAGTTGTGGCATATCTCCCCCACATCCTACTTTTCTCTCTCCTCTCCTCTCAATACCTCTCTGTCTCTGTCTCTGTCTCTGTCTCTCTCTCTCTCTCTCTCTCTCTCTCTCTCTCTCTCTCTCTCTCTCTTCCTCTCTCTCTCGTTCTCCCCACCTCACTTGACCTCACTTCTCCCGTTCACGTTTCTGCCTGTCTCTTTTCCCTCCCTCTCCCGTCCTAGGACGAAGTCTGTGTCCCCGAGCCCATTTGTTCCACTGGCAAGTTCTATTAACGGGAGAAAGGGAGATGAGACTCGCTCAGCTGCTCCCCCAGTCCCCCCCGCCTCCCTCCGGCCTCCCCCCGTCTCATTTGGCTGCCGGGCCCAGCTATCACCGTGGGTTGCTCCAGCTATCACCGTGGGTTGCTCCAGCTATCACCGTGGGTTACTCCAGCTATCACCGTGGGTTACTCCAGCTATCACCGTGGGTTACTCCAGCTATCACCGTGGGTTGCTCCAGCTATCACCGTGGGTTGAAGTTTTGTGTGTGTGTGTGTGTGTGTGTGTGTGTGTGTGTGTGTGTGTGTGGGTGTGGGTGTGTGTGTGTGAGCGTGCAAAGGAAACGCACCGCCTATCGTAGCGAGGTGTCGCCACGGTCGTGTCTAATGCGATCCGACGTTCAGGCATGCTCTAACGCGTGCAGACACACACACACACCGTCGCACGAACGCGGGCACACAAACACGCTGCACCTTGACACGCCGTTGCCCCTCCGCGTAACTGGAGCTGACAACAGGGGAGGGTCTCACACCGAGATCAAAAGCCGTCACCAAGCAGAACACGGAGAAGTGATGCCTCAAACTCGTTTTTCTCTCTCCCTCTCGCTCGCCCCATGGCGCCACAATCTCTCTCTCTCTCTTTTCCTGTATCTCTCTTTCCTTTTCTCTCTCTCCCCCTCTCTCTCTCCGTCTGTGACAGGCCTCCGTGTATGCGTGGCGTCGGGATATTGAGATAAGTGATGTACTCGGCTAAGCGCACCCCAGGCAGTGTGTGGCTGTTTGTCAGGGCTGCCTGGAATGATATGTTCAAATCAGGGCTCTGGAGCAGCTGACGGAGGGGGAGGAGAGGAGAGGGGGAGGGAATTCGCCAAAAAAGAAGAGGAGATATTTTTTTTTATATGTCTCACCACTACCTTTCCTCTTTCTGCCCCCTCTCCTCTGTTTTGTCCCCTGTGCCAACCCCCCCTCCTCTCCCAGACCTGTTCAACCAGGTGGCGGGCCCTGGGGACACGGTGGACCAGAGGCAGCTGGGGCTGCTGCTGCACGATGCCATCCAGGTGCCCCGGCAGCTGGGGGAGGTGGCCGCCTTCGGGGGCAGCAACATCGAGCCCAGCGTCCGCTCCTGCTTCCAGCACGTACGTGGCAACCCGCCGCACTCACACTCACAACCACACACACAGACAAAACCGCCGTAGGGTATATTCATGTGGTTCTGTTGATCAAAGCACTGCAGGACCCATACTGGGAAGTATTGTGAACAAAGGTGGGTCATGCATGAAGATGTAAGCACCTTGATATGCTCTAAGACTCAAAATTACTTTCTCTCTCACACACACACACACTCGCACACATGTAGGCAATCCCAAATGTGTTCACACACACACACACACACACACACACACACACACACACACACACACAGCAGCAGCAAACACACTTACAACACCATATAAACAACAAGAAGCGGCCACTGTTAATTCATTTCCTTCAGAATCCTCCTACACATGGCTTAATGCACGGTCCAACCGTGATTTTTCCCAGTGTGTCTCTGTCTGCTCATAGTCCTGATACATGAATGTGGCCAACCAAGCCCTTTCCCCGGGTGTATGTCTTCATTGCATCCTCCCTCGCCTGATAACCTTTCAATCCCCCGCCCTCCCGTTTTCATTTTGCTGTCCTCCCATTTCACCGTGGGTTCTCAGTCATAAAATCAGACGAAGGTAGTAAATTAAGGGACCTGTACATTTCCCCCGAGTTTTTTTTCATTTTCCACGCTCCACCTCCCAAAATAGCCTCTGACGGAGAGACTCTGACATTGGTAACGTCTTCCGCGGTTTAATGAGTCTTGATGAAAACTGTCTTTTCAACAGCTCCCCTAAATCCCCCCCCATCAGTGTTCCTCGCTTCCGTCCGCCCTTTAGTTTCTTCTTCCTCTCCTCCTTCCTCTTTGTCTGAAAAGGTATTCATTATCTTTTGTGGTGACAACGGCTTGTACAGCATAGCAAACATGTGCATGTATTCGATCACACACACACACACAGATACACACACGGTCTGCACCATGATATTTAAAACTGTCCTCCATCAATCACTACCTCATGTATGCACAAACACACACCCGCACACACTAAAAAGTGTGTGTGACCTGCCAGCCCCAGTGTCAGGGAGGTACAGTCATGGCTTCCATCTGGTTTAATAGGGCTGTAATGAACGGACTCAGGCCCCATAAATATGGCCTCTCTCCTGGTCCCCTCCCCTCCATCGCTCCCTCCCCTCCATCGCTTTGCTAAGTGCCGTAATTCTAGCCTCAGAAGACCGGAAGGAGATGAGGAGAAACGAGGGGAGGAGGATAAGGGAAGGGGCTCAGGTTACAAGAGTACAGGGAAGACAGGATGGAGAGACAGAAGGTGCAGAGGTGGTGTGGAGAGCTGGTGTCTACTGCTGGATGACACACGCAGAGCTGGTGGTTCTTATGTCACAGTGTGCGTGCGTGCGTGCATGCGTGCGTGCGTTACCTTTGGGACTGCGTGACCTAAACTGTATATCAAATGTTTGGCTCTGACCCCCAGAGCCTGAAAGGGGAAACGCACATGTTCATGTTCACCATAGATGGGCAAAGATACTTCATAATGTAACATGTTACAAAATATAAATACTTCCTTGCCAAATGTATCAAAATCAATTACAAAATACTGGTGTCCAAAAATGCTAAATACAAAATATATACTAATAATACTAAAATATAGTAAGTATCAAATACCCCAAAACTACTTCCTAGCGTTCCATGGTTAAAATGTAGGCAAAGACTACATAACACATTTCTAACATTCTAACACATTATGCCACTGAGTCCATTAGTTCATTGTGGTCTGACAAGGTTCCCTTGGAAG
>CM030185.1:7812711-7875211 GCA_017639675.1 Aplochiton taeniatus | reverse complement strand
TGCTTCACTCCCAACAAGCACAAAGATGAAGTGCTTCATTAAATTATAACACTCACTGTAGATGCGACACAGAACAAAAGATCAATTGAGTTTTCTCACAATGGCCACTGCGAGACTCAAGGCGGTCGTATCAACTACATAGACCTAGGCTCATTATAGGCTAGCTGTTGACTCTGCCTCCGCTATATTGCTTTTTCTTCAGGGATTTTTATTGCTTTGAAACGTTTTCCGACCTTTAAAGTTATGAATGATGTTTAGGGCCCTAACGCATGCGAAGGGGATGAATGTGAGTTGAACTAGTTTCCTGTTTCCGCTCCTCGCTGGTGGAGGTTGCTTGGGTATAACAGTTCAACAACTATGTCCACTGGGGTTCTGTTTTGAGACGTCTCCAATTCTCTACTACATTTCCTAACCAAACGAGAGCCCAGACTGTTCCAAACATACAATCCCACACACAATCACACACGATCACACTCACACTCGTTTCTATATCATACCAATTCCATGTGTGTGTGTGTGTGTGCGTGCGTGCGTGCGTGCGTGCGGGGCGCACGGGCGTGCGTGTGTGTTGCTGCGTGGGTGTGTGTAACGTTGGTGTACAAGGTTTGTTGGTGTGTGTGCGCGCCTGGTCAACTGAAGCCTCTGTGGAAGTGATTTTCCTCGGGTCAGACCACGGTGGTAATTTGTCGTTTGCTTGCGAAGCAGAAATCGCTGCTCCTGGAGAATGCCTTTGCTAATTAACTCATTAACAAAACACACACATTTTATGGTACAGAAACACACACGCAAAAACATACAGGGGATAAACTTTTCCCCCGCTCCGCTTTCTTTCCTCTCCCTCTGTCTTCATACTAACTTTTCATTCTCTTAAACCCCTTCCCCTCCCTCTCTTATCTTTCTCTCTATCTCCCCTCTCTCTTTCTCTCTCTCTTTTTCTCACCCTCCAGACCACGTCGGGCGAGGATGTGCGGGACTTCACCAAGGTGCTGAAGAACAAGTTCCGCTCCAAGAAGTACTTTGCCAAGCACCCACGGCTGGGCTACCTCCCGGTCCAGACCGTACTGGAGGGAGACAACATGGAAACGTACGTACCTCCTCTCCCATGCAACACCCTGAAACAGGTCACGTCCACACCAGGACCCGGCCTACGTAACGCCGTCTGAAAAGGAAGAGGTCCGTTCCTCCAGGTTGGCCATGGATTGAGTGGCGCGGTGGGCCGTGCTAGCGTGTGTTTATTTACCCTTCTAGACGGTGCTTGCCCAGTGACAGTCCCGGGTCGTATATCCCCTCCTGTAGGCGCGTCCCAATCCAGATTTACAGATTTCTGCCCGGGGATCCATAAATCGCCCCTGTAATGGTCTCTAACTAGCCCCACATTAGGCAGCTGCTGCAGGCCGGTGAAGCATCCTGCAGGATGGGTGAGTTACGGCGTAAACAAGCAGGGTGGTTCTGTTCCGCAATGGTGGTCTTATTCTGCGTTTTATGGCACACTTTTATCTCTCAAAAGTATTTCTCTCTTATCAATTCTGACTCTTTCACTTTCGTTTACTCCCGCTCACTCCTGTCTCACTCTCTCTAATGCCCGTCGGGCGTTTAAAAATCCAAAGCCCTTAGAATGACAACGTAACCCAAGGGCATCGGCACACGCATACATTCACATTCATCCCTCTCTCCTCCTTCTCTCCCTCTCCCCCTCCTCCCCACCAACCGCTCTCCCTTTTCTCTGACAAACGACTCCGGCGGTGTCTTTGGCCTGATGAATGCACTTTAAAAGGCAGAGGAAATGGAGCCAAATGGGAGAAAGATCATTTAGATTTTTGGGGCAGAGCTGGAGAAACGGCGACAGGAGAGAAATACGACCCGCTCCGCAGCGTCCGCATCGCCATCCTTTGTTCCCGGCCCATCGGACGGGCCATCCACCAACCCCTGAAGGTTTGGGGATAACAAACTCCACCAAGCCCTGAAGGTTCGGGGATAACAAACTCCGTTTTTATGTGCGGGAGGCGTGCCGCATCAGCACTTTGCGGGCCGTGCGCACCCTAGCGGGTGGACAGGCGCACTCTTCCCACGTCCATCGTCCTCTGGGACCATGAGTGTTCCTCAGTGTCGCCAGCCCAATGGCTCCCAGTCTATTAAACACTGCAGTCTTCCTTTTGTGGCCATCTGTTACGGCACAAACGTCTACGGCGCCTGGAGTTGCCTCATGATGCTTTTTTTTCAGACGCCCATTCACGACCCCGCTCATTCAACCCCTCTCAAGCAATTATTTTTCATCTCCTTTTCCCTCTCTCTCTCTCTCTCTCTCTCTCTCTCTCTCTCTCTCTCTCTCTCTCTCTCTCTCTCTCTCTCTCTCTCTCTCTCTCTCTCTCTCTCTCTCTCTCTCTCTCTTTTGTGTCCCTCTTTCCGTCAGCTTCATCTCTATCTCCAGCTCTGGCCCTGCTCCTGCTTAACCCAAGCTGTTAGGTCTACGTCAAACCTTTTTAAGGACACGCCACAGTCATACTTGGGAGCAGCTCAGCGGCCCTCCAACCGTTTGCAGGGTGTGTGGGTATTGGGGCTGCACTGTAAAAGCCTACGGCGTCTTCATTCAGAGACAGAGAGACTTGATGAGGTTGTCGTGGGTGAGTGCCAGCATGGCCTCCAAGGGCTTGCCTGGTAAAAATGAAATATGAAGTTTATGAAAAGGGGATATGGAAACGGAGCCGCACCATTGCTCGTTAAAAACCTGCTCCTCTGTCACACAAACATGCAGTTTTTTTCTTCCAAGCTTCCCGAGGCGTACGGCCTCCAGTGAGAACTAACTGAAAGCCCTGCCATAGCAGAGAGTTGCAGGGATGGGTAATGAGACCTTCACCTAATCATTTGGCTGGGGTTCTGGGTGTCTGTGTCTCTCTGTCTGTTTCTCCTTAACCCCCTTTGTCTAGCTCTGTCTGACAGAAGGGAGGTGGAGTTGTCGGGACACACAGGCGCTCTTTAGAGAAAAAGCAGGAGAGTCAGTAAGTGCTCGGCGAGGGTCCTACTGAGCCACTTACTGCCCCATTCCATTCATAAGAGAGAAATGGATAGTAATTCTAGACAAGCTGAATTATAATTATTTTATAGGGGTTACCTGAAGCTTTGACGAACTCAGCTTAAAAGTTTGAATAACGTATTTCTGAATTCTATTTGATATGGCAAACTGGAGACAATGTTTCCAAGCACATTTTTTTTATCCTGCTATAAAATATGTTTAAACATGTCAGTAAACAAGTCAAAGCTCTTCACAGTGTGGAATTAAAAACTAAACCTTTGGCACTGTGCTGTAAGCCTACGCCTACATGCAACCTCATTTCAACCAGTGTCAACTCACACATTAAATGTCCCTCCTTGCAAGAGTGTGAGTGTTAGCCTGGGTCTGTTATTATTTGCCTCCTAAGCTAGTGGTACAGTCTCACCGTTGGCCCCCACTGTAAAACGAACCAAGACAAATTCAGCCTTTAATGTGTGGATGCCCACCGAGTGTCAAAATGGTCGCTGTGTCATGCGCTGCACTGACGGGCTCTCTGTCTCCTGTCTGTGTTAGCACCCGCCGAGGATCACTCTGTGCCTGAAAAGTGTGAAGGTACATTGCAATGCATGGCGACAGAAAACCTATTGACACTTTAGCATCCTCCCAGGTGCCCTTTTCTTCGAGATTTTAATTGTGTTACAGGCATGTCGACCAATGAGGTGATGCCTACCCAGTCAAGCTAGGTTAGGATGACATTCGTACCCAGTCCCGTTGGGGTTGTTGCTTTTGCGGTTGTAAGTGTGTGTGTCTATTTTTTACAGACGTCCATTTCAACGTAATGTCAGTTTGACAGCAGTGAGTGTGCTTCACTGGGCACCGCAGCCACACGTCTGACTGGGATTCATTTGTTTGAACAAAAAAACTCCCAAGGCCTCCCTTCTGCGAGCTTTCTTTTCTCTTTCAGTCATGCGCTCTTGTTCTCCCGCATTCTTTCTCTCGCTTCTCTCTCTCTGACCGCTCCCTCCATCTCTTTCTCTCTCTCCACCTCCCTCCTGCTGACTCTCGCCCCCTTCATATTCCACACCAGAGTGCACCCATCCGAAGGTCAAAGCACCCAATAACGTCTCTGGAGAAAGTCCGAGAAAGAAATTGAAGTTGATGGAAGTCCACCCTGGACACAGTTCTTGGAGTGCAAAATAAAATGTTGCGCTATTTTGCAATGGAAATCCTGCTCCTAAAATCGGTGCCACCACTCGGGTCGCTAAAACGCCTTGCTCTTTTTCTGGCTGTCAGAGAGAAGGGGCCGCACCCCTCACCCCTGTGAAACACCCAGCGCCCTCTCTGCGCTGCGCGGCTCCACTTATCGCCCCTCCACTGTCTGTGGAACCGTTAACCCGCCGAGTCTGATCGTACCTTACTTAACACTCCCCCATGAACCCCTCTTCGCCTGGCCCTCTCCCACAAGAGAAGGGAAGGACACTTTATCATCTCCATGTCTATTTTAAACTCCCATTCAGACCCTTTCTTCTAGATTACATTAGGTTAGGCTTTTGAAAAGTTATTTCATCAGGGCGCAGCATCTGAGATGAGAGTGCTCGTGGGGTGGGGGGTTGATGACATTAAATGAACCAAAGGGGGGGGGGGGGGGGGGGGGGCTAGAGAACGCTCGAGGTCAGAGCCCTTGATCATATCGGTTATGTCTGTCAAGTAATGGTTCCCTCTCCCCAGTCAGAGTGCCAACTTAAAAGGCTCCCCGTAAAAGATTAGTGCCCCTGGGCTAAACAATGTCCACTAAAACATTTAACGACTAACTCAATCGCTGCTATCGCTTGTAAAAGCACGCCGTCAAAGAATACATTGGGTATAATTACTAACCTGCTCTTACATTCACTTAACCCTTTCCCGACTGACCACCCTGAGTAAAGATGGTGTTTTGTGCAATTAAATCAATGCTAATATGACACATTGATATTAGCCCTATCCCTGATCATTAAGTAGAACTGGAGCAAAGACAGGTTATGTTGTTTTCTAATTACACCATTGGGACCTTACAAACCATAGGCGTTTTTCCTTTCCGATGTCCTATTCTGTACGAGCTAGACTGATATGCACGTTAGATGTAGTAGGTCTTATTGCTGTTTTCTGGAACACAGCCCTGAGGCAGGTTCTGTGGTGCGTCCTAGCCCTGGGGGGTTTAGCGGGGTCAGCAAGGCTCCTCCATCCCGGCCTGCCGTCTGTGTGCCTGGGCTTGCTCAGGCGGAGCCAGGGCCCGAAGGCTGTTCCCTCACCAGGTCCTCCTCCCTGTGTGTCCGGCTCTTACCTGTACCCTGATCCTAAAGTGCTGCCTGTCCCCCCCCCCCCCTCCTCCCCGGCTCTCCTCTGTTTCTTTTCCAGTCCCATCACGCTCATCAGTATGTGTCCGGAGCAGTACGAGTGAGTATCCGTGGCCTCCCAAGGCTCCAGAATGGGAATGCCCCTACAACCTACCCCATCCCCCAACCCATCACCATTTCCCGCATCCATACTTACCCTATCACCCCTGTCCTGAATACACCCCCTCCACACTGCATGTTGCCTGCCCGCCTGCCTGCCTGGTTGACCTTCATGACTGACCAACCAGCACCTGCCTCACCTTGTTGTTCACAGCACCCTCTTCCTCTCTAACCTCCTTGCCCCCTTCATCCAGCGTTCGATAAGCATCCCATCGACGTCTTCCCCCATCATGAAGCTGCGGTGGCCACATGTTTCTGCTTCGTCGCCATGCCGTCCTTTCTCCTCCCCCCTCGTAGAATCACCTCGTTCTAGTTTCCCCGGCAGCCTCCTTTTCAATTTTGTGTCGGTTGGGTTTTTGTTTCTCATTTCCATGGCTCCGTTTCATTTTCCAGGACACCCCATTCCCCCCAGCTCTCCCATGACGACACTCACTCCCGGATAGAGCAGTACGCCAGCAGGTACTGTATGTCTCCTACCATCGTTCATGCACCATCCTCGCACCGCAACCTGTTAGGGGTTTCAAGCTGGTGTGTTCCCAGGGCACAGGACATATGGCAAAGATTGGGGAAAAAGTGGTTTTAAAACAAAACATTTTCAATCGCAAATCACACACATGGTAGAAATAGACAATTCAGTCACCTATCCATTACATTTCCAGCTGGCAAACCTCCCCGCCCTAATTGCCCTTTCACAGTGAGTGTTGAAAGCAGTCATTTTGAAAATGCTACAGTGTCCTCTGTGGCGGCCTTTGAGCCGTTGTGGCACAGGTGGGACATGTGCGAGCTCTTGTCCTCCTGTGGTCATCCACCATTAAGGCCAGGGTCAGAAGATCTGTCCCGCTGAGGAACTGCTACACCCCCTCACATCACGGCTCATCGGGCACCCACACTTTGGAGCTGCTATTGACTTTGACTCTGCACTTTAGTTCATAGATGTAGACACAAATGCAAACAGACACACGCATATTCTCACCTAGACACAAAATCGAATTTTTGAGAACTTAATAGCCTATATAGATGGATTCCTCTACACACACACACACACACACACACACGCACACGCACACACACACACACACACACACACACACAGCAGTTGCCCCAAGTGACCCCTAGTTTGATGTCAGCCCAGTGACAGTGTGAGGATCATGTTCTCCTTAGCCTTTATTGCCCAGATGAGGGTCTCTCTCTTTATTACAGGGCTCAGTCAATACGCTGCCTTTGATCTGCCGCCCCAATCTAATTATCACGGGGGCTTTGTGAGGAGCCAAGGCCTGTAATCCGCTGTGTTCCGCCCCCTGGTCTCCTACCCACCGACACACACAGAAACGATTAGTACTTTCACTCATAGACACACAAAAAACATATAGTCCTTTCACATGTACACACACCCACAAACACAGTACTTCCACATAGTACACAAGCACAAACATATACATGCTTTCACATACGGACACACATATACACATTTTGCCCTCATCTAAGGCGCATACACTTTGAGTTCAGCATTATCTTGCCCACCCACACACTTGCTTGGATTTGGCCTCAGGGGCGCGGGCTTCCGTCAAGGCCCTGCATCGTTCAATCCCATAATCCTTTGCATGGCGTAATTGGGTCCTGCGTACTGATGGCTGATCCTCTTGCCACTGGGCGGAGAGCTGTCAGTCAGTCCGAGGGGACAATGTCACCTCAGGTGCTTTTGTGCAGGGGCGCAAGGCTAGCTGCATGACCTGCCCAAGAAAAAACTTTTTTTTATTGAAACACACCCCCTCAGCTCTAGTCAACATCAGTACCTGTAACCTTTGTTGCCAGATCCTTTTATACTTATGCCTGTCTTTCGTTCTCAGGTTGGCCCAGATGGAGCACTCCAACGGTTCTCTGCCTACAGACAGCAGCTCGGCCACAGGGAGCATGTAAGTCCCCCCGAAGAACTGCATTTACCACCAAACACCTTCCTTAGAGTACCACCTCCCCCATTGACTCAACTAGGAGCCTGAGTGAACTACATTTCCCAGTGGATAACCCAGTTTCCCCAGAGTCCCGAGAGTACCCCCCTCGTGTCCCCCTAT
Organism: Aplochiton taeniatus; assembly: GCA_017639675.1. Classification (NCBI taxonomy): domain Eukaryota; kingdom Metazoa; phylum Chordata; class Actinopteri; order Galaxiiformes; family Galaxiidae; genus Aplochiton; species Aplochiton taeniatus. The sequence goes on along the minus strand of CM030185.1, from coordinate 7,867,661 downwards.
CTATGCACGTCTGTCAGGCAATAGGAATGGACATAAGAAGATTCATAGATGTGAAGGAGCAAGACCGTCGAAGGAAAGAGAGCAAGAAAATGGAGCGAGAAGAGAGGCTAGGAATAAGGTCAGAACAGGAGGGAGAAAGAGAATGGGAGAAGCACGGCTTCAGAACAAGGATACAGATTTGAGGGTACCATAAAGGATTAGAGTGGTAACGGGGGGAAAGGGAGAGAGGCAGAAAGATGGCCTGCCAAAGTGAGTGATCTGGAAATAGACGCAAGGGATAAAGGGGATAGAGTTGGAGAACTTACAAACTTACAGGAGACGAACGATAGGGAACTCCAAAGCACTCAAGTACTTGATTTGTGTGCGTGTGCGTGCGTGTTTGTGTGTGTGTTTCTGTACGTGTGCACTGCAAAAAATTCCTCCCAAGAAATTAGAAATAATGTATGGAATTAAAGAGATAAGCGCAAACAAACAACAAGCAAAATTATCTGCCAATAGAACAAGAAAATTACTTTGATAAGATTTCTTCAAATTAGTTAAATAATCCAACATCCACAATATTTAGGAAGATAATTTAGCTTATATTAAGAAATATTAGATATTGACTTGAGACAAGATATTTAGTCTTGCTTAGATTTCATTGATTGCAGTGTGTGTGTGTGTGTGTGTGTGTGTGTGTGTGCGTGTGTGTGTGCGTGTGTGTGTGCGTGTGTGTGTGCGTGTGTGTGTGTGCGCGTGTGTGCGTGCGTGCGTGCGTGCGGAGAGAAAAGCTCTTTAAGAACTGGAAGGGCATGAAAGGGCCTATTCCAAACCAAGATTCTAGTCAGGGAAAGAGTTCTTTAAGCTCCGACACCCTCTGCTGTTAGGTCCCACACACACATGACTGTGGTCCTTTATTTAAAAGCAGTTTGGTTACATTTCTCTCGAATTGTCTTTATTCCTCTGCCTCTGGATCACTAAAGCTATCCCGAGTTCATTGGTGTAGATCAGGGGTTCTTAAACCTTTTTATACCACAACCTCATAATATGGAGGAGAATGATTTGCGACCCCAAGCTTGATTTAAAGTGCAATTAAAACGTGGAAATAAAGCATATTCCTACTCTAATCCAAAGTATATATTGGTAACCTATTAACACATTTATTTTATGATCAGTAGTGCTGGAGTCTAGATTTGGAAGATTTCTGATTCTGCAGATTCAATCCACGAGCAGAAGAGTCTCTAGAAAGGTTTTGAAAGGAGCTGAGAACTGAATGAGAGAGGAAAATATGTTGCATGAGTGAAATATAGATGGTGGGAGAGGAATAGAAAAATACCCAAAGAAAAGTGTGTGCGTGTGTATGAAGCATGACCTTCAGTCCGCTGCCCACTCTCCGCCTTAAGAGCTGCCTACTAGCTTCTACCCGAAAAAAAGGGCCTAGAGTATTTACAAACAGCATTTTAGACTCCAAAAAGAATGAAGGCCTCATTTCTAACTCTCACCAACCTGTTCATGGGAAGCAGAAAGAAAGACTGGCTGAAATGAGGAGGGAGAACATAAGAGAAATGAAAGAGTGTCAGATTCAAGTAAATGGCTGCTGCCGTTGTGCTGTGGAGTAGACTCTCCAAAAGCGTAACCAGCTGCGAAAAGCACATTACTCGCCTTTCCTGGGCTTTTTTGTGTGGCATTTGCTGCTCTGTTACTTTGGCGCCGTGGCATACGAGTGGCGTCGACTTCTCCAGACAGACGAAGAAGAAAAGGCTCTCTAAAGAGGCGAGGAGGACAATGGTGAGGAAGGTTAATGGCAGAGGGAAACAACGGATGGCAGGAGCCAATCAGAGTGAGTGTGCAGTGCTCTGGATTATTCCGTGTGTTTTTGCTCTCGCCCTTTCCCCAAGGGAGCAACCAACAATGTGTTTTCTTTTTAGCCAACATGAAGAGTAGCAGCAGTATTAATGCTGAAAGATCTTTGATTCTGCCTTAAAAGTTCCATCGTCATTTTTATGAAAGAACTTACTGGTATTGGCAGTAGTCAAAGTTATGAAGGTGCTGGAGAAATGGATGTTAACGTTCTCATCCGTCACCGGTGGTAGCGCTATGCTATCGTAGCTGAGTGTCACGTCTGGGGAACCCATTAGACTTGACTCGATCCTTCGGCTAAATGGAGCTTAGGTAGGATACGTTTCATTTTATGTACAGCTCCAGGTGGAGCAAGTGTTCACAAAGTTCTTAAACGCTCTTGAACCCCGTATCTAAGCTGTCGTGAGTTGCAGCGCTGTCGGCCAATTCAAATCCCCGCGTTCACTCCACCAGGCGTCTGGAGCTGCGTTCAACGCGCGGTGCTCGAGGATTCGTTGGCACCCTCTTCTTCAACACGCTTTGGATTTAGAGGGTTTTGTGTTGTTGACTTCGCCTCCTTAGGAGCCTTATCTAATTCTGTTCCCACCTACACTTCATCTCGGGAGCCCTGGCGTTTATTGAACTCCTCCATCTGGTTGCTGGCTAAAGGCACACTCACGCTCGCACATTCTGAAGGAATTGTTAGCAAGTACAAACGCGTGGGCTTGTCAGCGTGTGGGGCCGCTCGTGCCTCAGACTGCATGGCGGTTTGCTGCTCACTTTCATGGCTGGTGCTACAGAGCACACACAAAGGCAGACACACACACACACACACACACACACACACACACACTTGCCCCTGGTGCCAGATGTGCGGAGAGCCTTAGCACACCCTTTGTCCTACTCCGCTTCATATCAGAGAAGACTAAGACCCTCTCCAGTCTCAAGTCAAAGCAGCGGCTTGTTGTAAAGGCTGGCTTTTCAACAACCACCAGAGCTCTGTGTGTCTTAACATCCTCTAACACGCACGCACACACACACACACACACACACACACACACATACACGCACACACACACACACACACAGACCTGGTTTGTCCAGGCCCACCCCCATCTCCCTCCTCTTTTTCCTTTACATTGCTTGTCTCTCACCTGTTAACCTCCTTAGTGAACTTGTTTGATTTGCTTTTGATCTCTCTCTCTTTGGCTGTATTACAATCAGGTGTTTTGTTCTTCGGCCCAACCTGCCCCTAAATGAAACTCTGAACTAAATTTACCCCGCTTTGCAACGTGGAAGGGAGATGAAAAACAATCATTGAAAAGAGGCCGCCTTAAAAAATAAACTTGTGGGATTTAAAAAACAACCCACCGTCCCCCACAGCCCGCACAGCGGCCAACCCACCGGACGCTGGGTGTTTGATGGCGTACATCTGAAGCGATTTCAAAGGGCTTAGCGGCTCTCTTTCTCTCTTTCGTGTTTCAACTCTCTCTGTGACCCCTCGAACCCTCCCTCCCCCCTCCTGGCTCACTCTTTTTCCCTTTCTCTCCTAGTTTAGGCCCTCGGTTGGCTCCATTTGGCATCAGTGGTGCATGATGCTTTGTGACAGGCACCGGGCACAGAGCCCACAGACTTCTGTTTCTCCTTCAAGCAGACAAAAGTCTCCTTAAAGCCTTGTTCCTCTCTCACTCACTGACTGACGCTTTTACCTCTTCCCCCTGCCGTTCTTTATCTTGCTTTCCTTCCTTCTTTTTGACTTCTTTCTCACTCCTTTCTTTTCACCACTCTGCTACATATATCTACCTGGACGCTTTGTCACTAAACATCTCTCTCTCTCTCTCCCTCTCTCCTGTCGCTTACCGTTTTGTGTCTGGCACCATATAGCTCTCCTTTCCTCCTTGCTCCTCCTCTCCCACTATTCCTCCCCCTCTCTGCTCAGCCACATTCTCCTGTGCTCCCGCTCTCGACCTCCTCCTTTAATGATCACAATGCCTTGGCTCATTGTGAACTCTGAACTTTTATTGAATCTCTTCTTCACAATAACCTCCAACCCTCTCTCTCTCTCTCTCTCTCTCTCTCTCTCTCTCTCTCTCTCTCTCTCTCTCTCTCTCTCTCTCTCTCTCTCTCTCTCTCTCTCTCTCTCTCTCTCTCTCTGTCTCTCTCTCTCTGTCTGTCTGTCTGTCTGGTAAACTACCCTACCATGGTTCCAGCCTGCCAGCTTGCAGGTTAATTGGTCAGCCCACTGTGCTGCCAGAGGCACCAGCCTGGCCCCAGCTGAGATGACCCCCAGACCCAGTTATTACTAGCAAGGCCCCTGGGTCTCCTATCAGGCCTAGGACTCCTGCTTCCTGCTCTAACAAAAGATGAGAGTTAGAAAGGGGATGGAGGGAAAATGTGAAATAGAGAGAAAAGGTGAGCGAGAGAAAGTGTGAGAGATTGAGTGAGTTGATGAGGTTGTGTGTGTGTGTGTGTGTGTGTGTGTGTGTATGTGTGTGTTGGTAGCTCTTGATACCAAATATGGAGGTATTGCATGTCACGGTGTGGTTGTGTGAAACCTATTCGTCCCCTCCTCAGCCCAGCTTCCGTCGCACCATTATCTGCGACTCAGTGCTTCCAGCATGGGTCCTTCTCCGCCACAGAACTGAGATTGATAACTCACCGTGCGCACACCTGCTTTCATTTGTGCACGGGTTCGTGATAGAGCCGCCATGGAGGCATCGATCTTTATTTGCTACATGCAGCAAAATAAACTAGGGAGAATCTACAGACTTTTACAAAAAAAAACATTGGGTGTTGAAGGAAAGGAAAGGATACAGTAGTTAACATGTCTTTTCTCTTTATGTTCAGGTGTAAGAAATGCATAGGGCTTATTTCACATCAATTGCATCCTGTTGTCTTTTGTCGACAAGAGATGGCAATTACTTCAGGAACATGCAGGCTTTGTTCAAGACTATTGCTATTGTATCTACAGAATCATTTTAAAATGTCATCATCATCATCATCATCATCTTCGTCCGCTTATCCAATCGGGTCGCGGAGGTAGTAGTTCCAGCAGAGAGCCCCATCCTTCCCTTTCCCGGGCCACATCCGCCAGCTCTGACTGGGGGATTCCAAGGCGCTCCCCGACCAGCATGGAGATATAATCCCTCCACCTGGTCCTTGGTCTGCCCCGTGGCCTCCGCCCAGCTGGACGTGCCTGGAACACCTCCCTAGGGAGGCGGCCAGGTGGCATCCTAACTAGATGCCCGAACCACCTCAACTGGCTCCTTTCTACGCAAAGAAGCAGCGGATCTACTCCGAGTCCCTCCCGGATGACTGAACTTTTCACCCTATCTCTAAGGGAGAAGCCAGCCACCCGCCGGAGGAAACTCATTTCGGCCGCTTGTATCCGTGATCTCGTTCTTTCTGTCATGACCCATCCTTCGTGACCATAGGTGAGAGTAGGAACAAAGATAGACTGGAAGATTGAGACCTTTGCCTTTCGGCTCAACTCTCTCTTCGTTACAACGGTGCGATACAGCGACTGCAATACCGCTCCCGCTGCTCCGATTCTCCGGCCCAACTCACGTTCCATTTTCCCGTCACTCGAGAACAAAACCCCAAGATACTTAAACTCCTTCACTTGGGGTAAGGACTCATTCCCTACCTGGAGTAAACACTCCATCGGTTTCCTGCTGAGAACCATGGCCTCAGACTTGGAGGTGCTGATCTTCATCCCAGCCGCTTCACGCTCGGCTGCAAACCGATCCAATGAGTGCTGAAGGTCGCAGGCTGATGGCGCCATCAGTACCACATCATCCGCAAAAAGCAGTGACGTGATCCCAAGCTCACCAAGCTGCAGCCCTCCTCCCCCGCGGCTGCGCCTTGAAATCCTGTCCATGAATGTCACAAACAGAATCGGTGACAAAGCGCAGCCCTGTAGGAGACCAACCCTCACTGGAAACGAGTTTGACCTACTGCCGAGAACCCGGACACAGCTTTCGCTTTGGGAGTACAGAGATTGGATGGCCCTAAGTAGTGACCCCCCTCACCCCATACTCCCGCAGCACCTCCCACAATAGCTCCCTGGGGACCCGGTCATACACGTTCTCCAAATCTACAAAACACATGTAGACCGGATAGTCATACTCCCAGGCCCCCTCCAGGATCCTTGCGAGAGTAAAAAGTTGTGGATATCTGCAGGGTATGTGTGGGACTGTCCGGAGGGCAGGTTGTACGTGTAGATGGGAGTGTGTGTGTGTGTGTGGGGGGGGGGGGGTGTATGGGGGAGGGGGGACGGGGTTGTCTCCCACATAATGTAACTCTTGGGTGCTAGGCATAAAAAATGTCAGTGTTTGGCAGCTGGTTAGGCAGATGGTGTTAGCTTGGAAGCTCTAGCATTGTGCTCCCTTACACAATCACACTGGCCATAGACTGTCAGTGGAAAACTATTAGCGTTGAATGCTAATGTGCTAGCCAGCTCATTGAATGGGGACTTGAATGGAGATGGGCATTTCTGAATGAATGGATATAATGGGTTTGGAAAGAGCCAAAATAGCACCTGGCTCCCAAGCTGGTTTTGAACTAAACTCCCAACTTCGCTGTAAAGAGGCAGCTTTTACTTTTTCTCTCCCTCTGGCTGTTGTGATGGCTTCTGCCAGGTGTCACTCTGGGGTGATAATGGATTGAAAGTGTTCTCGGTGTGTGTGTGTGTGTGTGTGTGTGTGTGTGTGTGTGTGTGTGTGTGTGCGTCTGCGCAGAGGTTTGACAGGCTATAGTCACTCTCATTGGGGATCGGGTTGTGTTTCAGAGCGAAGGTGACAGCTGGGGTCTGGGGAGACCTGCCAGCCTCCGTCAGATCACTCAGATATAGAAAACAAACCTGTCCGACCAATCTCTCTTTCTCTCTCCCTCTCTCTTTCCCTTTCCCCCTCCCCGTTTGTCTCTTTCTCCCTCTCTCTCTCTCCACTTGGCTAGCCCAGCACTTCTATCTCCCTCTCTGTTATCTGATGGTGGAGACTGACACATCTGTGGGACACACAATGGTTGCCTCACAGTCCTAGCTAGCTTGTCATCTCTGAAGTCACAGAAGACTTGGGTTTGAAACCGTACTCCGTTGCCAAGGCAAATCTTTGTCCTGACTTTGCTGTTTGCCCACACTTTGAAGCCGCGAGTGGGTCTGAATGAAAGGTGCATGTCCAAATAGACAGAAAAAAGCTTAATTGAATTGTACATACTGCCTTGTTTAATTTTTGAGTACAGCTGACAATGTGACCATTTCTAAGGCTTCCATTTTAGAGGTAGGAGGCCCGCTAGTCAGCCGGCCAGTCAGCCCGGTATTGGTATCGGTCATAGTTATTGATATTGATGAATTGAAACGTGTTGCCATAGTGCTGCATTACCCTCACTAATGTTGATATTCCACCCAACCCAGCCTCCACCTAGTTCGGGTCTGTTGCTCAGTATCTGTCCAGGGAGTCTGCAGATATCTGCTCCCTAACCATGGTTATTCATACAGTGTTTGAATATGGCCTTGGGCGGGAAAGAAATTCAGAGCAGCCGGCCCTTGACGCCAACTTTCGATGTTTTACCATGCTATAGGATTAAACAGGAATACATACTTTGTTCAGTTGTCCTAACTGAACCATTATTGTTCCTGTTAGCCAGCTATTATTCCATGCATCTCATCCCTCTCTCTCCCCCCTCCAGGGATGACGAGCACGCCCTGATCCTCCAGTACTGCCAGACTCTGGGAGGAGAGGGGGGCTCCCCCCACAGCCAGCCGCAGAGCCCCGCCCAGATCCTACATGCCGTGGAGAGGGAGGAGCGCGGCGAGTTGGAGCGAATCATCGGCCGCCTGGAGGACGAGCAGAGGTAGAGGATTGGACGCCGGAGATGTCCGTCTGCGCCCGCGGTCGCCCAATGGGTTCTGTGAAAACACAAGACGCACACTCACACACAATTATTTTTGTTTCACTCCAGTTTTCTCAAAATGAAATGGCTATGGAGCACATTAGTGCCTGTGGGCCACCTCTCTCTCGCTCTCTTGCACGTGTGCGTGTCCACACACACACACACATACACTCAGACACAGCTCTCTCCCCACTTTGAATGGTACATGGAGCTGACGTGGGATCAGAGTAAATGTTTGCTGTGTCTCAGCTGCTTTCTCTGTCTGAAGAAATTTAACACACCACACACACACACACACACACTTGCTTTCAAACGCACAGTGACTACTACTGGCAGCGTATAAAATATCACATTCGCCTTGGGCTCTTCATGGACAAAGAAACCGAACAGTAAGGGAGAGATGAGAAGGACAGGAATGGAGCAGAGTGAGTGAAAGGGCACAGCCTTTGAGTGTGCGTGCGTGCGTGCGTGCGTGCGTGCGTGCGTGCGTGCGTGCGTGCGTGCGCATGCTTCTATTTGCTTTGGATTGTCTGATGTTGAAAGAGCAAAGAGGTCAGGAGAGATGGAGGCTTTGGTCTAACTGTGTGTGTTGGCCCTATGTGTAGTTGTCTCACATATTTTCAGGGAATTTATCTCAATCTCAATTTTTGATGTGTGTGCGAATAGTTCCCCTCTAACTATGTCCTCCCCCACCCCCAGGACCCTCCAGAGGGAGTACGAGCAGCTGAAGGAACAGCACAGCCAGCGGGGCCCCGCCCCACACTGGGACCTCCAGGGCTCCGCTGCCTCGCCCCAGGCCGGGGGCCCCGAGGAGGCTGACCTGCTGGCCGAGGCCAAGCTGCTGCGCCAGCACAAGGGCCGGCTGGAGGCCCGCATGCACATCCTGGAGGAACACAACCGGCAGCTGGAGTCTCAGCTGCACCGCCTCAGGCAGCTGCTCCACCAGGTACCCCCCCCCCCCACACACACACACACACACACACACACACACACACAAATTCAAGTCTATAAAAAGAAAAGATCCAGACCATTTCTATAATCTAACTTCAATCCTAATTCAAATGTAACTAGAACTCACTGGTGTATTATTTGAGGAAGGAAAGGTCTTGTACTGTTGTTCAAGACAAGACCGCTATAATGCGCTTTTCAATGGATTTTCAAAGGCTCCAACAGCAAGCAATCACAAACTGCCAAATAGCTCCTTGTTTTTTAAATGGTTTACAAAGGTAATATGTTTAGTTTATACCCAGGGCCGTAGCTACCATTGAAGACACAGAGGTCATTGGTTACGGTTATTTTTCTCACACTTCTAACATGCCTTGTTAGTGGTCCACCTTTTTTGGAACAGTTTTTTTATTATATTTAATTTATTTGATGGATTTTAATCAATGTTTGGAACCTTATACTTGCTTGTGTAATGTAAAATAACTATTGACCAATTCAATGGTCAAAAGTGCAGGTATTATAATACCACACCTCAAAATGTTTTACCAACGTGTTGTCCGTGTAGTTTGGAAAAGTATGGAATATTAAAATGTGTAGGAACCCTGAAAGAGGGGCAGCTGGTGAGGCTGCACATGTAGTGTACATATACACGTCCCACACACGCCGATAAGGAATGCCTGCGGCAAGGCAGGTTCCATGCATTTTGAGAAACACATGCCCTCAAGACTCACTTTCCAAACCCCTCTTTAACCCGTGTGTCCTTGCGAGCTGGACACTGGCCTTCAGAAGCGGGAAACACTCACTCTTTCTCTCACACACACGCAAACACACACTCGCCCTCCCGCTATTCAAAAACATGCAGTCTAATTCCTCCCTCTGTCCCCAGAAGCACATCCAGTGTTTGTCTTCCTTCCAGCCCAAATCGGATCATTAGGATTCTGCAGGAGGCTTCCCACACTATTCCGGTTCCTTCCATCTCCGCCGCCCCGCCTGGCTGCTGCCAGACCTAATTGGTCGATACGTCCGGCGCACACTTTTACCTATGCAACATGTCCCTGCCTCGCGCACACACACACACACACACACACACCCACACACTCCAAACAAACAAATACCATCAGAGTCCAATCGGACTAGTCAAACAGTGGGCGGGCACTGGCGGGGCAGGTACAGGCCAATGGGAGGGCTGAAAGTGGGCCTACATGACTCACATCCCTGTAGGGGACAGAGCAGATAAAAGAGGTTAAGATGCACGTGGGGCGGTGACACAGGTCCCTGTGGAAATGAAGACCCCCCACTGTGTGTGTTCTTGAGTCAATGAAAAGCACTGAAAAGATGGTAATTAGCACACCCTGTGGTGTCTACCTGTGGTAGGCTACCTGTGGTGTCTACTTGTGGAGTCTACCTGTGGTGTCTACCTGTGGTAGGCTACCTGTGGTGTCTACTTGTGGTGTCTACCTGTGGTGTCTACTTGTGGTGTCTACCTGTGGTGTCTACTTGTGGTGGTCTACCTGTGGTGGTGTACCTGTAGTGGTCTACCTGTGGTGTCTACGTGTGGTAGGCTGCCTGTAGTGGGCTACCTGTGGTGTCTACCTGTGTTGGACCACCAGTGGTGTGCGTGCGTGCGTGCGTGCGTGCGTGCGTGCGTGCGTGCGTTCGTTCGTTCGTTCGTTTGTTTGTATGTGAATGTGTGTGGGGCACAAAAACGCTGTCTTAAATGTATGCTTGTAAGGAAAAGGTTAGCACAGATCTAAGGAGAGGGGCCTGAGGATGTTTGGATCTGGTCTGGACACACAATGCCATGGCGTTACCCTTCCCCACAGCCAGGGGCCAAGCTGTGATGGAGGGAGGAGCGTGGAGCAAAGGAAGCCGGGAGACACAGAGGCAGTGAGAGGAAAGGGAGAGGGATTCAAGGGGAAAATAAATGGACAGAGGCAAGGCAAGGAGGGGGTGAGGAGCTGGGCGGGTTGCTATAGATTCTGTTTCTCCTGGAAAGGCTTGAGGGATTTCTTGAATCTGACGTGAATGTCACCGAACATCGGCTGTCATCCTCTGCAGAAGGAGTGAGGCATTATGAAAGGAAGAGTTTATCCATCCATTTTGTTGCCAAACTGATCCTTTGGTCCATGGGGGACTTCCCTACTGCTTGGCATCGGCATGGCAACCCAAGTCTTTCTCTTCCAAAAGATAGCTTTTTTTGCGGTGGTTTCCCTGTCCAACCCTCTCCCGAAGTCAGCACCTATCCAAAGTAACAAATAGGATTGGGGGTGACAGTTGACATAAATATGTTCGACATGTAGAGGCGTGTGTGTACACATGAGACATGTTTAATCAGGCCACTCCTCTATCTCACTGTGTACTGTACATTAGAGACGCTCTCTCTTGCTGTCTTTTTCTTTCTCTCTTTATCCCTCCCATTCTTTCTATCTCTCTATGTAGAGGACTCATGTTTGAAGTTGTCAGCAGCAATGTATGCCAGAAGGACAAATGAGGACCCCATGTTTTAGTAATGACACGAGCCGCCTCCTTCCGTTCTTTTTTCCCCCCACATTTTTTTTCTTGCCTATGTGCTTCCCGCTGTCCTTTTTTCCAAACTTGATTTCTAACTGTATTTTGTTTTATATTTCTTTGCCTTTCTTTCTCCACCTGTCCTGCTCTCAGCCGGATTTGGACTTGAGGGTGAATGGAGTGTCGCAAAGCCGAGGGCCACTTACCGAACACGAAGGTATGACTACTGTTTGCCACACACAGACACACATTCAAAAGCAGTTACATTTTCGCGGAATGCGTGTTTCATGTCAGGGTGTGCTTCAACCATGTGTGTGTGTGTGTTTTCAGACGCGCTTCTGGACCCCCACAGCTCCGACCTGGCAGACGTCATGGAGCAAATCAACAACACCTTCCCTGCATGCAGTCGTAAGTCCTCTTTTCCTTTCCAGTTCTGGAACCCCTCCCCCACTTTTAATCCCTCCCTTCTCTGCCTTTCTGTTCTCCCTGCGTGTGTCCCTTTTGTCTGGCCCTCACTCTCCTTTCCTTTCGTTATTCTCTGCCCCCATGCCATTCTCCTCTCCCCTCCTGCACCCTTATTTTCCTCTGACTCTCTGACTCTCTTTCTTGTGTGTGTGCGTGTGCGTGTGTTGTTGGTTGCTAGTTGTGTGTGAGCATGTGGGTGGTAGCCAGTTGAAGAGTTGAAGACTGAGTCAGGTTGTGTTTCTGTTTGACAAACGTCCCTTGGGGTACCTTCCCTGCTTGTCTCTGTTCTGTAATTCAAGACGCTCGTCTTTGGAGCTGGGACAAACACACAGACACAGGCCCTGTCCTTCCTTCACTTCCCCCCCCTCCCCCCTCTCTCTCTCTCTCTACGTCTCTGTCTCTGGCTTAGATGTAATATTGATGACGAAGGCCACCCTCCGGATGTTTATAAGGCAGGGTGCGTCTATCTGGGGCAGGACTCGGATTGATTATGGAAATAAAGAAGGCAAACTCTCAGGGATCACTGTGTTCTGTTGCTGATAAAAAAGTAACACACCTCCAGGGGTATTAATGCAATCAGTAAATGTTTGACACAGTGAGTAGAAGGTCCAGCTACTTTTCATTGTATTTGCAATTAGGGGGGTCAAAGGCCCTATTCTAAGGTATAGTCCAAGATCTATTGTAATCAGGAGGCTCCGGCAGGGTGAGCCGTGCTAGCTGGCCACTCACCTCGATGGATGGACTGCCTCAACCCAAGGAGGGTTTAAACCATGTTTGTGTGTGTGTGTGTGTGTGTGTGTGTGTGTGTGTGTGTGTGTGTGTGTGTGTGTGTGTGTGTGTGTGTGTGTGTGTGTGTGTGTGTGTGTGTGTGTGTGTGTGTGTGTGTGTGTTGTTGTTGTTGTTGTTGTTGTTGGCGGAGAGGCAGGTGGAGTGTGTAATATGTTAGTGATTTGGCTGTCTTTCTCTTTTCCAGCCTCAAGCCTCTCGTCCAGACCACAGGTAAGAGTCCAAACCCCACTCCCCCTCCTGAACCAATGAATGGAGCTACGGCTTAGCTCAGAGGGGGGCCATGCTATACACTGAATAGCCACTTCTGTTATAGAGGGCCATTGTAGTGAAAGGACCAAACAGACCAAGAGAGTGACCAAAACAAATATCCTTTTTCCTTTTGTATAGCGCCTCTCTTAACAATGTCATAAAGTTCCTAACAATACAAACAGCAGTTGAAAAGAATCACAACTGGTAAAATAAAAACAGAAAATTCAAATCACGATGAGAAATCTCACAATTAAAAGCGTGTCCGTTCAGAGACAAAGAAGATATGCAGAAAACGAAAAGGCCCAAATAACAGACATGCCATATAGCAACACAGTCAGGCAGACATGCCATACATACAGGCTGATAGATGGACAGATATACAACCCATAGAGACAGGCAGGTAAATGGATAGATATACGTGCCTTAGAGACAGGCTGGTAAATGGACAAACAGACAGCTAATGGATCTCTTGGCATCTCCCCCACTTATCCATGTGTTTGGAAGCAGAGATGGATTCTGGGGCTTGTAGTGCAACTAGGAAGTTGTTTTCCCTGACCTGTGGTTAGTCTAATTACTGTTTACCCCCATCTCCCACTTTCTGGCAAACGAACACTCTCCATATAGACACACAGACACACACACACACACACACACACACACACACACTTTCTCTCTATCTCATTATCTCTTCTCACTTTCTCTCCATTTCTCTCTCTCTTTCTCTGTCTGTCCCCTCAACCCCCACACCTCTCAGCCAGTCTCTTCACTAATGCATTTCCACAGCAGTGAAGCCATTCGTTTGTTGGGAAACTGCCGGCGTCCGCTTCTTAAAAGAGCCCAGTTTCCCCCGTCTCCATGTTTCACCCTCCTCCCTTTGACGTAAGCTGTCTCCATGTTTCACTCTCCTCCCTTTGACGTACGCTGTCTCCATGTTTCACTCTCCTCCCTTTGACGTACGCTGTCTCCATGTTTCACTCTCCTCCCTTTGACGTACGCTGTCTCCATGTTTCACTCTCCTCCCTTTGACGTACGCTGTCTCCATGTTTCACTCTCCTCCCTTTGACGTAAGCTGTCTCCGTGTTTCACTCTCCTCCCTTTGACGTACGCTGTCTCCGTGTTTCACTCTCCTCCCTTTGACGTACGCTGTCTCCATGTTTCACTCTCCTCCCTTTGACGTACGCTGTCTCCATGTTTCACTCTCCTCCCTTTGACGTAAGCTGTCTCCATGTTTCACTCTCCTCCCTTTGACGTAAGCTGTCTCTGTGTTTCACTCTCCTCCCTTTGACGTACGCTGTCTCTGTGTTTCACTCTCCTCCCTTTGACGTACGCTGTCTCCGTGTTTCACTCTCCTCCCTTTGACGTACGCTGTCTCCATGTTTCACTCTCCTCCCTTTGACGTACGCTGTCTCCATGTTTCACTCTCCTCCCTTTGACGTACGCTGTCTCCGTGTTTCACTCTCCTCCCTTTGACGTAAGCTGTCTCCATGTTTCACTCTCCTCCCTTTGACGTAAGCTGTCTCCATGTTTCACTCTCCTCCCTTTGACGTAAGCTGTCTCTGTGTTTCACTCTCCTCCCTTTGACGTACGCTGTCTCCATGTTTCACTCTCCTCCCTTTGACGTAAGCTGTCTCCATGTTTCACTCTCCTCCCGTTGACGTACGCTGTCTCCGTGTTTCACTCTCCTCCCATTGACGTACGCTGTCTCCATGTTTCACTCTCCTCCCTTTGACGTACGCTGTCTCCATGTTTCACTCTCCTCCCTTTGACGTAAGCTGTCTCCATGTTTCACTCTCCTCCCTTTGACGTAAGCTGTCTCCGTGTTTCACTCTCCTCCCTTTGACGTACGCTGTCTCTGTGTTTCACTCTCCTCCCTTTGACGTACGCTGTCTCCGTGTTTCACTCTCCTCCCTTTGACGTACGCTGTCTCCATGTTTCACTCTCCTCCCTTTGACGTACGCTGTCTCCATGTTTCACTCTCCTCCCTTTGACGTACGCTGTCTCTGTGTTTCACTCTCCTCCCTTTGACGTACGCTGTCTCCGTGTTTCACTCTCCTCCCTTTGACGTAAGCTGTCTCCATGTTTCACTCTCCTCCCTTTGACGTAAGCTGTCTCCATGTTTCACTCTCCTCCCTTTGACGTACGCTGTCTCCATGTTTCACTCTCCTCCCTTTGACGTACGCTGTCTACATTCTATCCATGGGATTTAATTAAATTTAGTTTTTTGTATTTTTTGTGTAAACTGCGCTCAATTTCATCTTGGTGAAAAAAAATGTCAACCGGTCCACCTTATTCTCTCTCTCTCTCTCTCTCTCTCTCTCTCTCTCTCTCTCTCTCTCTCTCTCTCTCTCTCTCTCTCTCTCTCTCTCTCTCTCTCTCGCTCACTCTCTCTCTCTCTCTCCCCTTTTTACATTTTAAATAGCCATTCATCCCATTCTCCTTTTCATTCCACCCTCCTTATCTCGCTCTGTTGAATGGAATGTGTTATCCGTAGTTGTTCCACAGAGGCGCTGGGCTGGAATGGTGGTGACGTCCCCTTCTTTTTCCAAGCAGACGGCGGCCGCCGTGTTACACAAAAAACAAACGTATCCCAGCCGTGTTTTGCCCTCACCTGCGGCCTTATCTCCCCCAGCCAGCTCAAAACAGGGAGGGACAGGCTAGAGAGGCCGCTGTCTTGATTGCCAAGCTGCAAATCCGATACATTTCCTTATGGCACTTTGAGAAACACAGCATCCGCCGAAAAGAGAATCGGCGAGCACATCCAGGGCCTCTCGGTTCCCTCCTCTTATAACGCGCTGATAGCTCCAGGGTCAGTGGTTGGGTGGTATGGGTAAAGCGTGTGTCTGCCCCGATGTGTTTCACAGAAGCGAGTGATAAGAGGGGGATGCCATTAGGGCATGTGTGTTACGGAGATCTCTTCAACCTCTCTCGGAGTTTGAGCTGGCTAGCGGCCCTGTGTTGGCTTTTTAATGAACGTAAGTGTGTTTGTGTATGTGGTCAATGTCATTTTACTTTTCTCCCCCCCCCCCCCCCTGTTTTCCAGGTGATGTGAGGACCGTCGTCTCATTCAGTCAGAGATGGAAATGTACCCGAGCACACCAAGACTCCCTGCTCCCCATTATGGCTATAATGGATATTATAACACTGTATCCTGTGTATTTTGAAATGACTGTAGCTGACGACAGACGAAGAACAGCTAGACACCCATAGCCAGAGATCCCCCCCCCCCTTAAACCCAAAGACACACAGGACCACACAACTTTCCCATCGTACCACGTCGCCGTCTTTTACTATGCAAACTGTACATTATTGTAAACTGTAGATTGTACCTTAAGTGGGTTAAACCTTTGTCAGTGATACATTTGGATGTGATTTATTTTGGCTTTGTATATCAACAAAATTCGCTTTTTTTTTTGTTTTTCAGATTTGGGTTTTGCTTTTGTTCAGTTCTGCTTTCACTGGGAATCAAGCTGTTCGTTTGTTTGCTACATTCTGCTTTTTCTCTTTGATTGCTTTCTTTACAAGGGACATGGCCCCAGATTCAGATCTAAACTTGGAAACCGAAGCTCATTGTTTATCACTTCTTAGATTCATTGGTTCAGATATTGTAATTTAAGAAAAGTAAGCGTTTTAACTGCCCTCTGAGGCATCAGATTTAGTTTTTGAAATATATCATGCAGCATGCTCGATGTCAAGATCCCCTTTAAGGCGTTGGTGTGATTCCGTTGGCGTTGTCATGCCGACTGCAATTGTGTGACGTAAACTTTTAACCCCCTCTGTGCCTATACAGTTGTCATTCCAAGTGTGGAAGACTAACGCTGAGTTCTGAATCACCTACTATGCACCCTTAACATACTAAATATGAACTCATTTTCCGGCATATTTAGTATGTTAAGGACGCATAGAAGGCAATTCCGAACACAGCGTTTGAGAGCTTGTAGAGAAATAAAGGTGGATTGTGAAAAAAGGAGAAGTTAAAAGAGAAAAATAAATGTAATTGAACCTGACGCTGTTCAGAATTTTGGTTTGTAACAGTTAGTGTCTAGTATAGTTTTATAAAAAATTATTAAATCTATGTTTGAGAATCAGAAGAAAGCCATGATTGCCTTGCTACCTCAGTCTTATAAACGCCTTCATTTGCGTGTTCTCTAGACCTGTTTCATTTGATCATGTTGCTATTTTGACAAAAAAAATGATCTTAACTGCTTTAACTTTCGAAGCTTCTGCCTGTTGATCTCCCTCAGTTAGGTTTCTGTAAAGCAAACAAGGAAATTGTATCCGTGTTACACTGAGGGGTCTGTGGCCTCTTGAAGCTAACTGCCCCTTACGACTAGGCTGTAATAGATGTCATTGTTTTTCCCCCCATTGGTCTCGTAGCACTGGCCCCTCACTGCACTGTCTCGTGTGCTATATGCTGTCCCGTAAAACCTGTTCGTTTTTACACTACTCTATAACCTCCTCTGACTGTCTTTGGATTAATTATGATAGCGTAACCTCCTTCAACTGTGTCGTTGGACTGGTCAGGATGACGACTCTGAGGATAGTTGAACTGTACCATGGCAGAACTGTGCCCCGAGTGTGTCTCCTGAGGTATGTAGTATAGACTGACCACACTACATGTAATATGGCTACGTAATGTTTTATCCGAAATAAAAATTTTATAACAAGTATTACTTTTGCTGAATTCTTTATTGTCAAGTTGCAAGCAGGCTTAAAAGAGAACAATACTTTTTCAGTGTACTGTGCTTCTGAAAGGCTCAAGTTTTGAACATGCAAAATTGTAAGGACACAGCTCTCTTAAATTAGATTGATGTTTAACATCACTCCTGTAGTCTTGTCAAATGCTTAGCTCCTGTTGTTCTTCCATAGGACTAATGAATAATGGATCGGCCCAACGTACCGTAAAAACTCCCCACAGACCAGTCCCAGCATCCCATAGAGTTTCACGGTACACATCCTTACCTGTTAGAAACTGATCATGGGAAAAGCTAACTTCATTGTGATGAGCTAAATCCGCCCGACTCCGACTTCATCATTATTATTTATGGAAGGTAGCGGTGGCGCTGCGTGAGCTTATGCAGTCATCATACGTTATGGCTGCAGCACATTGTGGCGTGCTGAGCTGGGACGGGGAGCGCCAAACGAGAGATGAAAAGTAATTATGGAGTATACCAGTTTCCTTCCCCGATCCTGCTGTTACCCCCCTACAAACGGCAGTGTCTTATCAAAGGAATATTACTCACTCCTAGCCATAGACATTCATTATTTAAGCTATTTTCTTAAAGAGAATGTGATGTTCAATTAATGTTGTTGGGAGAGGAGATTTATCTTGGTCATAGTTGTGCTTTGTCAGCTTGTTGGCTGTAGCGGCTCTAAATTAGACGCCCTCAGTGATCAATGCAGAGTCTGTTCATCCGAGCACAGAGTAAACTACATCCGTGGGTGTCAGTTTGAGTTACTGCGGATGTAGTTGTCAGCTTGTCACTTGTAACAACACAGTGTTGTAAGCTTTTTAAGATGTTTGGTGTTTTTTGTTTTTCTGACGGTGTTTCTTCGTGTTCCTCCTCTCTAATCCCCTGATTGTTCTTTCAGGTTCCATTCCTTCCCTGTCACTCTCATTCTCTTTGATTTCTGTCTTTGTTTTAATGTTACACGTTCCTTTCTTTCGTCCTGTATTCTTTCCATTGCCTCCATTTAAGAGTAGCCCGTCCCAATCAGCAGCCAGCGAGGAGGGGGTAGCAGGGGTGTATTTTAGGAGCATTCATACTTTGGACCCGGCCTTGATCATATCCTTAATCTATTTGTAGTACAGCCAGATCTGATCTCACGGTCCCTAATTAGTTTTAAGTAGTTCAGCTAGATTTGTGCATGCAAGACAAGTTTGCTCTTGATGCCATTCCCCGTGGTGCTCTTGGACCCGCCTCTCCCCGAACACTTCAATAATGCAAGAGCAGCGCGCACAGCCTAAGTGGAGCGAGGGAGACCCGCTGCATTCCGAATCCTTCCAGACACGGAAACCAGCGGAGATGTTCTGCGTTCCCGTGTCCCGGGGCTTTCTCAATTAGTCTACAGTAACGCTCCCGTTCCTGACTGTACTCCAGGAATGCTCTCATTTGTAAAGATAAATACGTTTTAATAAGTTATGAACCAGCGGGCCCAGGGGGATGAGGGGTGTCACTGTGACATTGTCGTTTTCATATATGGGTCATGATAGATTTCACTGTATGTAAACATTGCTTTTAAATATAGCATGATGTGCAAAATGCTACGTGGATGCTACAGTGTATTTTGTCTGATACCAAATGTAACTCTTTATGTCTCATATTACTCGGCTAGCAACAGGTGTGGTCTTTCTTTCTGAACCAGAGGTGAAGAGATCTGCTCAATCTTATGCTAAGCCACAGGCACTATGCAACCAAATGGATCTGGCTAAAAGCCCAAACCTTGTGGCTTGGCAGGCGGAGGAAACATCAGCCCAGAGCATCTGGGGCCTGAACCTCCATTGGCCATCCAAACAATAAGACGCCCATTATTATAACAAGTCCACTGCTGTGGTGTCCCATTTTCCCCTCTGTGCACCACAATCCGCTACCACTGTTAGCCTTTGTACCCAAACAAACACAGTGCCCTTCGTACGGCCCCCACACTCCCTCAGCTCTCCGCTCACGTGGCCAGCCCCTCGCCCTGGATACGGAAGATGGGATGGCACCCGACATGTCTCTTTTTTTCCATCTGCAGGCTGGCACAAGCAGTCTGATCCATGGCTGTGTCCTTTGATCAAATGCCTGGCAGGGCTGGTGGTGGTGGGCATGGGCAACCAGGCGGACAGCCGACCTCTGGCACAGAGGTGGGACAGCGAACAGATGCAGAGGAGGAGGAAGGTTGGACACGACAGGACTGCTGGAGGCACAGTACACATGCTGGATTGCCGATGGGGATTGGAATGAGGGATGGTTTGAGTTCACCGGATAGAGGGAGAGAGGGGAAAGAAGAGGGAGAGACGGATGGAGTGGAAGGATAAGAATTGATTCTGAGAAGAGAGCAAAAGGGCAGAATAGAAAGTATTCAAACATGCAAAGCCCCCCGAAAAGAAACAGACGTGAAATAATGAAGAGAAACGATTTTCTCTTTCATTTCGCTTTCAGGGTTTATTTGAACTGTGCCCAGGTATTTCTGGAGCCATTCATCTTACACTGACTTTATGTTCTGAAAATGAAACTCCTTTACCGGTGTAAGTCTTTGGCATTACACGATCCACAGGCCCACTAAATCTCTCTTAAATGAACTGGCCGATTCCAGAGAAATGCTGAAAGAAAATGCTGACTACATGCAGTAAATTAGAATTAGGCGCTTCATTAGCCCTCTCTATGACATTTCCCGTTAAGTAATTCTAATAGGGCTGGGGCATTGGCCCCGGAATGAAACTCCCTGGGTGCATGCATGTCGTATTGCTAGCATCAGTATGTTTCCTACCATATGGATTCGCGAATGGGGCGCAGAGCGCCAGAAACAGGGAAGGGGTCTCTCATCTTCAGCTATATCTCTATCGTCTAATGCACTTCATTAGCACTCCCACTAATATGACAGAGTGCAGGGCTGAGAGTGCCAGCGTGACCACACCACCGCTTTTCCATTCATCATGCTTAGCACTCTCTTCTCTCTCTCTCTCTGGTGAAGACACATTTTTGCTTGCGACTCCTTCTTAACGTACGCTTTTCCTTGATTACCTTTCACGTGTTCAAATACAACCTCGTCCTGTTGGCTTCCTCGTCTGTTTCTCGTTCATCACTATTGTCGTTTATGGGCCTGTGGTTTATTTTCCCGTCTTGTTCCATCTCTCTCCCGATCTCTCCTGATTGGCTGTATACAAGTTATTAGCACCCAGCCATCATCGTCCCATTTACTATCTGTTCTAGGACACTTCTGACTGCACTGCTGTTTCCGTTTGTGAAGATTTCGCTTAATCGCAAACACACACACACACACACACACACACACAGACACACGTCCATGTGCATGCATGGCCACATGCACACATCTCTAACAAATTCCCCATTACAGCCACTTGCACTGTACACCGCCCTTCCCTCCCTCTCTCTATCTCCCCCTCCTTCCACATCCACATCGGATATATGACTCTCTAGAACGGCACTTAGTTCCGGTTTGTACACCTCCCCCCCTCAGTCACAGCTGCCCTGCCCGTATGTTTCTTCCCAGCCAGGCCCACACCTAATGGGGGGAGACCGATAGCAATGTGTTGTGTGGAGGAGGGAGGAGCAGCAGTGGGAACAGTCAATACCCCCTACTCCGCCATTATGATCTGGCCCATTAGCCACTGTCTGATCATTGGCATTTGCGGTCACGGTCCTAGGAGTACCGCCATGCTGCGTGCCCCAATCCGAGCGGCAGGTCAACCGATCAACAACAGTGTGTGATTTTATTGTTTTGTTTTTGTTTTTCATTTTCATTGTTCTTTATGAGCTGAACAGAGCAGGCAGCGTCTTTGAGCCATTCAGTTAGGAGGCCTATTTGAAAAGTTAGCTTGGAGGATCTGTCCTATTCGTATAAATCAGTTTCAGTTTCAGTACAAATTGAAACTAAGTCAGGAACCAAATGTAACCCCAAAAGGATCACAAATTCTTCCCACGTTTCCAGTTTAGCTTTATAACACAAAATATTTAAGCTAGGGGAAAATTATATGCGGACCAAATCCTCAAAGCCAGGCCGATTCCGAAGGTCTGATACAGCCCAAATAATGGTGCATTGACCTGAGGGCATAGAAATGAAACCCACCTATTCTAACAGCTCTTTAAAAGAAGTCCTAGTACTACTCAATATAAGTAGGATTGCTCTACCAAGGTTCAAGAGTGCAGTAAAACCTCACCCAAATTTCAGAACTAACTTCGTAAACAAACGGAGTTAATTGTGGATCATAAGGAGCTGCAAGGAGTTACTATAATCTGCACTTGGTGTCGAATTATTTATCGGCCCATTCATTTACAACCATTTCAAATCAGGTCAAGATCCCGGTGCAGGAGCATGTATCAGTCTGAAATGCATGAGCCACTTTACTCCACAGAGAATTGCATATGAAGGTTTTGTCAGCTTATTTGTCAGAGGTGGAGTGGAGAATGCCTGTGGAGCTTTTGTGCAGTTGTCAGACCCTGGATGGTTTAAGCACAGGCTGTTATTCAAAGTTGAAAGGAGGTGTTCAGGTGCTCGAAGAGGGGTGGGTGGGGGTGGGGCCGGGGTGGGGGGGGGCTGGGTGAGGACGTAGAACAATGAGCCAATAAAACATTTTTAAGACAGAAAGACACAACTGGGGGGTGCAAACAGAGGAGAACATTTTTGATACCAAATGCTGAATGTCTCATTTATAGGCAGGCTCCCTTTTCTCTCTGTCTCCCTGTTTCAAGTGGAGAAATATACAGGAGAGGCCCGAGTCAGAGGGAAGGAGAGGAGGGTACACTTCAAAGACTCACTTAATTAGACGGTATTGCGAACGACAGAATACTTCAATCACTCGTCTCCTTGGCCGTTATATATAGGCAAATATAAAACAGAAATATCCCTCATGAGAAGAATAAAAATCCTGGAAAAGCGGCTCCATAAATATGTCACTGTGACAAGCTATCCATCACTGTTATTGTTTTTCACTCCACTAATTGAAGACTCCAGGCCTTTTGTCAGATTACTGTACCATTGTCTGTTATCAATTGATTCATCTGTCAGCCACTCCAGCTAGGGAGAATATTGTTGTGGTCAGTCTCTCTCCAAAGCTGTGACTTCCCCCCTCCCCTACATTTTTTTCACCTAACTCCTCTCCTCCATCTTAACTCTTTTTTATTTTCCACCCTCACACTTCCACTCACGTTCTTGCTATGCAACTATGGCCTTTGTGCACACCCCTCACTCTTTACCAACCCATTTTTGTCGAGTACACCAACTGAACTGATGTAAATGATTCAACTTCCTCCCGAGGTGGAAAATCAACCAGTCGTTTACAAATCCCACAAGGCGCAGATGGAATGGGAAAGCATTCAAATTGTAGTGGACTATGTTTACCAAAAGTCACCATCTTGGTGACGGCGTAAAGGAGCTTTTAACAGTCATTGGTTGTTTTCCCCCTCACTGTCTCTGCTGTCCCTCTCGTGTCTCGGCTCTGCCCTCTCCCTCAAAACCACGTAATGAGGTCGCTGCCCTAAATCATGGCGCGCGTGCCTTTCACAAGCCCGTCGTCATCTCCTAGCTCCTATCTTCCTATTTGTCTCCCAGGTTCACTAAGAGCTACGTTACCTTTAATTTCCCTGTAGTATAAAACTCCATTGCCGCTTATTTGCAGTCAAAGGAGAGGGGGTCGATAGCATGGAAAAAGGAGTGAGGCAGAGGAAGGAGTGAGATACTACATAAAATGAAAAATTTCAAAAATGGCGTCTCCAAATCACCCTTGTGCTACATTATTCATGCCTAACAACATTGCCAGGAAAAAAGTATGCCCCACTTTTTATTTCCTCCTTACTGTTATTTTTAGAAGAAGATAAAGAAAATGTGGATAATGCATTACCAGTAGAGACCTGCTCGCCACAAGAATCTCTCTCCCTTCCACATATGCCAACCTCCGAGTTTCAGGTGTCGTCTGTGTTGTGGGCTGCAGTTGGAAAGCGGGCTTAGGAGAAAACTGATATTTGTCATCAAATCTGCCAATGAACAATGGAGGGGAGGCTGTGGTGGTGAGATGTACCTTAGCCATTAGATTAGGCTTCTGTGAACACACCCTCCACTTTCTGCTGACTAGGGATGAGCTCAAGTGCATCAGTAGACCCCAACTAAATATAACAGTATTCATGAGCAGGGGTTCTCTTTATGTGTGTGTGTGTGTGTGTGTGTGTGTGTGTGTGTGTGTGTGTGTGTGTGTGTGTGTGTGTGTGTGTGTGTGTGTGTGTGTACGCAATAAACAATAAAAAAAGAGATAAAGAGAATGTGAAGTTTTGTGTGTCGTGAGAAAGTAAAATTGTGTGAGGCCGTGTGTGTATTGCATATTGTGGATGGGTTTACTCCCTTGATTCATTTCCATAAAGTTTTGACGATTTTATCCTAGCAGTTTGCTATTAAAACGCATGCACTATCGTCTTTCAGGCCCACTCTTTGGGCATTGGCCTGGGTCTTGGAGCTGGTGGAATAGGAAAAACAAATGTTTGATGTGGACTCCTACTGTGAGGGGACACAACTTGGTGCTTTCAAATTTTAAAGTTATGCATTCATCTCATGCAACATAGGTTTGCAAATAAACTTTAGAATAAGGGAACTATAGCAAATCAATCGGCTAAAACTTTTGTAATTTTGGTTTATCCTCGGCCGTAGTTCCTAAGATACTGTAAAACCATGGATATCTGAAGAGGGGTAATGAAACATGCCTTGGTTCCATGATTAGAATTACGCCGATTAATGACGCAAATGAAAGGCTAAATGAGTGTAAAGGCAAATCCCCGGTTCAAAAGCAACAAGGTCAGGCAGTGTGAACTTTCAGATTATTCATGAAATTAAGTCAGGGGAGTTTTGGTTGTATCAAAAGGCTCAATGAGACGAAGCAAATTACCATGTTTTATGAGCGCATTAACAAGTGTTGTCTTCCAAAGGTTAATGAATGTTAATGAATTCAACCGACATGAGACATCAGCTAAACAAAACACACCACGTTTTATTGTTTTCTGATAAGGACATATACCAAGTTGTATTTCAAGAATGTCTTGTAGTGTGTACAGTGTATGTGTGCGCGCGCACGTCATAGAGAAGGATGAGAAATATATCCTCCTGTTTCGATGAGTATTTGGTTTGTACCGAGGCTCATTTCTTAGGCTTCCAGATCACCCACCGCCTTTCTGCCATTGTCTCACCATAACGTAAAGAGCTGCTGGTGGATCAGCCAGCTGCGTACAAAGCCAGATTGAAATCATACCAGCAATTCCCTAATGGAGCATCTCATCGCAACGCTCTCTCTCACACGCACATCTATTCTCTCTCCTTGGCCAACAGCTTGTCTTTCTTCACTCACTCGCTTTGTCTGTAAATGAACTGACACACGTTCCCTGCCCATAAAACGTAGCCACTGTTGAAAGGCCCTCTCTTTGTCGAAGCGCATGGCTGCATTCTTTACTGTGATTACTTTTGAGAGAGACAGTTGGTGGGTGGAGGTTGATCAATGGATCTGCATCTTCACGCCATGCTGGAGGTGAGGTTCTTAGTGTGGGCTGATAGAGAGCCAGAGATAAAGGCTCTAAAAGTGATGGAAAGTTGGATTCCCAGCCTCATTTAATAAAGAGAGCATCTGAGCAGCATCTGGATCCTATTTCACCTTTTTAAGAAGATGCTTCAACAACAATGGCGTGTCCAGACTTTCTTGACTGGGGTTGCCCAAATGGGGCACTGACTTATACAAGGGTGGCATGAAGTAGGCCACGAGCGTGCACACACATGCACACGTCGTAATAGCATTCATTTACCATTTGGATCTCCAATACCCATATCTACTTTAACTACAAACATTTAACATTACAGGGTCTTAATTGAAAAGCTAAATATACCTACCAATCTAGTGGCTCCATAAAAAATAAAAAAAGCTTTTATACTTTCTCCTTCAAAGAAATTGTACCATACAAAAGAAAAGAAGGTTTAGCACTGCGCATGACTGCCTCTCAGGTTTAAGAATGAATTGCACCTATAAACGAAAGTCTGGTTTACTCGTCAAACAGTTCAAAGTCCCACCTCTGACAGGGCAGATAGCCAACCATAGTTTAGTATAATGGGGTGGCTCCTGGAGTGGCCCATGCCATCCCTGGACACGCCCCTGTGTAGCAAGACTCCAGGACAGCATATCCTTTTTTGTGGGATATAAATAGGTAATTTATATTCAACAGAAACAGCAGGCAACCATGTCAGTGTTGATTTTTTTTTTTTTGTTATACCATTTTGTCGGTTTGTTTCCCCGCACCGTGACATAAACCATGAGATTTCAATGGCGAACTTTGTTTGGACAATTGAATGATTGACTTACACCTTCGGTGCAGTCAATCATCTCCAATTTACATTATAACAAATGTGTCAGGGTCCGGATGCCCCTGCCACCACCAGAGGGCGCGGCGGCCAGGCACCTAGGACAGCACCTAGGAAGCCGTCATGCAGCCAAGCTGTGTAGCCATGCCCTAATCATTTGTTGATGGTTTTCACTTGTGCTCTATTATCTTTCTTTGTCCCCGGTCTGTGCTTGGTTCCTATTTAAGTCCCTCTCCCTGTTCAGTTCATGTTCCGACATTACGTTTTGCTGTGCCGTATGGCCGTGCCTTGTAAGCCTGTTTCTTTAAGTAAAGCAAAGCTCCACTACACGTCTCTGGCTTCGAATGTTTCTTTGTGTGTCTGCATTTGGGTCTTCACTGGTAGAGATCGTAACAGAATGTCGGAACCAAGACCTGACCCAGTGGACTTGGCGACCGTACATAACGCTGTACGGCTCCAGGGAGTGGCCATGGGGCAGCAACGGGAGGAGCTGCTGACTCTGGGCGGCCAGGTCCAGGCGCTTGCCCAGGCCATGGAGCAGCTAGCGGCTTCCCAGGCCGCGCTCCACACTGCAATGCATGCGGCGATTCCGGCCGCCGCAGCTTTCGGGGTGGGATCCTTCGGACTCCTCGTCGTCTCAAGCCGTGGCGTCGCCTGTCCGGGAGGTGAGCCTTCCTGCCCCGGAGAGGTACGACGGCCGCCCTCGAGGCTGCCGGAGCTTTTTACTACAGTGCTCCAACGTCTTTCGCTGTCAGCCCGAGGCGTTCCAGAGGGAGTCGACACGGGTGGCGTATTTCATGGCCCTGCTCACTGGCAGAGCTTTAGCCTGGGCTACCGCGGTGGCGGAGCACCAGCCGTCAGCTCTCCGTGATTGTGCGCTGTTCATGGCGGATTTCCGTCGCACCTTCGACCACCAATGCAGCGGCGACGAGGCAGCCACTCGTTTGCTCCAACTCCGCCAGGGATTGCGTAGTGTGGCAGATTACGTGGTTGAGTTTCGTTCTCTCGCAGTGGAGAGGGAGGGGAATGCGGCTGCTTTGATTCCTTCCTTCCGCCGCGGCCTCAGCGAGAGGATACAGGACGAGCTGGCTGCTCGTGAGGACATCACGGACCTGGAGGCGCTCATCACGGTGTCTCTGCGAATTGACAAGCGGCTCCAGGAACGACGTCGGCAACGCCAGCTCTCTGCTGTTCGAGAGTCCCCTACTACACAGGGGGATGCGTGTGGCGGATCGCTGCCTCAGGAGTGGTCCGCCTCCCCGGCGACTGAGCCCATGGAGGTGGGCCGTTCCAGGCTGTCTGTGGAGGAGAGGGATCGCCGCATGAGGGAGCGACGTTGCCTCTACTGCGGCGCCTCGGACCACTTCCGGGACCGCTGTTCCCGGCAGCCAGGAAACGCCAGGGCTCACCAGTTATGGGGAGGAAACTGGTGAGTACATGCGTCCTCTCGACTTCTGTTCCGTCACGTCTTCTGCTCTCTGTTTCTGTGTCTTGGGATGGCAGGCGGGTTCCCGTCGACGCCTTTGTCAACTCAGGGCAGTCAGTTTCATCGACGAGACCTGGGCCAAGCAGCACAATGTGCCCCTATGGCATTTGGACCGGCCCCTGCCGGTGGTGGCTCTGGATGGTCGGGCTCTGGGCACCGGGTCCGTGGAGCACATCACTGGGCCCGTAGAGCTGTGTGCGGCTCAACGACACCGGGAGGTCATCCAGTTTCACGTGGTCCACTCCCCCGGCCTTCTCATCGTCCTTGGCTATCCATGGCTGGCCCAGCACGACCCCCGTATCTGCTGGTCCACTGGGACCCTACTGGACTGGAGGGAGCGGTGTCAGACCTCCTGCCTTCTGGATCCTGTTGCCGCTGACCCACCAGTGCTTGGTCCCGAGGCTGACTTGTCCATGGTGCCCGGCCACTATCATGACCTCGGGGCGGTGTTTAGCAAGGCCGGTAGCTATGTTCTTCCCCCTCATCGCGATCTGGACTGTGCCATCAACCTCCTCCTTGGGACCATGCCACCCAGGGGGCGGACCTTCGCTCTGTCGTCTCCGGAACACCGGGCGATGGAGACTTACGTCGAGGAGGCTCTGGCAGCCGGATCTATCCGCCCTTCCACCTCGCCTGCTGGTGCAGGGTTTTTCTTCGTGGGCAAGAAAGGGGGTGACCTCCGTCCGTGCATGGACTACAGGGGGCTTAACCAGATTACCGTAAAGAACCGGTATCCCCTTCCCCTCATGGACACTGCATTTGAGAGACTCCAGGGGGCCTCATGGTTTACGAAGCTGGATCTGCGGAACGCCTACAACCAAGTGCGCATACGGGAGGGCGACGAATGGAAGACTGCCTTTAACACCCCAAATGGACACTACGAGTACCTGGTGATGCCCTTTGGACTCACTAATGCCCCAGCGGTCTTCCAGGCCCTCATCAACTCTGTGCTCCATGACCTCCTGGGCCTCTTTGTCCACGTGTACCTGGACGACATCCTGGTGTTTTCCGGGTCAGAGAAGGAACACGTGGGCCACGTCCGGACTGTCCTCGGATGCCTGCTCCAGAACCGGTTGTTCAGAAAGCCTGTGAAGTGCAACTTCCACGTCCGGAGAGTGTCCTTCCTGGGCTATGTGGTGTCCAAGGGGAGGCTGGAGATGGATCTTGCCAAGGTACGTGCGGTCCAAGACTGACCGGCACCTACCTCAGTGAAGGAGGTCCAACGGTTCCTGGGGTTTGCCAACTTCTACCGGCGCTTCATCAGGGACTTTGGATCATTGGCACTTCCCCTCACGGAGCTTACCAGAAAGGCAGGGGTCCGTTTCGTCTTCACCCCCGCGGCCGACAGGGCCTTCGGCGAGCTCAAGAGGCGCTTTACCACGGCCCCGGTCCTGCAGTTGCCCGAACCAGGTCATCCCTTCGTCGTTGAGGTGGACCCCTCGGAAACCGGGGTTGGAGCCGTTCTGTCC
Source organism: Aplochiton taeniatus (assembly GCA_017639675.1). Taxonomy (NCBI): domain Eukaryota; kingdom Metazoa; phylum Chordata; class Actinopteri; order Galaxiiformes; family Galaxiidae; genus Aplochiton; species Aplochiton taeniatus. The sequence continues at coordinate 7,838,993 of CM030185.1, read as the reverse complement.
CAACGTTGCCACCCTGATGGGAAGCTCCGCCCCTGTGCTTACTTCTCGAGACGCCTGTCTCCAGCGGAGCGCAATTACAGCATCGGTGACCGAGAGCTGCTCGCGGTGAAGATGGCGTTGGAGGAGTGGAGACACTGGCTAGAGGGGGCCAGACATCCGGTGGTGGTGTGGACGGACCACAAGAACCTGGAGTTTGTTCGAGCCGCCAAAAGGCTGAACCCTAGACAGGCACGTTGGGCTCTGTTCTTTGAGCGGGTTGACATCACCATCACCTACCGCCCGGGGTCGAAGAACGGTAAGCCCGACGCCCTGTCCCGTCTCCCTGGTCCTTCCGCACCCCCGCCGGTTGACGACACCATCTTCCCTGCCTCCCACGTGGTGGCTCCTGTCCAGTGGGGGATCGTGGAGGAGGTTCAACGTGCTACTCGGGGCACCCAGCTACCTCCCGGGCCTTTTTGTGCCTCCTCGGCTTCGGCCCCAAGTCCTGGCCTGTGCCCACGCCTCACCCTGGTCTTGTCATCCTGGATGGGCTCGGACCCTGAGGCTTCTGCTGCGACGCTTCTGGTGGCCCAGCGCTAAGAAGGATGTGGAGACCTACATGACTGCATGCTCCACGTGTGCTCGTAACAAGAGGCCCTCTACTCCTCCGGCTGGTCTGCTGCATCCCCTTCCTGTTCCGAGACGACCCTGGTTCCATGTCTTTCTAGACTTCGTCACCGGTCTTCCTGCCTCTCAGGGTAATACGGTGGTCCTCGTTATGGTTGACCGATTCTCAAAAACAGCCCGCTTTGTACCCCTGCCCAAATTTCCGTCAGCTCCAGAGACGGCCGAACTGGTCCTGAACCACGTCTTCCGTTTACACGGTCTCCCGCTGGACGTCGTCAGTGACAGGGGTCCACAGTTCACCTCCAGGTTTTGGAGGGCCTTCTGCCGTCTGCTGGGGGCCTCTGTGAGCCTGTCTTCAGGCTTCCATCCCCAATCCAACGGCCAGACAGAGAGGGTCAACCAAGATCTCGAGACCTGCCTGCGCTGCCTGGCATCGAAAACCCCCGCTGACTGGAGTCGACAGCTGCTGTGGGCCGAATTCGCCAACAACACCTTGTGGCACTCGGCCTTGGGCATGTCGCCCTTTGAGTGCCAGTTCGGCTACCCTGTTCCCCTGTTTCCTGAGGAGGAGGATGATGTTGGGGTGCCTTGGGCCACTGCCTTTGTGAAGCGTTGTCGACGTGCCTGGACAGCGGCCCGGGCCGCACCGCTCCGCACTCGCAAAACCACGGAGAAGCAAGCCAACCGCCGCCGCATACGGGGTCCTCCGTATAGGGTGGGTCAGTGGGTCTGGCTCTCTACCAGGGACTTGCCTATTCGAGGGACTCCGCCTAAGCTCCACCCTCGCTTCATCGAGCCCTACCAGATCATCTGGAGGGTCAATCCTGTTTCCTTCCGGCTCCGGCTGCCTGCCTCTCTTCGGGTCCACCCAGTGTTCCACACCTCCCAGCTCAAGCCCAGGGTCATCAACCCTCTCTGCCCCCCTGATGCTCCGGCGCCAGCTCCTCGTCACATCCAGGGGGGTCCTGCCTATACCGTGCGGGCCATCCTGGCCTCATGGCTGGTCCGTAGGTGCCGACAGTACCTGGTGGACTGGGAGGGCTACGGTCCTGAGGAGCGCTCATGGGTGCCGGCTTCTGACATTTTGGATAAATCTGTGATATCTGACTTTCTGTCCTCCTCCCAAAGGGGGCCTGTGGCTTGCGTCCGGAGCCGTTCGTCGGGCCGGGGGTCCTGTCAGGGTCCGGATGCCCCTGCCACCACCAGAGGGTGCGGTGGCCAGGCACCTAGGACAGCACCTAGGAAGCCGTCATGCAGCCAAGCTGTGTAGTCATGCCCTAATCATTTGTTGATGGTTTTCACCTGTGCTCTATTATCTTTCTTTGTCCCCGGTCTGTGCTTGGTTCCTATTTAAGTCCCTCTCCCTGTTCAGTTCATGTTCCGACATTACGTTTTGCTGTGCCGTATGGCCGTGCCTTGTAAGCCTGTTTCTTTAAGTAAAGCAAAGCTCCACTACACGTCTCTGGCTTCGAATGTTTCTTTGTGTGTCTGCATTTGGGTCTTCACTGGTAGAGATCGTAACAGAATGTCTCCTTGGTTCCATCAATGGACATGATTCAGTCGCTGAATTGGTGGTTGTTTTCCTTCCTTCATAATCCCTAGATTAACAAAGGTGTAATCCAAAACCTTGTTTTTTCCCCCTGCTGTCGTAACAAAAGGTGTGTAAACAAGGCCACTCTGCTCTAAAAAAAGGAAAACGCTATTTACCGCAATGTATTTCTATCGGCCCATGTGAAAGGACAGGTCCTCCTCGATTCCTCATAATCCCATTCTATCCATAGGATAATCCTGGTCTGATACTTTACAAATCATTGTTTACTTGATAAAATAGACTAATTCCACAAGAGGCCCCCTGCAGAATTCAATCATTCTTGTAATACTGATCTGTTCTAATTTAGCTGACGAGGGTTCCTGGCGGCGCAGATTGGCATGGTGACACCGGACGTTTTGGGATGTGGCACGGGGTTGTTAAGGTCGGTCATTGGTATGGTATGATAGCATTTCAAGGGATGCTTGGTGTTCTATCTAGCATGCTTGACATTCCTCATCAGTTTGAGGAATAAATGGCACATTTCCCGCCAGCACAACAGAGGAGCCAGGAGGAAATGAGCATTTACAAGGTATCAAAACACAGGAGAAACACACACGCACACACACACACACACACACACACACACACACACTACGTAAACACAGCCCGCAAAACAATCAAGTAGCACCAACTACCAAAGACACACAAACACATGTTTTGCCCACACAACCATTTTCTGTCCGCCAAGCGTCATATAATTCGAAAAACTGTCTTATGTCTCATCCCAGGCAAGAAAACCAACACCTCAGGCCCTCTGTGTGCATCTGATGGGCCAGTACGTATCTGTCTGGATGTCGATGTGGGCTGTTTGTATTCCCCTAGCCTAACGTGGGGACTGCGGCCAAAGTGTGCTGGGAGGCGGGGAGTGGGGCTGCTTCATTTCACTGGTTCCACAACAATGGCTTCATGCTAATGTATTGGGGGCCTGGACACCGCACCGCCCTCCCCTCTCTCCTCTCAGCTGGCAGAGATGAATGGATGCAACCCACTCGTCCACAGCTCTGCTTGCTCCATCCTGTGTGCTCCCTTTCGCTCTCTCTCTCTCTCTCTCTCTCTCTCTCTCTCAGAGAAGGGCGTTCTTGCACTAATGAGATCCCACAGAGTTGTTGCCGTGCTGTGTGCGTGAGGTGTGTGGGTCTCTGTGTGTGAGGTGTGTGTGTGTGTGTGTGTGTGTGTGTGTGTGTGTGTGTGTGTGGCCGCACGTGGGTGTCCATGTGCTGGTATACTTGTTTTTTCTTTCTCTTAAAATGGCTTTAGTTTGCGTGGGAGCAGACATGCTACCAGAGCTCTATCTGAGTGATGAATGATGTGGACGATAATTCTCTGTGGAAATAACTCCAGCTAATGTGGTCAACACATTCAGTAATGCTGCCAGACTTAAAACTTTAACCTTATATGCTTGGCCTCCATTAAAACTTCAAGAAGTGGAAAATGCCAGGACTTTAATATGAGGAGGAGCCCGGATCTACTGTATGTAAGAGTTATCAATGTGCAATATATAAATGACAAGGGTCGTTTTTTGAGGAGGACTTCAATGAATACAGTGTCGTGAAATATGCTCCCTTCTTTTTATTCTGAAGACATGGACACGGCCCTTGTATTTTACATCCAATGCAGTTCGATCTGTTCAACTACCCGAAACTCCTCTCAAAGCTATCGAGACACTGATGGGAGAAGTTGAGTGAGCTCTCCGTTCGAGCACCTTTCTCTTGGGCCTCGGCATGCATCCACCCAGGACCACAATCCTTTCTCGTCTTCATACTCATACAAACAAAGAGTCAAACGAGGGAAAGCACAGACCGGGAGACAGACATATTACATGCCCTTTTCCCCCGCTCTCTCCAGAATACCTGCCATGGCCAGGGGATGTAGACGCACCATTCAGCGGTCTGTCACTGTGGTGTTTGCATGAATGAGAGGGTGTTTGTGTGTGTCTGTGTGTGTCTGTGTGTAAAATAATAATTAAAAAACATGCATTTGTTTGTTTGGCTGTATTCAGTGCGTGGGGGGCTGGAGTTTCTGAACGTTTCTCTCTCTCTCTCTCTCTCTCTCTCTCTCTCTCTCTCTCTCTCTCTCTCTCTCTCTCTCTCTCTCTCTCTCTCTCTCTCTCTCTCTCTCTCTCTCTCTCTCTCTCTCTTCCTGCTAATGTATTGGGGGCCTGGACACCGCACCGCCCTCCCCTCTCTCCTCTCAGCTGGCAGAGATGAATTGATGCAACCCACTCGTCCACAGCTCTGCTTGCTCCATCCCGTGTGCTCCCTTTCTCTCTCTCTCTCTCTCTCTCTCTCTCTCTCTCTCTCTCTCTGAAAATATTCCCCACATTTAATCCCACCCATGCCCGAGAGAACACACTTAAAATAGGGCGAACGGGGATGGGTTGCATAAAGATGAGTCCATCTTGAACGCCCCAATGGCATTGGGATCTCGGTTTCGCCAGGCTTTAAATTACACCAGCCAATGTGCACAAGTCAAAAGCCGTGGCTGTATCCTCCACCACCGTTTTCCTCATTGTTCAGTTATTCAAAAACGCTAAGACGCTAATAAAAAAGATCCATGTTTTCTTGTCGGTTAAGCTTAACTAATAACACGTCAAAGGGTGTCATGTAGAAAAACAGAGAGTTAATGGATGCTATATAAGCCTGAAAAAGCTGAAGACAGTACGTGCTCGAGTTATTTACTTGTTTTCCCTTTGTTAGGAGCAGATGAGCTAGGAGACTTTCTAGAGACTGGAGTATCTCCACAGAGCCGGAGGCATAACCTCAACTATCCAATTTATTGGCATGGATTACAGCCAAACCACAGGCCACAAAACACAGATTGCCTGCTTTTGTTTGGTTTTGTTTGACTTTCAGGGCCCACCCCTTCCTTCTCTCCAATTTCCCCTTTCTCTTCCCTATAATGAGGATTTTATCTGCAATGCCGCAGATCCAAAGTGCCTTGATGCTAGGTTACACTCTTGTGAGCAATCATTCATAATCATTCTCTTTTGCGGGCATCGTTGCACTGTTTCTGATCAACCCTATCTTGCAATTTTCTTGTGGTTAGTGTCTGCTAGCATGCGAGATAATCGCTATTGGCAGGCGGAATGACTATATAATACAGGCGGTCAGGTGGGTTGCCTGTGTAATCATAATAATCCACCATCTTGTTTTTTGCCAACAGCTTGCCATGAAAAGAACAGAGACACCTGTACTTGCTGAGGTAAAGACACACCACGTTGAGAGTATTGCATTACGAGTTCACCAAAACAGTCTGTGTCTCAGCACTTCAATCGTTTTCCTTCATCTTCATTTTATTTGTCTTTGCTTTCTGCTCCCGATTCTCCACCTGCTTCCAAAGATTGCCCACCTCCATACTCCCCTCGAAAAGCTGCTGGTAGCCTGCCAATCTGAGACCGCTCAGACTTTACCATATCCTGGGTACTTAGAAATGTGGATCCCTTAGCACGCTATAGATAATACCAAATCATCTGTAGACCTTCAGTAACTAAAGGATACATTTTAATTACAGGCAAACGGTACACACCATTTACCACAGCAGAGTTCATGTTTGCCCCAAAAGTAGAGAAGGGAGAAACAATCAAAAAGGAGATGGTTCTCGTTTCAACAACGTATTGGAGTAAAAAGAGGCGGTTTCTCATCAACACGACGGTTTCAGCAAATGGCTGATTATCATAATGTGCTCAAAACGTCTTTTCCCTCTAACGATTGGTCAGCTGTCATGTCCCAGGTTGAAAAGGCCAATGGTTCTTCCTCAGGTGAAGTTGTGGTGTGCAGGGGTAGAGGACGGTCAATAACGGACACACAACAATAACAAGCAAGCACATCTTATGCCCGCAATCTGTCTCGCCATCAATCCGTACGACGGGGTGTTATCAGTTCAAGACTTCTAAATGCCAGGAAGGAGACACAATCCTTTTCTGAATCCTGCTATTAGCAAACGGCATGCCTGATGGAGAGCCTTGTCTTCTCTGGTGTCTTGTTTTATTTATAAATGTATTCATCCTCCACAGCCGATTTATTGTATGTTTGAAAGCAGATAAATTGCCTCCATTTAAGTTCTTAAATAAATGATAAGGATCTGTGATACCGAGGTTGGTAAGGAAATTGAATTTGCAACGCATATCACTGTCACACACAGTAGGCTTCACATATTGCATTCACGTGCACACACATACACACACTTACTGAAGCAAAAAAATTATAATCTCCATAAAGGCTTCACACACCAACACACATCATACCATCTTTAATTGGTTGGTTTCAAGTCCTCTGCCCTCCTTCTCCCCCTCTTGGTGACAGTTGGCCAGCCCACCTTCCAGAGCTATGCTGATTTGTACTGAATGCACAGGGCACCCCTGCATCTCCCGCCCCATAAAGGAGGTGAAAATTGAAAGGCCTATAGGCAGCATGGCATGCCACTCTAACAGGAGATTACATCGCTCTGACGTCTCCGCAGCCTCTGACAGCCATTGGAATGACTAGACCCACACATCACATCCCCTCCTCCCTCCCCCTTGGAGCCCAAAATAGAAACCTAATGCAGCGGTCAGACATCTTAACGAGATTCCCATAGATCGGGTCGAGCAGCGTACAAAGTAGACGTTCACCTCGTCCTAACCAGTTTTCTGAGATGGGATGGAGTCTGGCCCGAGAGTACTGGGCAGAGGCTTCCGTCAATAGAAAGAAACGGATTCACAGCCACCTAGAGCCATTACTGGGAGCTGGATTAGATTACTGTTTCAAAGTGGGCTCTAATGAGGAAGTACGCTCGCCACACGGCAGATGTGCCTCCTCCCACCTCGGCTAAATAAAGTCAGTTTCAACCTGTGCTGTGTGAAGTCTCGTATCAAAGCTTCTCACCCACTGTTCCATATTCATACACTCAATCTGCGCCTGGAATAGGTGGTGTGAAAAATTGAAAAGAAAAAGTCAGCAAATGGTGGATTTAATTTCCAACAGACTATGACGGGGTCAATGTTGAACAAAGCAGCTGTGTGTTATAAAACAGTTGCCATGTGCTTGGGCCTTACTCCCATTCCCCTAACTTGCTTTAATGTGAATTAGATGGTACTTGGAGTGTAATAATGATAGTCTGACTCTGAAAGAACCATTGTGTGCTTTTGATTCCAGTGTGTGTGTGGTACAGCAAGGCATGAATGCATATGCGTTGTTCTCTGTGTTGAAGATTTAGCTGCACTTCACTGATGCTCCATAGAGAATTGCTAATCTTTCACTGACCAGGAACAAATAGGAAATGGATTTACGTTAAAGGTAATTTAACTAAGGAATCGTAGTAGGAATTCGGATCTTCTTGCCCTTTATCTGTTTAGTGTTATAGCCAACCATCCCAGATGCAGTCTACACTATAGTAATCGCCATATATTTTACATTGGCCAAAGTTACTACCCTTGGATGCTGTTTTGTATATAAACACCAAAGACCAGACATGGACACTTTGTCATCCTTCCTCCCTCTCGACCCCTCTCTTTGTTTAACCCACACACCTGACTCTCCTGTCCGCTGTGACTGCCTGGATCTTGGACTTAGAATGACACCCTGAACTTTCAGGCAAGTATCAGGGAGAGTGGAGGGAGAGAGCAAATGCATTAGTCTACCTGGTTTGCTGAGGAACACTGTCTCACTAGATGGGGGAGGAGAGAATTTGAAAATGCGCAGTACTGAAAGAGTCAATTCTTAATCAGCTCTGACCCACATGCTTGGCTGCCACGGGGCTCTGCTGAAGTGAGAGTGGAATGTAAACAGGACTGGAAAGAATCTGTATTTGTGTCACTGCCTGTCTGACGACATGTCTCTCTGTCTCTCTCTCTTTCTTTCGCTCTCCTTGTCTCTCTCTGTCATTCTCTCTCCATCATTCGTTCTCTGTCTCTCCCTCCTATCCTCCTCTATGTCCTCCTCTTCCGACTCAGGGTTGGTGGGTACAACCCCCTGGTGCCAGCCACCTGCCCTTCCCATCTGAGCCTTTCCTTAATTAACACGGCCACTCGTTAAATCCTGACAAATGGGCACTTGGGCTTCTAACGAGGAAAGGGTCGGCTCTATTACCGATCGCACATATTCACTGAACTAATGCAAATGTGAAGAGAGCTTTAATGAGGGTTGCCTTGACAACTTAAAGGATGCTGTCCAGCACCCGCGCGCAGAATTTTTAACAAGGTCCATTTTTCAAACGCACGCACTTTCGTTCACTCACACCCTCGTTATACCCTTTGGGTAGCTGAGTTTCGAAATTGAAAGTGTTTGCTTTCCCTGTTGAGACTAGTTGGCGAAGTCAAGGGTGGAAGTTATGATCTGAATGCTGTTAGCATAGTTTATGCGTCTTAAATTATGCACGAAAACACGGTGTGTGGTGGAAAAAGGCAGCTCGATACCCATGCAGGGGAAAATGCTAATACTTAAAACACAAAAACTAAATCGATGTGTGCAATTTATTTTTCCATCGAAAGTCTCATGTGACAATTCCTAGCGGCCTAATTCACGCGCAAAACTGCAATCACACCCACTGCCCTGGCCTGAACCAGGCAGACCCCTGCACAGAGCCCCTGATGCTCAGACCCACTCTGGGGGGAAACTAATTCAAATAGCCCTCTGATGAAACCGGCAGAGGCTTTAAGCGAAATGGAAATCTGAACGAAAAACTCTGGCAGGATAGCATCTGGTTGGGAAAGGAAAGACTAGGCGAGGGGAGGAGAGGAGCGAGGCGGAATAACGAGATCCAGCTCGGCCGGCGGGGACAGGAGCTATGCCACCACCCCGGAACAGAAGGGCTGTCACAGGGGACCGGCGTGGTCCCGTGCCTCTCGTTACTGCTTGGATATGGATGGAATGGGGGGTGGGGGCTAGGACACAGGGACTACTGTGGGGTACCATTAGACAGGCCCCTCCTGTCGTAAGCTCACCTTCTCTACCCCACACTCTTGCCTTCACCTCTCGGATGCTCCTCTCCACTCGGCAATCCGTCTACTTTTCCACTTTCATCTCCCGACGGTCGCTCGGCGCAAACAAAGTCCATTTTAGAACGCTGGAGATTTGACAGAATGCAGAAAGCAATTAATCTTTGTTAATGCCAGTGTTTCATGTCACCCAGAATGTGACGGTCATTTTTAACCACTGCGGTCACCCAATTCATCATTTTTTTATGAGCTAGACCACGATAGCAATGGGAGAGCCAGGGACGCCATAAACAATGCCGCTCCCCGAGGACCGTTTTGACCCGATTAAGAATACATTTCGTTTTTCCTATATGAACACTCAGGCAACGAGGCCAAAACCATCCTTTTAACGTATTGTACAATATTCACAGAGGCCGCCTTAAGCAAATGAGCACTGATAGCCTTGAGATTCCTCTAGTGTGGCATTTCACTCACAAAGCCTTCTTAGCCAGTGGCATCCCATTGAACTCAGGCATGGATTGGCCAGAAGCCAATTACAGCAGAAAAAAAGCACTTTGAGTTACTCCATAACCTTCTTCATACCGAGTCATTGTGAGGTAGAGGGTGGTACTATTCTGTCCTGTGAAGGACTTTGTAACTCTGAATCGAAAAGTGCTATACAAATATTATTATTAATACTCTGAAAGTGGACATGCTCAAAGGCTTACTTTATTCAGCGACCGCTTCTTACATAGCAGAAGATTGCTTTAAAGGAAGAAAAGCAGGACCAAGCCCTACTGATAACTGCAGACTTCTGAGTTACAAGAGTTAACATAATTCTGAGGTGTAATGCTTACAAATCAGTGGCAAAATAACATACCCAACAAGTTACTGCTCATGTAATTTAGTCCATAAATTGGTGTGACTTTTTAATTTTCCCACTGTGTTTTTCATCTGAAGTGTTATTCTGGCTGTTGGCACAGACTAGCATCCACTGCGTGCTAGCTTTTAAAGTAGCAACGTGAGACAAAGGGAGATGCTAGAGAAACATTCTGTGTATACCTTCACAAAAGAGCGGCTGTTTTGTTCTATCCTCTCTTTGATACTGTGAGGAAGAACGTAAACTCTACAAAAGACTTCCCGCCGGTGCCAACAATGATCGCCCATTACTACACAATAGCCAGATCAATGCTTCCTTTTGGCATGCACTGCCTCATGTCATAATTGTAGACCTAGTTACTGGGCGTGAAGCGTTGGCATTAATCTAGACCCTCCCTGTGGGGACCATATCTCCATCCAGTAAAAGGCGGTCATCCTGAATTAAAAGGGGGGGACGGTGGCATCTGTTGCCAAATAGTCTTGTCTTGTCAACATCTTTTCATATCTGGTCTGGGGACATAATCAGCGTCAGGATTGGACACATCCTCACCGTAGAGAAACCATAAAATATGATTTGTTATACTATCTCTATTATTTCCTGGGCTGTGTTATGTAGGACATGGCAAAGCTTTTGGTGGAGCCTGTCCATCGATAATGGGCTTTAAACAGGGAGGTGAGGGAGAGGACTGGCAAACATCTGGAGGACTGGCACCCCAAAAATACGGAGATATATTTTTGACAAAATCATACCTGCAGTTAGTTCTGTTAGTTCAACAGCAACCGGCACCAAGAAATCGTGGTTGGTGATAGTGTTGATTGGCATTGGGGCAAACTACATTTAGCTTTACTTTTTCTGGCTCAAGTCCACAAACATCCTAAGCACATGTGCAGGGTATCAAGTTCTGTTTCCCTTTGTATTTAAGTTGACATGCAAAAGTTAGTTAGCTGGCCTGGAGAGCTTCATTGTCTACGGAGGGCACTCGGAGCACAGTCCTCACAGGCACTGAAATCCTTTTTCGCTCCAAGGAGCTGGAGTCCTGTTTAGTCTTTTGTTGTTCAGTGTTTACCAACAAGGCCTCTAACCGAGTAGCCGTCCTGTTTTATAAAAAATATTTATATAAAATACATTTTTCACGGTATCTCCGGGCCATAAAACGTCTTCTCTCTGTTTGTCCTTCATACTCTGTTATTTACCCTGAAACGAGGTCCGCGTCTCATCGCGTCTGTGGCTCTCACAGGAAAGTATCTTTCTTTGTGGCCTTGTCGTTCGTTCAAACTCCAGTCAGCAGTGTTGTTGTTACCCTGTTATTTCTAAGGACAATTAGACAGGAAGATTAGTCACAAGTCAGTAGGCACCATGCCTCATGTTCTCTCTCGATTCCCAAACTGCAGGGTCTTTGACACTGGCAAAAAGTTTCTCACTCATCCTTAGTGCTTAGTAAACACTTCTGTTAAGAAGATGACTGTTGTTCTTAATCCCCATCTTATTTTTTTAAACGTACTTTACTGTCCTCTGATGTTTTTGCTTACTATATCAAATTGGATTTGGGTGCCTGCTGGTAAATACTCTGAATGTACTGGTGGCACACAGTTAGTATTAAGGGGACAATTGGTCTTCGAAAATAGTGATACAAGCAAAACAAATGTGTGTCTGTGTGTGTGGTATTTTATTGGGACAAAAATAAAAATTGGTGTGTGTGTGTGTGGAGGGAAATTAGCATAATAGCTAGTTTAGCGATGGTTCTCCTTTTCGCTTAGGAGGCTGATTGCATGGCCCTTTCCTCTCTCCTGTGCCATTTCTTTGGGGGGGCGGGGGGGCTGGATAATTAAGGTGCACTAAGCTCAGAGCGGCTAAGTGGAACGCTTCCCCAAATCTACAGCCAGGTATGATTAATATGGCAACTTTGCAGTGTATGTCTGTGTACAAGGAGGTTTGTGTGTGCGTGTGTGTGTGCTTGTGTGTGTGTGTGTGTGTGTGTGTGTGTGTGTGTGTGTGTGTGTGTGTGTGTGTGTGTGTGTGTGTGCGTGTGTGCGTTAAGACTTACAGTCCCCTCCAAAAGTATTGGAACAGTAATGCCAATTCCTTTATTTTTGCTGTAGACTGAAAGCGTTTGGGTTTGACACCAAAAGATGAATATGAGACAAAAGATCAATATGTCAGCTTTTATTTCCAGGTATTTTCATCTGGATCTGATAAACAACTTAGAAGATATTATTATTTGTAAAGGAACACCACATTTTTTGTTGAGCAAAAGTATTGGAACATGTGACTAACAGGTGTGTTTTGTTGCCCAGGTGTGTCTTATGACATTTATTATTCAAACAATAAATAACACTGAATGTCTAGGCTCAGTTTCAGATTCTGGTTTTGCCTGTGCAGACTGCAGTTATAGTAATCAACATGAAAAGCAGAGAACTGTCTATGGGTGAAAAGAAAGCAATTGTGAAGCTAAGAGAAGATGGGAAATCAATCAGAGCCATTGCACAGACACTAGCCATAGCCAGTACAACAATTTGGAATATCCTCAGGAAGAAACAAACTACTGGTGTACTAACTAACAGAAATCGAACGGGACGACCAAGGAAAACAACAGCAGTTGACGACAGAAACATTGTCAGAGCTGTGAAGAAAGACCCTAAAACTACTGTTGGTGAGATCAACAACAACCTCCAGAGGGCAGGAGTGAAGGTTTCAGAATCCACTGTTCGCAGAAGACTTCATGGACAACAGTACAGAGGCTACACCAGAAGATGCAAGCCATTCATTAGCATAAAGAATAGGAAGGCCAGGCTGGATTTTGCCAAAAAGTACAGAGACGAGCCTCAAAAATTCTGGGAAAAGGTTTTATGGACTGATGAGACGAAGACTAACTTCTACCAGAGTGATGGAAAGGCTAAGGTTTGGAGAAAAAAAGGATCTGCTCATGACCCCCAAAACACAAGCTCATCTGTGAAACACGGTGGAGGTAATGTGATGGCTTGGGCTTCAATGGCTTCTTCTGGGACGGGCTCATTAATCTTCATTGATGATGTAACACATGATGGCGGCAGCAAAATGAATTCGGAAGTCTACAGAAACATTTTGTCTGCCAATTTAAAGAAGGATGCAACCAAACTGATTGGGAGATCCTTTATCATGCAGCAAGATAATGACCCTAAACACACTGCAAAAGCAACAAAGGAGTTCATCAGGGGCAAGAAGTGGAAGGTCCTAGACTGGCCAAGTCAATCTCCAGACTTAAACCCTATAGAGCATTCTTTTTACCTTCTTAAAAGGAGACTGAAGGGAGAAACCCCCCAAAACAAGCAACAACTGAAAGAGGCTGCAGTGAAAGCCTGGAAAGGCATAACAAAAGAAGAATGCAAAAGTTTGGTAATGTCCATGGGTCGCAGGCTTGATGCAGTTATTGAAAGCAAAGGATTTGCAACAAAATATTGAGTCTTTTTCACTTAAATCCATTTCAAGTCTATCTGTTCCAATACTTTTGCTCATCTAAAAATTTGGTCTTTCTTTTCAAATAATGATATCTTCTAAGTTGTTTATCAGATCCAGATGAAAATACCTGGAAATAAAAGCTGACATATTGATCTTTTGTCTCATATTCATCTTTTGGTGTCAAACCCAAACGCTTTCAGTCTACAGCAAAAATAAAGGAATTGGCATTACTGTTCCAATACTTTTGGAGGGGACTGTATATACAGTGCACTGGCTGCATACACACCTTTGCCCTCTCAAACTTTCATGCCCTGTCTGCCCGTAGGGTTGCCAATGGCGATGACCTTCCTCTGAGCAGATGATATGAGGATTACAAAATGGATTACCCTCCATTGAATGAGAAGGGGAGAATCATATTTCCAGAAAGAATTCCCCAGTAGCCCCTTTCATTTTTTTTTTTTTTTTACTTCAACAGATTAATGAACTAATTGCAGTTGTTATATTCCTCTTACATCTGTGCAGTTCTGTGGAATATTTATTTCCCAAGTTCTTGAATCTGTAATTTACTGTGAAATGAAGATGGTGAATTGTATACCGGCTTATGTTTTTATTTAATTGCTGCTAGTTACATTTAATTATGCAAATCAGCCAAGAACAATTTTGCTCCGGGTTTCAAAAGAAACCTATAAAATTGCCTCTGGTGCTTTGAAGTTGTGGTTCTGACAGAAAGATCTTCCCCAATTTGCTTGTTCACAGAGCCATGACAATATTCAGAGGCAAATTAACAAATATATTAGGTAATACATGGTATGAAAGGGGAAGCTGGTTAATATTTGGCCGTTACTAAAACTATGACTGTACAGTATAGGCCTATGGATAATTCATTATATTGTTTATGCAAATATTCAGGAAAGATGTAGAAGTGTTGGCTCCATTAGGAGAACAAGTATTAAATGAATTACAAGGGAAACTGTAAGTACCAATTCTCAGTATACAGAAATGATCAATTTATCATCATCTAAAACATTATTATAATAATATAAACTGTATTTAAATAGGGAAACCAAATTGAGATAACTTACTTTATCTTCTGCCCAATAATACACACATAATGAAACATGTATGCATTTCCAATTCAAATAATACCATTGAGATTAAACAATACAAATACACACAGTGAGAATAAAAATAATACCATGACAAAATACATTTCAATAACATAATAGGCTTCTGGCCTAACCTGAGTAACTCTTGAATTTAATTTAGTATAGGTGGTAAAATTCAGCTGAACCAGATGGATTTCAAGGTACTTTATTTACCATCCGCCATAATATACCCATTCTATTTGTATCTGATATCTTAAATATTTCCATTTATTCCTCTGCATAGGCCTATACCAACCTTCTATGTCGGCTTTAATTGCTGTAACATGACGACAGGTACCATAGTGTCTGAAGAATTACAAACACAGCATGCGGTATTCTGGGTACTGAAGTGAGACACAGCGACAGAAACAGACTCAGTATGAGGCACGCTTGGCTGTCAACTAGCCTGTTCTGTACAGCGTCCGTGATGTATCACCTGTACTACGATGCCATTGTGTATTCTGACAGGCACGCATCATCAGCAACACTGCCCAGCCATTTATTCCTTTTTGGACAGGCTGAATTATATCGTCCTGTGAGGGGTGAATGTGTGCGTTTGGACAAGCATACGTGCGTGTATATACGCTCCAATGCGGTAGGTGTGGGGGTGTTGCTTGGTGGGTGGTAAATGGGGACAGATGCTTCTTGCCTCGTCTCATTCAATTTCCTCCCTGCTCTGTTCCATTCATTTCCGTTGATGAAAACAAACATGAGAGATATTAGGTCCTGATATAGCCACCAGAGGACTCTGCCCCAACACTCTTAAGATGATCAAAACAGCAGGAAGACAAAGCGCAGCACGAACCCAAAACAAATCTAATTACCCAGAATTCGGGGACCAGATTCAGCTGACAATAAACTTCATGTAACGATTACAAAATCGATGGTAAGAAAATGTCTCCCAACTGACGCTTTTTATTTTCCACTCAAGCAAACATACTCAAAGTTGTTTTGTGTACAATTGCTTGAAGACTGAATGTCATCTTAAGCTGTTGCAGAAATGTGGCAACTTCCTTTTACAGACTTGTTATAGTACCACAAGTTTTTACTTTCAGCTTTCCTTTTTTTTGAAAGAGGCTTTTCATCAGTAATTTTTCACAAAGTCTTTGATCAGTCGAGTTTGCCTAAAAGCGCTTCTATCAAGCCCAATCACTCTTCTAAAATCATGTCTCCCTTCTCTCTCTCCTCTCTGTCCCCTCTCCCCTCTCTACTCTAGCTGTAGCAATCAGGAACCGTCTTTTCTCTCAGTTCCTCTTGATGGATCTCAATCACAGGACTTGTTCTCAGAGAAACCTGGATGTGTCTTCAAGTACTGCACAGATGCATCTAACCCCTCGGGTGCTCTTTGACCGAGGGGATTGGTCTACACAGCATAGACCAGAAAAAAGAAATCACTTCCCCCATCCTTTTTCAGACATTCAGTTTATTCTATTGTACTTTGGTGTAATATTTTTTTAAATGAAACAAAACACTTAAGAAATTATCAAAAAGCATGTGGGCAGTGGAATTAGCGGTCCGATAAAAGTACTGTATACAATTTATGATTTCTTAACTCGTTTTTTTTCAGTGACACAGAATATAACAGAATATATAATTAGCAAATATTATAAAAATGACAGTACTTGTGTACAAATTTACTCAAGCTCTCGTTACTCATTTTAATTTTGATATTCGATGTAACCAAAATTCCATCCTTCCTTAACTCCTTCCTTTCTAATCTTATTTTCCTCTTCTTCACTCCAAAAGAGATCCAGAAATCCGCTGGTGGGTCCACTTTCATTGGATCTATGTCCAGGGGCGGGTCTAGAACATTTTTGATGAGTGGTCCAGGCTGGGGCACAGACTCAGAGAACGGGGGCACATTTAAATAACATGTAAAAAGTAAAACAGTAAAAAATACAGCCCTAGATCCTTGGTAATAATAAACTGTACATTATTAATAACAAAATCGTTTATTTCTCTTTTTGTGTTCACTTCATGTGAATACAGCATACATTTTTTTTACAGGTTTACAAAGTCAGATTTGAAACATTGATATAATTCAATATAAATAATTTGGGCAACATCAAAGCACTGTAAAGTTAGCTTTGGTTAAGAAAACTACTACTATTACTACTTGTGTGCAATTAATACTGACAAGCCCAACAACCTATCACATTTCCAGGGGTGGCACTTGGGGTGGCCAATTAGATTATATGGGTGGCCCGTGCCACCCCAGACCACCCCGTTGGCTTCCGCCCCTGTCTATGTCCTCAGGGAATGTACGAGTGTTCAGCAGCTGTGGACCCGCTGTCCAGTCCATGACGCAGTCCTCATCAGGCTTGGTAGTCCTGACGTGGTCAGCCACGGTGAACTTAGACCCACTGCTCAGTCCTATGAACCTCTGCGGGTTGACGGATGGATGTTGGCATATGATGTCTGGCTTTAGGCGCTGTGAAGTGCTGGACTGCTGGGGGAAATTAAGGACTCTCTTTTGTGGTTTTGAAGAGAGGTTGTCCAACGGAGGGTTGGTGGGCTGCTGTGGGAAGTTAAAGTTGATCCGCCGGTGCTTTAAACAGCTGTTTTGGTCCAACTGAGGATTGATGGCTTGCTGGCAGTTTTGATTCCACTTCAGAATTCCAGAAGGGGTAGTGATGGCAGACTTTGCAGTGTTCCAGAATTTTGAGGAGTACAAGGGTTCGAAGAGCCGTATTTCTCTTAAGTATTTCAGGAAATCCACAATCGTACTTTAAATTCAGGTATTTGTTAAAAATTCAAGAGAAAGAGTAGAAGGTAAATTCATAAATTAATACGTGTGGAATGCTAGCATTTTATGATGAAATTATGATGATGATCATATTCCGCAATATTATTTCAGAATGGTGGCCTTTGTTATATCTTCCTATGTCCTATGTCATTTTCAAAGCTTACTAAAAACCATGGTAACCATGTCTAATCTGAAATCAAAGTAACTGTAAATATTTTTAATAAACATGGTAAACAAATGTACTGAACCGATGGTCATTGGTGGCCTTTAAAGCTATATGATATCACCTTAAAACAAATTTCACCCTCCTATTTGTTTCAAAACATTTCCCACATTTTATCTTAACAGGTAAATTTGGACCCAGGATTGGATTTACCACCAAGACATCAACATTGATTCTTACCCTTAGTTTTGTATCTTATAAGTTGTACCTTAATACTTGTTATTCATCCGGAACCATCAAATCTGTTACATTTTTTTTTGTATGCACCTCAGCCTACAAAAAGCTAACTCTATACAACCCGTTTTTCAATTCAAAAAGGCACAATCAATCTAATGTATTCCCTACTATGATTACAAAATCATGCAAATATATAACAACCTAATATAGTATGTGAAGTACATATGTATACCACAGGGGACTAATAAAAACCTGAAAATACATACAAAAAATAGCTATTCCATTGGCATCCGTTGTACTGTGGACCGGCAATGACTCATACAAACCTGAGCCTGAAATGTATTTTATATAGCGTGGCGTGACGTGAAGAAATCACATTATATGTCTTGGACTTGAAATTCTATATTGAGACAGCCCTGGGTTTATTCTGGTTCTGTTCTGGGGTTCTTCTCTACCCTGCCTTTCATAGGGAATGAAGATAATGACACTTGAGCAATTTTTTTCTTGGAGCTTTGAATTATCTCTATTTGAGCTACTTTTTCATTGAGGTCCTACTCTTTATCAAAGCCCTCTTTTTCATAGTCTGCTTCATAATCAACATCTTCCTCTATCTTAGAAGGTAATCAAAGAAAAGGAAAATAAGAGAAAGTGCAGCCCACATACTGCTTGAAAATAATATTTGTCACGAGTGTAAATTGGGCCTCTCAGCAGTTATCTTGGAGGATGTGTGTAGGAGAATGAGGTGCGATGTCTCTCTTGCAAAAGAGATTTTAATCTCAATGGCAATATCTGCTTTAATATAGGTTGATAATAATAATAATGAGGGGCAAGGTGAGATAAATAGTGTGTGTATGTTTGCATAGTATGCACATGCATTTTGGGTAAGTATTTGTGTGTGTGTGTGTGTGTGTGTGTGTGTGTGTGTGTGTGTGTGTGTGTGTGTGTGTGTGTGTGTGTGTCTGTTGGGGGCATATTTTTGGGTAAAATGGAATTCTGCATGCTAAATGCTACTCCATTAATAACCCAAATTCTCTACCAGGTCAAGTTTAACAAATAGCACTACATGTATAACAGTATTCTAACTGAGCAAAAGTACAAACAAATAACAGTATTATTGTTAATAATATTAACTTTGGTTTTGTTGTGATTGCAAAGATGTTGTTGTCGAAACTTGTTGTACTGAAGCCTTGCTAGGATAAAAAACAACCATGAAGTATGTGATCCGAACCCAACTTCCACACACACATAACACTACATCAGATCCGTTTGTACTGTATTCTGAACTATGTCACCTCCACCAGCCACACCAAGGAGCTTCTAGCTGCCGATAAAGATCAACGTTTTAGACTCACGCCGTCTGTTCATCTAAATGAAAAGCGGGGACGGTGCACTCAGTACAATCGAAAATTACTGGCAGTATCGAAGGCACACCACTGTTTTTTTTACACATCCCCTACAAAAAGATATACACAGTTTTGATTAACGACCGTCCTCAGACGCCGAGACAGGCCTCCATTGTGTTTCTGAATACAGCAACGAAATACAGCAGCGTGGGGAATTCAATTACTTACAGTGTTGGCTGTCAGGTGTTTTGAGCCCGGCTATGCACAGGACTGTTTATGAAAGGAAGTGGTGGGCTGGTTACATAAGGCCTGTACAAGTAGCTAGCCATAGGGCGGTAAAAGGCGGAGCGTTTTACACTAATGTGTTTGTGACGTTGGAAGTTCTGTGCCGATGATCCCTGCAATGCCTCACTGAGCCGTAGGTCTTGACACACACACCATGCATTAAATGCATACTGTAAAAGCATGCAACAACAAACATACAAAAGGACAAGATTGTGGCATGGTGACTGTGCTTTGTCTACACACACATCGCTCAAGCACAAAAGACCTTTCTCCTTTTTCCACAAATAAACACTCACTCAGGCACTGAATCTCTTTCTCTCCCCCTCTCTCTCTCTCTCACACACACACACACACACACTCTTTCTCTCAAACACACAAACATAATATAATACTCATACTTACTAATTAACACTAAAGCTTTATTATACACTTGAAAAACTTTAGGTAAATGCAGATGTCTATTAGATAACGGGAGAGGCCAGGCAGCCTGACTGCTGCAGTGTGTGGGTGAAGTGGAGTGTTCCCTGGGTTTTTAAAGTCAGGCCCTCTCAGCAGTTATCTTGGAGGTTAAAAGACAGCTACAAACATTTGCCTTTACTCAGCATTTTGCTCTTCGAACCATTTTCAGTTGAAAATACAATACAAACTGGTTTATAGCAACAACTCTGAAAAGAGTTTGATAAACTCTCTTTTAATTGATCTCTTGAGAGCTATTTGAACACTCTAATAAGAAGCAGAGACCTTTTTTTAGAATGTAAGAAAAGAAAACTAGCTCAAACCTGTGACCATGATATTTCTTTAATGAAAAAGAGATAGTCATGCCTGACAGAAGTAATTCTATTTAGATATTCTTGAAGCTTCAAAGTGTGCCATTTGTTTTGCAAAATATTGCGGTTGTTGAAGCAAATTGAAATGGTGTGCAACCGCAAGATCACTGCTCACTCTGTTATCCTAGCAAGAACAACTCAACAAAATGACATTACAGAAGACCAGAATGGAAGATTGAAATAAAAACGCTAAGTTATTGCATGGAAATATTGCAACTATGGGTATGTTTCCACCTTTGACTAAGCCTATATTGAGGCCATACAGTTGAGTCACAGACTAACATCTTTTTCTACTTCAGTTTTCCCAATAGGATTTTAGAGCCTCACTGTTGTCTTTTTATTTATATCAGTGATTGAAAAAAAATAAAAAATAAAAAATAAAGATCTCTTGCTCTTTGCAAAATTAAATGGATGTTGTACGTCAAAGCTTTTTCCAAGCGTAAAAAGGCTTTATCCCATCTGCGATCACTTGTGCCTCACGGCTAAATCCAGTGTTGCCCCGTGTGTGCGTGCGTGCGTGTGTGTGTGTGTGTGTGTGTGTGTGTGTGTGTGTGTGTGTGTGTGTGTGTGTGTGCGAGAGAGAAGGGTGGGTGACGTTGTGTTGTGTGCTCGCTGAAGCCTTGCCCAAAACATTCCAATTTTCTGCCAGTGGAGATGCCAGACTAAATTAAGCGTAAATGCAAAAAGCAAGACAAAGTCATCCGCCCTGGCGCTCTTCGAGACAGCCGTGCTTCTGATGTTCCTCTCCGAGACGGTGGCCTGGTCTAATGTGTTCCGTAAATCAGCACGTAGAATGCAGTATGCAGAGACAATTTACGTTGCAGGGATAAATTACTAAAGACATGAAGAACTGGGGAAAGAAGTGAGTGAAATAATAAAAAAAGTAAGAAGGATTGGAGAAGTGCGACAGCATATATTAGAGGACAAGGGTGGATGTAAGTGAGTGAGGTATAGAGCAATTGCAGAATTGGGAAAGAATACAAAGAGAAAAAAATTACGATAAAAATAACCAAACACATTGAATGGGTGGAAAAGGCAGAAAGGATGAAAGGGTGAATAAGAGATTGGATAAGAGATTGGATAATAAGACTCATTCCGAGGAACTGAAGAGCAGATCAAGTAATCGATTCTGTAGGAAGAAATTAGCGTTTCAGCTGAGCGATTTGCAATCAGAGCAGAGAGAGACAAAAGAGTTTAATAAGGGAAAGAAGGAGAATATGGGAGCCGCAAAGGCAAATGGAGGAGGAAAGAAAGCTGTGAATAATAGATAAGTGAGAAGTCATGGAAATATAGAATGTCAGCTATTGTCTATGACTATTACGGTGAGAGCAATGTGAAAGTGCTCTACCCACTAATTTGAAAGGAGGAAGGCATATGGGCTTGAAACAGGCCTGACGTCAGATTATTCCTGTTGCTTTGTGGATTTGCTGGTGGTGTATTTTGTTACTCCTACAGGCTTGGATAAAACCCCTTGGTGGTTTTTTAGTCAGTTTGGAACGATTTACCAAACATAGTCTGTAGGCAGGTCAAGCACGTTTCACGTCTTTTTTTGTGATTTAACAGGCAAATCTTCTGGTTTGACGTTACTTAGTAAACGTGTATTAATAATAATGAATTCAAAATTGTCCTTTTGTCAAAAAATGGCAGTTTGATGGTCAAACAATGTTTTTATTTTATTTTACCGAGTTGTTACTTCCGTGTAAACACTGCTGTCTTAAGGAATCCAAAATGTCCTACGACCCACTTTAACATTTGCATACTTTTTATTGTGAGAGCAATAATGGATATTTTGCAATAGATATCTGGAAAAAACACATTGCCTTTACATTATATATAATCAGTTATATAAATGAAAGGTGCAGTATGTAGGTCTCAGAGAAGTGTGTAATACAGCAAGAATTTACCAACACAAAAAAATACCAACCTCATGAGTCTTTGGTCTCTCCTATCCCTCTCAATGGACTCTCCCTTCTATCATTTCATTGTGTAAATATAAACAATGTTATCTTTGCCTATAATTCAAGCGTACATGCTGCAGCTTTGAGGGTACAATATTGAAAGTATCAAACAACTTTTTAGGACAAGGTCCCCAATAATTATACAGCTCTAGACAAACTCCAGGTGGGTTTGCTTGTATGGTATATTTAGACCTAAAAGTGCATAACATTTATGTTAGAACCATAATGGGAGAGTAAGGGCTAAAGGATTAACCATTTGTTCAACTGTTCTTGTAATACCTGAGAAACTGGGTGTATCCTGAGATTGGGCATTTAATGGCCTCACATTAACGTAGAAATGACCAAACGAGCTGTTTAAAGTAGAAGTTCCTGTAAGTAAAGACAAAGGACCCTCAGACAGTAGATCTGGTTGGAGGGTGATATAATCTCCAGGGATTATCATGCGTTGCTTTGGAAATTGGGGTAAGGTGTAAATATCCTTTGAAGGGCAACGGTAAAGCCCCCACCATGGGAATAGATTGGGGGATGAAGTGGTCATTTACATCACAGGGACAGCCGGTTCCTGGGGTTTGGAAGACTCTGGAGGTTGGGACAAACAATGAGTTGTGATACTGACCTATTGTATGTACACTACCTGTGACTGGTCAAAAGTTGGGGACTACCCCTGTTTAATGTGTTGGGTATAAAAGTGTGAGGCCATGTGGCCACGATTCAGTTGAATTTGCAGGACAACTCGGCGGTTATTGAATGACCAATAAACGTCTACTCTCTCGAACTATGGACTCCTGACTCTTAGTTTGCATTCTTTTATTAACTACACCTGAGTTCAGCTCAAGTTCAACAGAAACATCCTAACACTTGGATGCCATATTGGCCGATCTCAGGGTTACGATTGGCCGGTGACCTAATTATGATTGCCATAATTACAACTCCATAAAATCTAAGACATGAAGACGAGATGGAGATAAAAAAGAGAAAAGGTGGTGCTGAAAAAAACATAATAAAAAAATAAAACTTTACAGGATGATGCAGCCAAATGTGCCCAACTCAGCAAGTTCATGTTTTAATTAAAACAAGCTTGCAGCTTGAGAGTGAGGGCAAACGACAAGCATCAGAAAATGATGGTGATTGTCCAAACTCAATTTCTAACCACTCACCACAGATAGCTGTGCATTATTGTTTGCGATTGCTGTTTTGAACACGTTGTCCTCCGTGGCAGGGAAGTTTGGGAAGACTCCCGATTCTCGAACCACAAAAACTCTTATTAGTGTTAAAATGACTGCCCAAAATGTTTGCCTTATGCCCTAAAGACGCTTGCATGAATTGACTCTCATTCTCAGTTTGTCCATGCTCCATGGTATGATAGTTGGTAAAATATTAGTCTTCCCAATCCTCAGCCTCACCTGCCGCCTATGAGTGCACTATAGTGGACTTGCATAGTAGCTAAAGCTATAATTAGCCTATATAGCTCCAGTATAATAGCTTGTGAACTAAAGTGGGCTGGTCTGGGTCATGAAACTCACCAGCTGAAAATCCCTTCTGATTAATAATATATGGCCTAGATTTGAAAAGCTAGCACTAGCTGATTTCCATGTAGCCTGTTGATTTGACCAATGAATGTTATGGCTTATGCCAGTCACAATTTTGTTTCAAGAATATTTGCATATACTTCGAGCTACATTAAACCATAAACTTCAATCATGACAAGACGTTGCATCGATGCAAAGGTGTGGATCATCCACATATCTCCGATCTGACCCTGTGCTAAGCAAAGAAATTACTGATTGGATGCAAACAGTAAATAGGGTTGGATCTATGGCTAATGATATCATTGAAATAAAAACATCCAAAAACAAGTAGTGTTGGTTCTATCCATTTTTAGTTGTGGAAACCAGTCTTGGATTTATGGTTATACAGTAATGGAATTGATTTATATCCAAATCCAATTTAAGTCCATATATCAACATTTTATAACTAGGTTAAAGTCCCCCTCGAATCATCTAATAAAACATTTCAAATATTCTGCTTAAACGTATAAAACATTTCCGTTACGTTTTTTCTGTAAAATACTTTCGATTACCTTGTCATTGACAGTATATTAGAAGTGGCCAAAGTGATCGTGACGTCACCCATTAGTTTGTGGACCACCGTTTTGAAGCCTCGAGTTTGGCAATTAGAAAATCGCCATCTTGGTTTCATAGGCCATGGCCATCTTTTTTTTTTAAACCTGAAGTGACGACATTGACTATACTTGGACGAGAGGGTGGGGCTGGAGAGGAGCTGGGAGGAGCGAGGGGTGGATCTGTGTGAGAGCCCGTTGCTACGTCTCTATCCCGATTGAGTGTCAATCACAAGGTAGCCACGCCCTAAATCATTTTTTTTTAAATATAATTCTGCTGTTTTTCTTTGATCGCAGCTTCGCATTACACTCTGTTCATTTTGAATAGAGACAACGGATCTTTACATTAGCCTAAAACCAGTGATGTGTACAGAAATATTTTCCTGGGGAGGCCAAGAGGGACACGGGCCAAGGGGGTCCCTAGAGGGGTTGTGTTAACAATGAATCAAAGTTTGATCGTAAAATATTATGGGAAGGGCCCTGAGTTTTGGCCTAAACACTAGGTGTACATCACTTTTGAGGGACCATTTTATCCTAAAAAAAGGGGATTCTAACCAATTCCGCCCTTAACCTCCACGCTGTGGTGAGCTTTAAAATTACCAAATTATTTTGTTAACGATAGACATATGGAAAGATGTAATTAGCAGTGATTTAAGCTTATGTGCTTAAACCAGTTCATCAATTGTTAGATATTAAATAATACGTATATCCGTGTATCATTTCTTTTTATCCAACTGCTTTAAGTTGAGGATTTTATCAAGAGCAAAACCTACGATTTTTGGAAGCCAACTGTGCCTTAGAAAAAGCGGCATATATATGAACACCTATCGACTGTGATACTAAGTATTACTCTAGTCTGTCTCAAAACAATCAGACAAACAAAAACGTTATATTTGTGTCATTTTGAACAGTTAAAAAACGCTAAGCAGTGCAATTGTCTTGACTGCTGCGTTTTAGATCTCCCATTGTGTCTACATTACACTGGTTTGCCCGGCCTACAGTCTATCATGCGAGTCTCATATAACTGAATGCGCAGTGAGCAAAGGCCAGCTCAGACACACTCATGTTTTCCCATGAGCCACAGCTGCGAATTGTTAAAAGCCTTTCCCAGTTTTGCTGGAAAACTAACCTGAGGCATTCAGTCTGTATTATTTCTGGTGATACCCAAAGTCTACAGGAGGTTGGTGAGAACGGGCCAGCAAAACAACTGAGCTTTCTTCTTTTCAAGGGTGAGACAAGGACACTAAAACCTTACTGTATTATATTTCATTTACACTGAGAGCAGGTCAGAATAATTGCAAGAATGCACTTGAAGAAACCATGCAAGGAAGGATCAAGTGATTGTGACAGCTTATTGTCTGTGGCTTGTCATGCCAGGGAACAGAACACCCTGCCACTCAGGGAAACATGTTATTTCCTTATTTTTATGCAAATGTGTCAATGTGGTACCTCCCTACCGATATATTAATTTCTGGAGGAGTAAACTTTTCGAAGGGAGGATGTGCTTTTGCCTTGCTTTTTCTGTCACTGTGGGAGTAATATCTATCTAAACACGCATCCGTCTGCTGAGAATGTGACATGAAATTACCCACAACCCCTTCTGCCCTCTCATCAGCCTGGCAGTTTCACAGCCGCTCAGAGTAGCAGGGTAATTTAGGGAAGGGTGTGGGAGTGAGGGTGTGTATGTGCCCAGCGACAGTCTACTCTTTGGGTGATAAATTGACTCCGAATTAAATTGAACGCTCTGAAGATTAAGTGATTGGAGAACAGTCCGAAAGCGAAAACTTCCCACTGCACCTACAGGTTGATTTGTGCCAGAATAAAAGACCGATTTCCTTGTGAATGATTTTGCAAGATATTGAGGTATCCGTATTTACATGAACTTAGCTACACTTAATCTCTGTTACTTAAAGTAGGAACTCATTTCTGATGACTAGGATCACATTGCTCTGCTAAAGCCTAAAATATTGCCCCAGGCTCTTATCAATCATCTGTAGTAAGCCGGTTAAATATGCATTCCTACCATCAGACTGGTTTAGAAGCCTATTACAAACA